>WBMV01001081.1:399316-432634 GCA_013396655.1 Campylorhamphus procurvoides | reverse complement strand
TTTTATACTTTTTATACTTTATATACTCTTGTATACTCCTTTATATTCTGTACCCCGAAACCCTGTAAGTAAAGAACTCTTCTCTGCTTTACCCATAAAAAGTTGTCTTGGAAAGGTTTTTTCCCCCCTTCCTTAAGGCAACACATCCCTCTAATCATCTTGTTGCTCCTTCTCTACATTCATTCCAACAAGTCAATGTCTATCCTGTGCTGAGGACCCCAGAGCTGGATTCAGTACTGCAGATGGGGTCTCATGAGAGTGGAGTAGAGGGGCAGAATCACCTCCCTCAACCTGCTGGCCAAATCCTTTAGATGCAGCCCAGGATACAATTGCCTTTCTGGGCTGCAAAGGCACACTGCCAGCTCATGTCCACCCTCTCATACACCAGCACCTCCAAGTCCTTCTTGGCAGGACTGCTCTTCATCTGTTCCCCAGCCTGTATTGATATTGGTTACCCCAACCCAGGTGCAGCACCTTACATTTCTTCTGGTTAAAGCTCAAGATATTCCCATAAACCCACTTCTGGACTTTGTCCAGGTCCCTCTGGATGGCATCCTGTCCTTCAGGTGTGTCAACTCCATTACTCGTCTTGGTGTCATCTGCAAATTTGCATTCAATCCCTTTGTCTAAGTCATTAACAAAGATATTAAATTACCCTGTTCCCAATATGGATCCCTGAGGGACACTACTTCTCACTGATGTCCACTGGGACTCCGAGTCATTGACTGCTACCCTCTGGATGAGACCTTGGTCTATGAGACTTTGGTTAACTATTCTGAATAACCACTTTCTTATCCATCATAGAGTCCATCCAACAAAGGCATCTTTCTCCAATTTAGAGAGAAGGATGTTCTGAGGGACCATGTCAAACGCTTTGCAGAAGTCCAGACAAGTGAAATCACTAGCTCGTCACTTGTCCACTGATGTAGTCACTCCATTGTGGAATGCCACTAGATTGATCAGGCAGGACTTACCTTTGGTGAAGCCGTGATAGCTGTCTTGAATCACCTCCCTGTTCTCCATATGCCTTAGCATATCTTCCAGGAGGATCTGTTCTATGATCTTCCCAGGCACAGAGGTGAGACTGACAGGCCAGCAGTTACCAGTTTCCTCATTTCTATACCTTTTAAAGTTGGTGTGATATTTCTCTTTTTCCAAAGACTTCACCCTACTGCCACAACTTTTCAAATATCATGGAGAGTGGCTTGGCAACTACATCAGCCAATTCCCTCAGGGCTCAGGGATGCATTTCATCAGGTCCCATAGAATTATGTACATTCAGGTTCTTCAGGTGATCGTGAACCGGATCTTTACTTATGGTCAGAAGGACTTTGCTCCCCCAGTGCCTATCCTGCTGTCCATCCATTGGAGACGTGTTGGAAGAGACATTGCCATGGAAGACTGAAGCAAGAAAGGTTTTTGACTACATCAGCCTTCTCCCCACCCATTGTTACCAGTTTACTAGCAACGTTTATCAGGGGGAATACGCTTTGGCCTTCTTTTTCTGTCTGATATACGTGTAGAAGCTCTTCTTGCTATTCTTTGTGTTTCTTGCCAGGTTCAGTTTCAGCTCCACCTGTGTCTTCCTCACTCCATCCCTACACACCAAACTTCATCTCTATACATCCTTCCCAGGTTATCTGCCCTTGTTTCCACTTTCTGTGCATTTGCTTCTTTTTCTTCAGTTTGAGCTGCAATTCTCTACCCAGCCATGCCAGTCTCTTGCCTTCCTTACCTGATTTATTGTGCCGGGGATTGCAGTTTTCTTGACCCTGATTAGTTGGGTTACTGTTGGGTTACTGTATTTAGTTTTGGCCACAACTTTTTTTAAAAAGGCAGACAAATTGGAAAAAGTTCAGAGGAGAGTGACAAAAATAATAAAAGGTTTGGAAAATAAGACCTATGCTAAAAGGTTAAATGAACTGGGCATGTTCAGACTAAACAAAAGAACACTGAAGTGAGGCATGACATGTCTACAAATACATCAAGTTGCTATAAAGAGGATAGGGACAAATTATTCTCATTAGTCAATGAGGACAGAACAAGAGCTAATGGGTTTATACTGCGGCAGAGAACATCGAAGTTAAGTGTAAAGGAAAAACTCTGACTAATAGAACAGTTAGAAATACAACATGCTGCCAAAGCAGCCTGAAAAACTCCCTCTGAAGTTCAGGTTTTAGCTTGTTCTTGCTTGATATCTGGTAGAGGGAGGATCACACATTGAAGCTCTAGCCAGCTTCCTTCTGCACTGTAGATTTCTTATGTGACCTTGGGCAAACCAGTTAGCAAGGTATTTCAGCTCCCTAGATGTAAAACAGCAAGAAGAGCAACTCCCTGGCTCTCAGAGATGCTGTAAGGATAAATAGTTAAGGATTCTCAGACACACTATGAGCCATCTAAGCAACTATACATATTAAACATTCAAACCTGCCACAGTGCAAACACACCTGTAGGCCCATTCCCATCCAGAAGGCTTCTATGAGTGCTGCAATGGGCTTTAGCTAACACATCCAGTCTAGAATGTATTAGGATGATCCAAATCTAAGTGTATCTGAGAAAAGAAAAAGTACAGCATTAACAATAAATCAGTGGCTGATATGACAGATCACTAGCAGCTCAGCCTGATTATCCGCTGAAATCAGTGGACTCTATTGTCACAGTAAAAGAAGAATCAAGACTGAATACAAGTCTTAAAGCATGAAAAGGGAGTAGTTATCCGGGTTTTGTCCTAGCTGTTTGCACAAGTTCTGCCACAGCAATGTTGCTGAGATCAAGCTTGGAAAGCAGATTAAAATAGAGTCAGAAAGGCAGAGATCTTTTCTTTTAAAGAAAAAATAAAGATATTAGAGGAACAGATTATTTTTTTTGTTATACATTTAGTCAAAGGTTTATTTTTATTCGTGAGGGTAGTTTAGATAGCTAGAAGGGAGCTGCACTGCCTATCTAAAAGTAATTATCAATAACAAATTCTATGAAAAGCTCAAAATAAAGGAGCAGCAGCATCATCTCATTCAAAGAATTGAGGTTTTGTTCAACTAAAAGTAGAGGAGGCTATGAAAGCTAAAATATTGTAAATAAATGTAGTCAGTTTAAATTTGTGATTTACTTACTGTATTTTACCCAGCATGGACTCTGTAAAAGAATTTAATTGCAGTAGAAGTAGTAGTAGTAGTAGTAGTAATATATTCCTGTATAACTGGTGCATTTTCATCTTAATTGTTTAACTTTACAGTTGAACAGAATACACATCTCCCTGGCTCTCAGTACATTGACACAATAAAATGTGCTGTATTTTCCAAGCTATTTTGTCCCATACCTTCTTCATCTATAGCCCAACTATTCCTACTCCCCATTAGCTCAGCTGAGACATCAAACTGGGGTTACATGCAGGTACAAGAATTACTTTTCCAAACACTTCTCAAAAATCCAGGTTTGCCACAGTCGTAGAAACATTCACTTTGAAGAATTTGTACTTAAACTATGAAGTGTAAAAAAACAATTAAGCATCATCTAACAGAAAATCCAGAATAAACATCTAAATAAAAGGAAGTTAAGAGAAAGAACTGATTTGCTATTAGTGCATAGAACTCAAGAGGCAACAAAATAAATAATAAAACACTGCAACCTGAAGTATTTATGTAAAAATAAACCGAAACCCTATCAGATTTCATGTGCTGAAACATAAATTGGGACACATTTAAAGAAAAGAATAAACGTGTCTCCCCATGGGCACAAGTGGTTTCACTGACTAGCAGCTATGCAGAAAAAAAGTGATTTAAATGAGAGTAACTGGAAAGTAAGTCATGAGCCCAGGTGGAGCAGATGAAATGCATAACACAAGATCTCTGAAGACCTTGACAGTGCACAGGCACAATGAGCTACATTAAGACAAATGCTATAGGCATTTCATCTGGGAAGTTAAATGTTTACTGCAGAAGTTATATGCTCTATGCTTATTCATATGCATCTCTACACTTACTGCAAAAACCTTTCAAGTAGAATTGTGTGAACCGTGGATTTTTTTTTTATTTAATTCAGTTGAGAAACCAACAACAAAAATTCAGCTTAATATTGAGCTTTATTTTCAAGTTATTTCAGCCATCTTCTAATCCTCTGGGGAGAAATGTACAGCAGAATGTGAAATGAAAAAGTTTCTTTGAAATAAAGAGCTATAACATTTTTTTTTTTAAATAAAAAGTAGAAACAAGAAAAAGACTGGTAAGGAAGAAAAGATCTCCGCGGGGAAAATAGAGATGCAAGTCTAGCTTTGAACTTAGACACTTCCCACAATGTAATCAAGTGACTTGCCAGCCAGCCATACATGTATACCAGAGAAACAAGTGAGAATGAGAATGTGGGAAGTGTGGTAACAGTTCTGCACTCATAGTACTTTCTTTCATCTCATCGTACATATATTTGTGCAGTTGATACATTTACCAGTTGTATTTTCTCATGTTGCAGACTACAGTTTGTCCTATAGTTTGTAGACAGTTCTTTCTTAATTAAAAAAAAAAAAACAAAGCCCAAAACCAAACAACAGCAAAACAAAATAATTAAAGGGTTTAATATCATAGAAGCAGCTCTTTTACACACACTACACAGAAGATGATCTCTGAGGATTTCACGTGTCCTCCTCAGTGACTCAGTTTTAGTCAACTTATTTTCTGAATTTAGGTCTAAAAGGAAGTAATTAAATCTTTACTTTTCTTTTTAAAATGTTCTTTAAAGGTTATTAATTTTAGCTCTATGAAATAACACAGATATTCTATTTCAGACTTCAAGGATCAGTGGATGTCATTGAAAAAAATAGGATGTTTGAAATATTTCCTGGCATTATTTAGTATTGAATCATATTGCAATACATACAATCATAGGATTGTTTAGGTTGAAAGATGTGGTGTTCAGCCATAAACCTAACACTACCAAGTCCACCACTAAACCATATACCTAACTAACATATCTACACATTTTTTAAATACCTCCAAGAATAATGATGCAACCAATTCTCTGGGCAAATTGTTCCAGTGCTTAACATCCCTTTCAGCAAAGACATGTTTCCTAACATCCAATCTAAATCTCCCCTGAAGTAACTTGAGGCCACTTCCTCTTGTCCTGACACTTATTACCTGGGAGAAGAATCTGGCTACGACATTCATTTCATGGTAGTAGTAGAGAGTGATAAGGTCTCTCCTCAACCTACTTTTCTCCAGGCTAAACAACCCCGGCTCACTCAGCAGCATCTCATATGGCTCACTCTCTAGACCTTTCACCAGATCTGTTACCCTTCTCCGGACTCTCTCCAGCAACTCAGTAGCATCTCAGTGTCTTTCTTGTAATAAATATCTCAAAACTGAACACAGCATTCAAGGTGCAGCCTCACCAGTGATGAGTACAGGGGCACAATCATTGCCTTAGTCCTGCTGGCCATACTATTTCTGATACAAGCCACTGGCCTTCTTGGCTACCTGAGAGTACTGCTGTCTCATATTCAGCTGACATGTTAGGCTAAAGCCATAATTAAATATTTCAGTGTTTCATGTATTTATTTATATTTGCATTCATTCAAGCTTTATAATTTGAATGATGCCAGTAATAGGGGGGAAACATGTTTGTCTTTCTTAACTGTCACTGATGACACAAATAAGTAAAATGGATGTAGGTGTTTCTATTTTGTTTCTTACTAATGAGGCTTTTCAAGTATTTCAATAACAAGAGTTTGACATGCAAAATGTTTGCATCTATTGCCCTCAGCAGGGTATACCATGAAGAAGAATCCCAAAGTTTTGTGCTGGTAAGAAATACAGGGGTAATCCAACAAAGACAACAGTGGTTAAGATAAAAAATATGAAGAAATGTAATCACTCATGTTTAGTGCTGTGAAACACATGTGGAGGGTCCCTTTGACCTACAAATAATGTATTGCCACCAGTGCAGCTGGTGAGTGGTTAAACAGTGGAATGACAATAGAGATCACAGGCCTGTCAAGAGCTAAACTGAGAGAAAAAAGAGGAAAAAATCAGTATTTTCTGGTAATTACTGTTTTCACCTGTTTGCTTAGGCCAATGCCAACTATTCTACTCCCCTGAGTACTATTGCATTATTTGACTTGATCAATTAATCTAATTTTACGCTGCTTTGAGGGAGGGAAAATCAGTGGGAGGAACATACTGATGGATCAGATATGTTTGATTTGATCTTCTCTCTCTACAGCAAAATGCATATAGCACAGTTTCCTTGAGCTCAGCTAGAATCAGACAAGGCAGTTTCCTTGCTAACTGCTTCAAGCTCTTGGTAGTAACATTCAGCTTCAAAAATAACCCTTTCAGTCTTTTCTCTACTTTGTGTTACCCAGCTAATAAAAACACGTCTGTTCCTTGTTAGCATGTTTCTTTCCTCTTTTTTCTGAGTTTTTGCTTCTCTGTCCCAAGCTCTCAGACCCTGAAGTACACAAAACTCAAGAAAATCCTTCCACATGGCTATGTATGATGACTGCTGTTGTTTTAGTCATCTGGTTCCACTGGGACATTTCACAGGTACCCACCTTTATGCCCAAATCAAACTATGCTGTTCCCTAATGAAAACAGAAGGCATAACCAACTTTGAACATATCATGAACAATTGCTGTGAATTAGGAATCCTGAAGGAAATAACATGACCCCAAGCTAAGCTACAAGAAGAGGACAGTTTAGAAACACAGTCTTAAATAATAGATCAAAAGACCGCTTTTTCTTGGCCTGGGAAAGAAATTTGGGATAGGAATACACGGACTGTCCAAAATAACATTGCTTAGACCTCCAACCTTCTAGCTGTAGCATTGGCATAAAAAGGTAAGCAAATCTGTTTAAAATGTTGACTTATAACCTTTTCTCGCCAGAAAAAAAAAGTGTAAGGAGAACTGACTTAAAAATAAAAAAGCATTTCTAGCTCAACTTTACTCTCTCTAATTGCTCCAATGTCATTTGAGTTGGTCATTTCAAAAAATTCTCACCAAAATTTGTTTAGTCGAAATGCATTTGTTTTCTCAAAAACTAAATAAAAGCTATATAATGAGTGGTATTTCTTCTCTTTCTTCATCACTAGACAATATTGATATCCCCCCCTGTACCTATACAAAAATGAGATGCTCTAAAAAATCCAACCACTGGAAAGCAGAGTGAGACTTGGAAGGAGCTGCCTTCCCTATGGCAGAGATTGATCTTGCATCAGCAACTTTTATGGAAATTAATACTTTATAAGAGGGTAGATAACAAGTTTCGTGTCACTTCCTTTTAGATGCTTATACTATGTTAAAATGCTACTATTAGACACATATCTTTTTATTATTCACCCTTATCAACTTTTGCAGTCAATAGAGAGGAACAGACATTTTTAAGGTGTTTCATCTGACATATTTTAAGTGTATACATAAGGATGAAATCATTTGTACTCCTATAGTGTCTTAATTTCTGTAGGGTGAGTTATAGGAGTTCAGACATGAACATCTACATTGTACACCTTCACTATATGAATCTGTATTTTGTCAAATAAATCCTAGCCAAAAAGAAAACAAGACCAAGGAAGAAAACTAAAAACATCAGAATCCCTAGTATATAATGTAACCTAAAATTTAAACACTAAGAAGTAAAAAATTTAAAGTCAAAAAAGATAAAACAGCATCTCAAAAAGAACTCATATCTCAGTTCATCTTCCTGAAATGGTTCAGAAGCAGCATGTAGTCTTTTCCCCTTAATTTGAGAATGAAAGGTCAGCCAGCTCACCACCCCATCTGTGGTACATCTGTTAGAGTCCTTGTAGGTTTCAAAATATATGAACTCAAGGAATGTTATTCTTTTCCTAAGGAAAAAAAAAAAAAAAGAAACCATTTTTTAAAAAGCATCTTCAGGTTATTCTTTATTTCTGAAATTATTCTTTTTCCTGTTCTGGTTCCATTTCGTTTTGACACCTTCCAAATAATTCTATTCGTTTTCACATTTTAAACTACTTACAAGCATTAATTCTGAAGAAAACAAAAGGGGTTAAACTTAACTGCACTACTGTTACAGCTGGACTCAAAGGCATCAACTCAGCAAGGGGGTTAAAGTATAATTAACAGATTTATAGATAAAATCAAATCATGACAATGAATTACAATTACTGCAGGGGATTTTTTTAATTTTCAAATTACTATGTCATACAAATTCAACAATTTGAAACATTTCCCTCTTTTTTTCAGAATAGGAAGGAACTCAAACAACAGAGAGTGAAAAAGAATATCAAATAAAGCATTAAATAATAAATAAAGAATATTAAGAAAAGAAACAAAGCAGAAAATTTTCATTCTGTCAGTAGACTAAATTTTTTTCATGCAATTATGGGAAAAAGCACATATCTAAATGTGTCTTTTTCAGATTTATTCACGTTACACTTTTTCTCGTTTTACAAATAAAAAGAAGCATGTAGCATTTTGTAAAATACTGCTTAAAAGATTACAGTTTTTGAGCTATTTTTTAAAGTTTGCTAAGTTTTTTAAAAACAACAAAGGCTGGTAGCAAGAGTATTAATGGAAAGAAGAACTGAATATGACAAGGAAGTTTGTAGAGTTTTTTGTCTCTTTTAGACTTGATATATTTCAGTACTTCAACTGTTCTTAAATATCTTTTTCTCTAAGAGTTTTCGTATTCAGTTATGCAATAATGCACTTCAGGTAATCTTATTTGTAAATGAATCTGTAGGACTGATGCTAATATGTAGTTTAATTTGTTAGGCAGAATCTTAAAAAGTCATAAACTCATCTTTGCATCTTTACTTACTCATATATTAAAGAGGAATAATTTATAATAAACATCTGCTTTATAATACTGATGTGACAGAAAGCATTAGACAAGAAAAATTTACTGTAGGTGTGAGACACCAAACACAAATATGAACATATATAAGTAAACCTTTAAAATATAGCTGAGTGATTTTCTTATGCCAGTCCAAGCATTATTAATACACATGTCAATGTCAAATTTAATAAAGCTATTCTGTTAATTGTAACTATGGTGTCTTGTACTAACACCTGTCAAGGTGTTTCTGGTGCAGAAAATCTTTGTCATGAATGAGCTAGATAACATAAATTATAAGTGAACTAGCCTTTTACCTCAGGAGATCCAAATTCAAATACCGCTTTTAGTCTCAAATGAGTTGTTTGTCACACCCCACTGAACGTCCAAATATGGCATAGTTCTGCATGGCTGGAAATCCAGACTCAAGAGATGTGAAGGATTGGAATATCAGGCTGTATCACTAATCAAGATTATGGTGTATTGGCAGAGACAAGTAGGAAAGCGTATATGTGTCTATAGCAAATGCCGGCTCCTTCCCTCACAAGCCAGCACTATTCGTGTCTTAAATTCCATCAGCAGGATGTTTGTCAGCAAATTTTGAACAGGAAAGTAAGATGCCGTTATTAATGACAGCTTTTGCAAATCAACTTCATACAACTGTCAATGATATTCTCCCATCAGAAGCAATGCTATACATGTGAATACCAGTCAGGGCTACTTATGTCTGAAAATGCAGTTTATCAATTTTGAAGCCTGAATACAAAGATCTATGAAGACTACAATCTTAAAAGTTTCAGTTTGCTACCCTACAGCTCTCATATAAAATAAAACTGTAGAGAAGCATCTCATTCATTAAAAAAAAAAAAAAAAAAAAAAAAAAAAAAGGAAAAATTCCCATTGGAAAATCAATAAAACTTTTTTTAAGCCAATAACATCATATACTGATATCTCTTTTCAGAAATTGTACCCATTTAAAATTAATCCATCCGATTTTCTCTGGAGGTAAGGCACCATAAAAAAAGACTGTCACAGTGCAGATCTGTGCAAAATCATAATTCACATTCATTTATACAAACATAAAAAGCCAGCTAAAGGCAGCTCCTGACATGCTCTTGCATACATTATACAGCAACCATGGGAGGATAACACCACCTTTCACCAGTAAACAGAAGAGAGAAGATGAGGGTGCTGTCAGCATGCTAGGACCACACAAACTTTAGTAGAGGCTACAGTGAAGTCTCATTTCAACTTCTTGTCATTACATGTCCTCTTTTACACATCTAACTAGACTTAAGCAATACATCATTAGGAATCTCTAGGCTGAACATGGAGATGCAAGTCTCCAACTTAAGACTATAATGTTTATATTTTTAGAATAAATCAAGGAAATCCCTTATTAGCAGAGGGCCAAGTTATCAATTTGCAAAGCACTAAGTTAGCTTTCAACATCCCAAACACAGACCTGCTGCACTACCTCAAAGAAAAGAAGAAGGAAGCAACATACTCTCAGCAACATCCTTACCTACAGCCTTACCTACCTGCTTCTCCGGAGTTGCATCTCCCTCACACAGATGCACACATCTTCAAAAAACAATAACCATCAAAACTCCTGCATCCATATTGGCACATGCACATGCTCTCGGTGTTTTGGATAGTGACAGGTGGCTGAATTTGGGCTGGAAGATGCTGTTGTTCCAGCTATCTGGTTCCTGAAGGATCATAACTATCAATCATAAGTATCTTAAATTATCTTAAATCTGAAAGTGAATTTTGTACAATGATTCAAAGATGCAGGTTTAAAAGTTTTTTAAGTAAAAAGCCTACCTTAGTCCATTTACTATGTCTTTTGATTCTAATGGCACAGAAAGTTCTAAGAGTGAGAAAGCTTATATTTTGATCTGGAGAAAAAAAGGCACAAGTGTATCCTCCATATCTCTGGAAAGCTTTGGAGAAAAAACAGAGCAACTGATTTCAAATTAAACAATCAAGCATGCAGATTCCTGGGACTAATGAACCTGGAAAACATGGCAAGTCAGAAAAGGTTATGAGTGCGCTTTTGATGTCGTTAAGACTGTGATCATCGTGCCAGCCCAAAATGACAGAGAAGAAAAGGAAGGAGTCCTCAAAATGGTAAAGCATGAAAAAACATTCATAATGAGAACAGGAGTGCCTCTGTGGAAACAGATATTTGCAAACCTTCATAAACACTTTCAAAGACTTTAAGAAAAGAGTACCTAGTCCAAAAGTGTTTTGGCAATGAAAAGAAAATTGTCTCCAGATTCACACCTAGTCCAGTAAGAAGAGTCTGGTCCCCATCAGTTAATGAGTCATAACTGTTAATGAAACCTGCATGTCAGTACAATCAAACACGGAAGGAGACCCTGTGTAGCCATAGTAACAGGATAGGGCATGGCTCATGCCTTTAATAGCAAGAAACCAGCAGTATTTGAAAATAAATTGTTTGTTTTAACATGCATTGTTAAGACTTAGGCATGTGAAACTCCAGCAGACAGGATCTCCCTCTGGAGGCATTCACAAGGAGCTACTGCTTTTTAGTGACTTTAGGGAAGGGAAACACACAATTTTAGAAAACTGGTTCACTAGCTGCTAAAATGTAGTTGCCAGTTAAGTGACTAAGCTCGAACAAGTGGATCCCGTTCCCTAAAAATAAAAAATATATTTCTTTTATTACAGTTATCACGCCTGCAAATCAAACACAAGTCTAAGATTCAAGGGCTGCAGACTCGTTCTGGAACATTTGACAAGAGTGAGGTAGAACAGATTAAAGTGAGAGATATTGGTACATCAAACTGAATTTTTAACAAGTAGCCTAGAAAAGTATGGAAATTGTGATTCTCAAAATAATTGGTTAGGAGCAAAAGTTGCAGAAAGTGGTCCAAACTCTTAAGATAGGAATGGTCATCATCTGTCAGTAGTCTTATCTGAAGCCAGAGTACTCAGGTTTATGCGAAATTCTTTAAAGATACCACACATCAGGGGTAATATATGAAAAAAAAAGTTGAAAAATATACAGTACAACCATTTAAGCCTACCAAAACAGAAGACAGTATTTAGAAACAATATCTGTAAGGTAAATATCAGTGTTTACCTCATACAGCAAGAACGAAAGCCAAGCTAGAAAAAGAATTAATGTTTGTGACAAGAGGAACTACATGTAGAGCGTAGAGCACACATCAGGCACAGATTTGTTTATGTTAACTGAAGAAATTCATTGCTCCTACACTGATAATTTTATTATACTGAGCCAGCTTCCCAAATGGATATTACAGCTGACTACATGGTTATGTTTATTGTACCCATTCCCTCAACATACTATGCTTAAAACAATAACATCCAAATATGGATGTGAGAAAATTTTGGTTACAGACAACAAAAAATCTTTCAGAACAATTTGATGTAGCCATAGACGAGGGCAAGCAATTTGCAACCTCTAGATCTAGAGGTGCTATATCCCATTTTTAACTGTCTTTCCTTAAAAAGGCTAGACAAGAATTTTTTCACTCGTGATTGGAATATGTTGTATGAAAATATAGCTCAATCTCTAAAAGCTGGTGAAATCAGTCTCTGATCATCTTATAATTAAGTGAAAGGATAACATCAATGAAGCATGAGATCATTACATCTCGAAGATTTATTTTTTATGAGAATTAATTATAAAAAACTGAAAACAAAATTGTCTTTCAAGTAAGAAACTTGTGATAAAAAAATATCAAAAATTCGCATATAGATGCAAGAGCAAATTCAAATAAAGAAGTGATAAGAATGGCAAGTTGCCAACAATTAATGTAAAAGTTAAATGAATCTAGCATATAACATAGCTTGCACCTAAATAGTTTTCCATTTAATTGTTCATCAGGCACGATGATAAAATGGGTTAAAATTTTTCAACTTTCCTGAGAAGGAAATAAAGAATGCTGTCTGCCATCTTGTCTTAGATGCTTTCAGCAAGGGAAAAATTTCATCAAAATAAGTCAAATAAGAGATCACGCTATCTGTATGAACAGGATAACTGGGTTTTGCCAACAGCACTTTCATATCTCCAGAGAAACTTGCAAGTACAAATTATGATTGAGCAAACCCTGTAAGGCAAAAAAAATTAAGACGAAAAATGAAGTTCTAAGCAAATTTAAACTACACAAAAGTATTACTCAAGTGAATATGTTGAATTTAGAAAAACTAAGATACTTGAACGCATTTTTACATTTTGAAATGAAAATTGCATTGAAAGAAAGTTAGGTTGATTTTATAAAACCTCTGGAAAAGGAAAACATGATAATTTTCAGGACTTTTTTTTTCATGAAATTTACAGAACTTTTCATTTTACTTCTACCAAAGCAACCTACTTAGAATGAAACCAAATGCAATTTTTCCAGTGTTGTGATTTAGCCACAAACCTAATAGAAATGAAGCAGTCTGAGCTTTTCATGATGATCCTTCTTTTATTTAAATGGAGAAGGAATAAGTAGTCATATTTTTCAGATGCTCACATCATGTAATGAGAGTTACATTACTCAAGCTGAAGTAGTATAGACATCATTTTAACTACAACACAAGTAAAACAACTCTATGTTGGCCACTTTGTTTTAAGATGACCGGTATCTACTTCACGAATACCTCATCACTAGCACTCAGCAGATAATGCTTCCTGTATTCCACTATTTCACAAAAAATATTAGCAGAATATTAACTGTTATATGAAAGGAAAATTTAGAGGCCATTGTTCAACAGTGTGAGTATAAGTGAGCTAATGAAAGACGCTCTTTCTAAATTCTCTTCCAGCACTCTAAAATAAAGAGGCTGCTTTTGTATGGAACCTTTCACCCTGAATTTCATAGCTTTACAAGCATAGAGGAGAGATTGATAGTGGCACAGTATTTGGGTGTGTGAACAGCAATACGCATTGGGAAATTAAGTAAAAATGTGGGTACTAACTGCAGTATTATTGGTGGGACTATACATCACAAAAGCCAAGCCCAGCCTACATGCTGAGATTTTAGAAGTAATATCCCTTAAATTCTTTTAATAATACGTACCGTCCTTCATGGAATTTATCAGCACTTGGAGATGTAACAGCATGTAGGCTGACCCTATCTGGACTTGAGCCTAAAGGTATAAATCAACAGATCCCTGCTAATGTAATCAAGAGCCTATCTTTCAAAAATACCAGGAAGGCAAAGGCCTCCATACACAGAGACATTATTTGCAGCCCTCCATCGGTGTTATAGCCACTGCTCCCCAAGGCTCCATCAGGTTTTAAACAAAAAGAATGGCAGGTCAATAAACAATGATTGGAAAATTGAAAAGGTTCCTCTCTACAAAAATAAACACAAACACATTATTGTTGTTGTTGTTGTTGTTGTTGTTGTTGTTGTTGTTGTTGTTGTTGTTGTTGTTGCCATTTCAGCTATCATTAAAATTGTAGATAATGTTCTTATAATGGATTCTGTAGGGTTAACCCTGTAAGACCCTACCTATTCTATCACCCAACAATGGGTACAGCTGAAACCTTAACAAAAGCCTGTTTTGATTTACCCAACAAAGTTTTATTTCCAACTGTGTCAAACCTTAAACAATGTATTTAATGGGTTGGAAGGAGGGTAATAGTACTGTAATGAGCATGTGCATACTTTCCAGGTTTGCAAACCTAGGACTGCAAACCTAGACCTCATATATATTACACATGTGGTCATGTATTTATGACAGAAGTGCACACATCTGTGTAAATAGATCCAATATTTATGTATGTTGTGTCACTTTCAAGGTACCAGTTAGCCCAACAAATAGCAAAAAGAAAAAAATAGGTGGCATTTCCCTCTGAAGTATAGAATAACTTTCAATAAAGTCAGTATGAAAACACAGACTAGTCTAATGAAGCAATCAATAGCAAATCAGGACATTTCAGGAATGTCTCCAACAAGCAGTGGAACATGGTATGAAAACCCTGGAATAGCCTCATCACTGTTATCACATGAGCATGTGCATATTTTAAAACCAGCCATCTCTGCTGAGAAACTGGGATTGCTAGCTCAGCCACAGCTGTCACTTGCAGCACTGCTTTGGGTATCTGATCTCATTCCTTGGCACAACTCTGCTCTTCAGGATGGCACATCAATCAGATGAACTCAAGAAAAGCATATCTCCAAAGCCAACATGTGGAAATGTTTGCTGTTTTTATACTTGACCCTGTGAGCAATATTTAGTGTGCTCTCCAGTCACAGTCATATGCTGCACCATATAAGAGTTTCCTTGTGCTTTTTCCTTAAGACCACCACACACGAGTCCTAACCCACTTTTCTTGCAGTGTATAACACTTGACAGTCTGTACCTTCAGCTGGTAGCCTTTCTATACAAACACAATTGCTGATTTCTCTGAAAGGCATGATGCATATAGAACAAAGGTAATGCTTAGACTTTTTCTTGTTTAGTTTGTAGCTTTAGCTATGAAAAACACACTGCCTACATGCCTGGACTTCACAAATAGGGAGGCATTCAGAACCATCTTTTTCTTGCATGTTTCTCTATGGACTGCCTCTAGACAGCATGTGCAGACTCTGCAATGAATATATACTGTGAATACATTCTTCAGGTATTTGTTTCTTCCTATACATTGCACAGAGGGCAGGTGCCTTAGAGAATCCTAGACTGCAATCCAGGGTCTGAGGAATAAAAGTTGGGCATTGTAAAGCTCAACATTATGTTTGTTTGGGGATTTTTTTTGTTTGGGTTTTGTGTTTTGTTTTGGTTTTTTATTGTTGGGTTGGTTTTTGGTTGGTTGGTTGGTTTTTGGTTTGGGGCATTTTTTTTTTTTGTTTTTGGGTTTTTTTTTATTGAGCTTTCTAGCCACAGGCATGTTAGGTCTGCATTGACACCTAACTTTGTAGCATATCACACAAGACACTTACAGTATTTCCCCTTCCACAACTTTTATTTCTTGCCTGCAGCATTCCTATTCTGCAACCCCATCACAAAACCCTACATAGAGTACTATCTGACCTCAGCCACCAGGTATTCAACAGGACTTTGCACTCCACTCTGCAATGGCCTTTTGACTTATTCTTGTGCTTTTGAAAGATAAAAGACAGCAGACGATTACCAGTAAGGCCACAAAAAATTAAAATCTGGTAGGTGCTTTTTCCTCTCTCTAAGACTTCACCAGGAATGGGACAGAATTTTACCTTCCACTTCTGCACTCGCTGTTCCTTGCACTAAAAGAATCATATGAAGGTATCTCATGACCAAAGCTCTGCCTTGCTGTTGTTTCCCAGGACTGTGAAATCAATACATACTTTCTGAAGCAATAGTTTTGAAACCTAGAATGTTGAATTCTTAGTTTATATTTTTTCTCAGATTACAGATTTTCTTTTACCTATGTTTCTGGAGTTTGTATGTTGTTAAATGGAAACAAGAAAAGGAACCTTCAGATTTTTTGAGAGCAATAAATCATAATAATTCCAATATGTTGTTACTGAGGAGAAACTATTGGAGTTTTAATGTACAGTGTATCAATATGATATATCAAACTACCTCCTTCAGAGCAGCTGCAGTCTATCATCACAAAATAATTTACAATCAGCATCCTACATCATGCACAGGTAAAAAACCTAAATATTAAAGCTTTTTGTAATGCAGTCACATTGTATGCAGGACTGCTGCTTGATAGGTCTCAGTATTCAGTGTATTTACTTTTCCAGTAAAAATATTCAAACTTCTATCTTATAGTGTAGTACAGAGAACATTTTGTCTTAACACAGAAATCTGAGCTATAAAAACACATGAAAAAAACCCAAACAATTTACTTCTTTACGGCTTCTGTACACATTTCAGACAAGCATATTAATGCTATTTACAAGCACTAATGAACATTTTTAACACTTCTGTAAGACAGTAAGATAAATTATTTTTAATGCCTAGACAGGGGCTGTTAGCTGGAAGACCAGCAAGCCATAGTAGATATTGAATTATTGTTGTTGTTACAATAGTTATTTTTGTTGCTGCTGCTGCTTTTGTTGTTGCTATTATTATTACTATTGCTAATTATTAATTATTATTATTATTGAATCTAGAACCAGATTACTTCATTATACAGATAAGCTAATTTTTATTGAATCCAGATTGGTCCAGATTATTAAATTATTGTTACCATTAAATTCAGATCTTGGATTCACATTTCCTTCTGTTACAATAAATAACACTCTGACATGGTGGCCCTATACTGTGATCAGTAGGACCTTACAGAATTGTTGTTCCAGGAAGTTATTGATAGCAAACAACAACTGAAATAAAGGAAGAAATAAGATCTGGAGGCATCATTGGCTTTCTACTCTGCTCCTCTCCTCCGTTCACTTCCATTCACTGCCTCCTCTCTCCTTCTTGATCATTTGGTATAATAAAAGAATTCTATTTGAAATGTAAAATCAGAAACAGAAAGAATCAGAAAAAAAATCAAAACGAGCAAACAAAAAAAATCTAGGAGAAATAAAAGTTCAAAATTCAGCTGCATAAGAATACGAGCATGAGAAGAACATTGCCTGACTAATTAAGCAATCTTTAGCTCATCCAGGAAAAACTGCAAAGTAATCCAATTAAAAAGGATGTAAATTAAAACTATCTCAAGATTGGAGGCCAAGACAATGCCACTTTGTCCTTTCCCTTTACTACGCAAGCTGGACAACAAAACTCAAGAAACGCATGCCCTCCTGCAAATTCAGATTTTTATCATATGAGAGAAAGAGCATGGAGAAGTAGGGGAGAAAATATCATTCCCAAGTTGGTATGACAGTGCAGCAGACAGATTGATCAGGGCCTGAGTCTGAAAAGTACTGTTGTGCTCCTTGCTGTAGAAAAGCCCAGGATGATGTTCTATAAATTGCAATGTATGGTCCAAGATCTAAATGGAATTTATGTATCTCAGTGAAAATCCTAAACAATCAATCAAACAAATCCTCTGAAAAGATTTATGTGGACACAGAAATGTTACAAGAATTGTCTCAATAATTCAAAATGAAGACTGATAAAAATGTATATCGCTAAATTTCACAGAATGGCTGGTATGTGATTTGGAAATTTTAGGATTGTGCTGAGTCTGGTGGGATGTAGTTAATTTTCTTCACAGCAGCCCCTACAGTTGTGTGGTTTAGATTTGTGAAAAATCCAGTGTCAATAGAACACCAGTGTTTTATCTGTTTCTGAAAAGTGCTTGCACAATGTCAAAGTCTTCTCTGTTTCTCACTCTGACACCTCCACAGCAAGTGAGCTGGGGTTTGGCCAAGAAGTTGTGAAGGCCACAGCTGACCAAAACTGACCAAGGGCTTACTGCTTACCATACAGTGTCATGTTCAGCAATAAAACTGTGGAGATGGAGTTTTTCCAGTGTAGCTATTGCTCTGAGACTAACTGGGCATCAAAGTCCTGGTGGGAAGCAGTGAGTAATTACCTTTGCATCACTTTATGTTTTCCTTAGATTTTTTCCCTTCACTTATTAAACTGTGTTTACCTTGACTCATGTGTTTTTTTGCCCTCTGTTTCTCACTCTCATCCCATTGAGATTGGGGGTGAGTGAATGCCTGGGTGGGTACCCGGTGGGGTCAATTCAATACAAGAAGATTACTTAACCTATGATAAACCAGTAATAGAGATGAAAGACAGAGCAGCTGAAATGTAAATGTTCAGGAATCCCAAATAAGCTCTGCAGAAAGCAACAGGTACAGGTAATCCAAAAGACTAAGCATAATCAAGTGAAGATCTTTAGTGGAGCAGACAGATGAGTAATTTACTGATCTGCATGGAGAAGGCATAGAAATAGGGATGAAACACCGAAAACCTCTGAAATAATCAAAAAAATAGAACTCAGAAGGCTACAAGGAAGACTTGAAAGCTCAGGGGTGGGAATGCTTTGATATGATGACATATACAACTGTTGTAGTAAAGAGAAATCAGTCTGCTAAGTCAAAAAAGTATCTATTGATATAAAGGACTTTTTTTTGCATATGTATCACAATAATGCAATAGAAATTAGAAAAAATAGATAGTTTACAAAGTGTGGACTATCATCAACTGCAAAAATAAGATCATAGAAAACACAGGCAATTCAAGGGCAGACAGCAAGTTCATTACATGAAGATTTCCTTGGCATTACATAAGCTAAAGAGCCTGCAGTCAGGCTAACCTACTTTAAAATCATATGATGATATTTTCAATAACAACTGCAAGCACAAAACCGAAGAAAACTATTAATGTTGGATGTTGGAATTTCAAGCATCTTGTTTAACACAGGAACATTTTCAGATAAAAAGAATTAATTTAAAAATTTATTAGAATTCAGGCAGAGAGCAATATTCACAGCCTAATCAATTTAAAAACAGAGAAACCCCAAACACACAGAGCAGGCAAACCCACTGTGATACCCATTTGCTAAATGTTTGCATGATGCTTTTGAAAAGCTGAAATGGCTTCTTCTATGTTACATATTAAGATAGCTGAAGCAATGCTGGAACAGCACCTGTCTTTCAAAATACGCAGTGCATTAAAAGAAAAAAATATATATCCAAACAAGAGGAGCAAATAAGGATGTGATAGATAAAGACATCGTTGTGAAAGTCAGAGGAAACACTGGCTAAGAAATGTCGTAGATATTGAAATGTCAGACAAAAAGTACGTTTGTATAGACTCAAGCTATTTGAATAAAACACAAAATGTGTTCACTGCCAAATGTCTACAGTCATGAAATATTGCCTGTCTTGGCAAAAGCAAAAATTAAAAATTACAGGAAAAAGACCTGGTGCCAAATTCTAAAATGTAAAAGATAGATATTGGCAAGTATTCCTGAGTAGCAGAAGTGGCTACCTCACCGCATTCTGCACAACAGATATGTATCCAATTTTCTGAGGATGTTTCCCAGAATGAAAATTAATCCAACTATATCACAACTGTTGTTGGATGGACACACTTTTGTAGAGGGTATAGCAGACCCCAATCATAAATTCCTTTGCATAATACAGGAATCAGGGAAATCAGTCACAAACTGCGTAAGTACAAGATGACTTCATGACGAGCAATACTCAGTGCAGTACAGGTCACATAGAACAGCCCCCTTTTTCCCAACACCTCAAATCTAGGAAAGTAAATACAAAGCAAGAAAATAATTCACTTGTGATACTAATTTCTCCCAGGCTACTAGTAATTACAAAATGCATTTATGGGGAGGGGGAACCAACCTGTTTGTGCAAATATGTGAAGCTACTAGTGAAAGAAGACGTCAGATCACAAATAGTTCAATAAATCATAGCAAATGTATCAATACAATGATGTGAACAAAGAAACTGCTGTCACTGTGATGCCAGCAAAATGGGACACAGAGCAGTACTCTTAGAGAAGAGACTGTCTGAAGTTGTTAAGTCTGGGATTACTAGTATCATCCAAATAAGTCAAAATAGAAAAGCAATTTCTTGTAACTGTATTTACTTGCAAAAAGTATGAACAATATGGTCAAAGATAGAAAAACTGTTCCAGTAGGAAGTACCCATAAATCACTTGAGAGTGCTTTTTAAAAAACACTGTCAGTCACAGAAAACTTTTAGTGTATGCTACTGAAACTGCAAAGTGTAAGCATGAAAGCAATACATTGCTGATTTCTTATCCAGAACAGCCTTACAGTGCACAACTACAGCAACTTATCAGGAACGTGAAATCCCTAGCCTGATATTAATTCAGAAAATGCAGAGACACAGAAGCATCAGCTAAGTCTGCTATGTGCAGTTTCAAGGTAGGGGCTACAACATATCTAAGAACAAATGATACAGGACACAGATTTACAAGTGCTTGCATCTATCATTCTGTCACACTCTGTCAGGACAGCCAGACGCTGTGGGAGAAGCCTTGTCTGCTTCCCAAGAACACTGGAACTGCCTAGATGAGCTGAGAATCCAAGATATCATCCTATATATAGTCAATTGAATCATAAACCCAAGGTCAGTAAAAATAAATTCCCTCAGGTATACACTGAATCCCTATAGGTATACACTGAATCCCATTCCTCCATAATGCAGTGACATTGCATACTCTGCAGTAGTGCTGCACTAAGCCAAGATATTTGAGATCTCAGGAGTAGCTTTGTAATGCTTAGGATGAAATAGAAGCTAGACTACAGGACACTGTGTCTGCTATATGTTCTTATTCTAATGATAGTAGTTGATAAAGGGCAATGAAGTCACACAACATACCAACAAGCTTCGGAATAGACCCCAGTCACAATATAACTGAGCATTTTGTTTGCAAGTCAACACAGATTGTTTCTGCATTGAAGCCTGCTATTTGGACGTGAGTGGTAAGATTCAGATTCTCTAAATTCTGTTATCTGAAAAGGTAGGGATCTATGTATGATGAAGAAGCACGAAATCCTGTTACAGGTACTAGTAATGTAGCCAACACGGCCAAGGACATTCTTAGAACTGATCTGAAGAAATAATTCTGTTTATTTTGCAGAGGATAGCTATTCTTTAGCCTCCAGACTGATGTGTTGACAGGCCACTAGCAACTACGATGGACATTTAGATACCTGGTGCACATATAGGTGCACATATAGATACATCACATAGAATTTAATTTAGATATTTTAACATTGAGTTCAATTGTACATTCAATTGCATATTCAAGTCACTTAACTTCAATTTTCTAGAATTCAGCATACAGCCAAAGCATGTTGTCAGGTTCTTTCTATAGTCACCAGATGCTTGAGAGATAAGCCATTCCAGAGGCTAACTCATCAAATCTATTAAGGCACCTCTCTTAAGATATCATATGCCTATTAAGAGATGCTTATTTCTCCCCACTGACTACAGAAGCAGACCACTGAAAAGACTTGGGAGGACTAATGTGGAGTGAGACAAATCCCACCTCAAGACAACACCATAGCCACTGCAGCTAAGGCTGTAGTGACATATTTTAACTGGAGTTGTGTCTTATATCATGTCTAAATACATCCCAGCAGGAGCAGAACAATTTTGATTTCCTGCTATCCTTTGTACCGACTTGCTCTCAAGTCGAACATGAGGGCTTTCTCCCATACATTACAGCTTTCTAAGCAGCAGAAAGAAGAGTAGCCTTAAAAGGTTCCTAGGAAAGAGTCAAATGAAGACACAAGAAGAGAAGAATGTGTTTTTGAGCCTTGTTGGCATGAATTGTCAAGCTCACTACTGAGAGATGTGCAGAGCAAAATGTTCAGGGAAACCACGTAAAGAGAATCTAACATTCCATTCTGGGAATCAGACACTTAAAATTCACTAATTGAAACATTCTTTCGTTCATTAGAAATGGATAAATTGTTTGCAAAGGTTTATTAGCTAAAAAGGTTAGTAATTTTTTTAAGATTCTGATGGAATAGTAGAGAGCTTGGACCTACCTATAATATCTTCTAATAAACAGATTATAGCCATCTATACAGTATTTATTAATCGTTTACCAGTTTATGGACATTAGTACCATCTGCTGCAGATAATTATAACCATGTTTATAGGTGTTTGAACTGATTATAAGACACATATGACTCAGTTAGACTTCATTATAAATGATTAACCATTTTAAAGAATCGCTTTGTAAACTCATTATAAACTATTCATAAATGAATTTTTATTTAAAAGAGTATAAACTACAACTGTTTTTCAAGATCAGATGATATACATCTAAATGCATGTTTTGCAGTTAAGAAAGACTTCCAGGTTAAGCAATAAGGATTTAAAATATATATTAGGGTCATACATTGAATAATAATTGCCACAAATACACATAAAAAGACTGAATTATGGAGTGGCTTGCATGATATGTGCAATCTGGTATGCTGCTCATTTAAATGATTGTCATGACTAATTTATGTTCACATTTAGCACTTGTTGGCATTCTGAAAAATATGTTATTAAAATTACAAAAACCAAGAGTATAAAAACGTATCTAGGCTGGCACTATTTATGCCAAGCTTTGCTCTGGATTTAAAAAAAAAAATAAATATTTAGTTCAATTACATCATGAAAGCAGTAAGAAAACTAGGGTTTATGATAAAAACATTGATGGCAACAATGGCAGTATAAATGAGCATTGCTAAAATATCCCCACCTTTGAAGAAAATTTTCACATACAATACAAGCTTGTAGTACAGACGGACACAGCTTAGCTGAGACATTCTCAGTGCTTTAGCTGTTTACTTAGGCAGCAACAGAGTTCTAAGAAGTAGTTGCTATGCCAACCCATCACAGGACTATATATATACATTCATGACCAGGGCTTATTTTGAGAGCTCTGTTGCCCTTTCTTCCAAAAGTTTAAATATGCTACTGTTATATGGTCTCCATTAAGGCAAAACTCTGTAGTCTGTGACTAAAATTCACAACCCTGATTTTTTTCTAAGATAGGGTGTGGAGCATCTAGAATAATATGAAGACATTTCAAATAAGAAGCAGAACAGCCCTTTGACGTCACTTTTCTACAATCACTGAACAGACTGTTCTATTTACAAGCTTCTAAAGATTTGGTGTTCAGATGAGAAAGGGCACTGCTTTTTATAATCTATTATTAACTGTCATGTGTGTAATACTGCAGGAGTTCTCTGAAGAGAAAGCAAAGCATGTTTTGGTGGTATGATGATGAAGTGCTTTTTTGTACTATTTACTAGAACAATTTTCCATATTAACTCCATCCAGTCAGTCTTCTTTTTATAATATAGGAACAAGGCATAGTAACCTACCTCTGGAGCTTAGAAATAATGTATTCAGATAAATACACCTTTCAAAATGATTAAAAAATCATAGAGGAAGCTCTTTAATTACCTTACTCTGTTTATATTATTTAGGGGTTTTTTTTCAAATGCATTTGAAATTTCAGTCTATTTATTTCATAATTATTTGAGGACTACATGCAGCACTGCCATTTCAATTAGATTTTGATGGCTGATAAAACCATTGTTGACAGCAAGTACACAAACAAATGAAGGAAAACCAGATTAGCAATGTTTGTTTCATTGCATTTAAATAAAACTAAATGTTCTGTCAGAAATGTGATCAAATCTGAAGAGAGAAGAAAAACAGTAAATGACATGGGAGGGATAGGATCAGGTCAGGGAAAATGATCTTTCTTTAGACATCTGGGTTTTCTGAAGAAGAGCTGTTTCCTTTTGAGACATAATTTTAATTCCCGGAGAGTGTAGCCAGTTCTTTTTCATTCTAGGAACCAAAAAACATTTATATATGTCTTCTAACAAGAGTTCTGCAACTAGACAGACTTCTTGAAATGTGAGAAAAGCAAGAAGATAAGGAAGATCTTAATGCAGATACAGAGAGCTCAACCCAGTAGAATTGATAAAGGTGAGAAAAGCCATTGTGATAAATTTCAAAGGTTAAGACATTCTGTCTATTTTAAAGACCAATATGAAGGGGGAGAGGAGAGGATGAGTGTGATAGCACCATTTAAGAATGACGATATGCTTGCCAGATGGGAATCTGCATGAGATGGTTGTTCTTTTTAAGAGTAAAAGAGAGCATCGCTGAAGCAACTGTCTCTTGTGTCTCTCTGATTGAAATGAATTACATATTTTGTATGCATTCAAATGTCTGTAGAGAAGATACTTTAAACTAGGGGTCAAGGAAAAGAATTGTATATTAAATATTCAGAATTAAATTTGATTCCATTGATCTGCCCCAGGCCGAATGCAGTTCTCTGCTCAATCTCAAAGTCTGATTCAGTTCAGTGTTTCTTTAGTTATTACAGCGTTGTTTGGGGTCTTTTTAATATTTCACTAGGAAGCAACAAATTAAGCCCATTTTAACTAACTTAATTTTAAAGATTTGCATGTTTTGATTATTAGAAAAATATACATTTCTTGCTGAAAGTATATATAAAATTCTGAGAGTCCTTAAAATTAATTTAGTTTGTTTATATCTCATAAAATTCCATTAATTCTTTGTTGTTTAGAGGATTTTTTCATATGTTTTCTTTACATGCCATTTCTTGTTCTCCTTCTATGAGATAATGCACTCTTTGTACTTCTCATCCAAAATATGCAGATGTGCCTCCTTACTTAGAAATCATTGCAACACAACTTTGAGTAGCGTGAAAGGGAAATACACTGACTTACACCTTTTACTAGCACAAAGTGTGAGTTTATTCGTACAATAAAAGGACCAAGGTTCTTGAAATTGCCTGTAGCTGCACCACAAAATCCAGTCATTTGAGTCCATTAAAAGGCAAATAGGAAGGACCATTGAAGTCTTGCTGTTCAAAATCAACATGCCAGGTCTACTGCAGCTACAGATGTTCCAACAGTAGCAGTACAGAGAAAGAATAGCTAGATCAAGGACCACATCACATCTTTCATCTGGCTTGCTAGAGCCAGTTCAGACTGTGCCATGGTAACTACGATCCTTCAAACCGACTAATCAACACCTACGTTTGGCTGTCAACAGCATCATGGTACCTCAATTCAGAGCAGAGTAACCAATGAGAATTTCTACTGAGGAAGTGTTATGTCTTTTAGGCAAGGAACACACACTACTGAAGTGGTGGAGAGGGATTAAAGTGGCTTTGATTAGCTTTGACTTAGAAAAGAATCTTGAAGTCTCCCTAACTCCCAGGCTAATGTAGAGAAGGATGGAAAAGAAGGGGGGGACCAGTTCTGAAGGACATCACAATACACTTTACAAAATAACAGTAGAATAGATATCCACAATGTAGACAATATCATCAGAATTTGTATATCCATCCTTAGTTTCGGCTTGTTCTTATAATTGCTAGTAAAGACAGAAATTTGTGAATAAATCTGGAAATTTCAAATGTGATCTTAGAGAAATTTTGTCTTTTATGTTTACCACTACTTAATTATTAATTTTAAAAGTAATGAAAATATTCTGTTGTGTGTTTTGTTTTTTGGGGTTTTTTATGCAAAGGAAAAAAACAAACTTGCTACTGTACATTTTATCAAATAGTCACATACAAAACAGTGACAAGGACTAATCCTAAAGCCACAATACAGTAAATCAACAATGAAGCAGAATTACTTCAACACAGGGAGTGTTGGGGGATTTTTTTACCTTCCTTTTTAAATTTAATACAACTGACTTTCCTAAATGATTTATGGGTCTGGGAGTCCTACCTCTCTTATCCTTTCAAGAACAATCACAGTAGGTTGGAATGGTTTGAAAGGCTGAGCTAAGGGAGAATCTGCATTCTTATCCTTATAACACTCTGGTGCTCACTGAACTGTTTTCTCAGACTTCTATTTGCAACAAAACTGCTGATCTCAAAACAACTGCAGTATTTCTGTTTTAGTGTTCAGTCTGTAAAGAGAGAAAAACATAAGAGATTAATGTGATCTTTTTCTTCTCATGTTACTCCATTTATCCCATAAAATCTCCTTCTCAAGTCTTTCTTTCCATATCTGCCTGATATCTCTTTGTATCCTCCAGGACCCCTCTTCAATTTCTCATTTTCTTTTCCAGTGCTTCCTCAGCAGCTTCTCAAATTACCATGTTATGAGAGAAAAGGTAATAATTAGCTTCATATTTCTTGATAGATTCCTAATAGTCACAAATATCCAACTATAAACTAAAAAAGAAGTAAAAAAGAAAAAAGTCTACTGACACAAAAGAAATTCTATAATTAACAATTCTATGCCAGTAAATTAAGGCATTTTTAGTTACTCATAGAAACAGTGTAAGTCAATACAGTTGAATACGAAAGACTCTTCAAAAATTCTTAGATCTATAAAGGACATCATAACATGAACCTAAAAATAAGAAAAAGAGTAATATACAGTCTTTCTAGTCCCATTTTTATTCTGTTATAATAAAAATTGATAGCATTGCTGAATTCTAACAACTGTGATTATCCATAGTTCACATATTCCTATGAAGTAAATACCAATTAATCTTTCTGCATTATTGCACAGTGAAACACCTATGCTACTGTAAATAAGGAAACAGTAAATAAAAACACACACACACACAAAATAAACACAAAACCAAACCAACCAGCAAAGAAAACTGCAGCTGAACTCTGGAACACAATATGTTTGTGTAAAGCTGCCTGTGATTCCCTCTCAAAGTGCAGAAGAAATTCCTAGATATAATGATCATTACATGAATTTCAGCAGCTGCCATTTCCAATCCAGTAAGAGTTCGCTTGATCTTGCTTTCAATCACAAATATTCATGGTATCTCAGGCATGAATTATATAAGTATGTGCATCTTCCTAGATCAAGAAACTTCAGATAATTTTCCACTTGAAAGAAAGGAGTGAGAATAAGATGTGACAAATGCTAGCCACATCAATTAATGATCCTCTGGGATATACTCAAATATGGCCCAGGTGAGGATTGTATAAGAACCTGGGTAGAACAGAGCAGAAAATTCTAATGGAAGTAATTAAACGAATCAGATGCCCCACTGCAGTTTTTCAATTAGATAGAATAATCTTCCCTGCTCCCCATTATGCATTTTTGTAGTGGTATTCCTTGTTGTTAAGCACTTACTGAATTTGCAATTTAGATGTGATCATGTGTCTGCCTTTTATCAAGCTATTTTATATGTTCATTTTATGAAATTCATTTTTAATCTTTCTGTATGAAAGTGAGCTTATACATATAAGTCATTATCATTCCATCTATCTTTAGAATGCCTAAAAGTAAAAATAGTTTGTGATATGTTATCTGTATAGGTTTTCTTTGAAAGCTGAGAAATGCTATAAGTTATTTAATAGAGTTGTCACAAACTGCATCCTATCCTCTGTCCCAACATAGTTCAGGGGCAATTTTGGTAAATTAAAACTGGCTCCAGAAGGCGTAAATCGTTCCATCCATAAGATCCAAGAAAGACTTTGATTTTAACTACAGTGCAGCAAATCACAAACAAGAATGCTTTTGTTTGTTTCTTTGCAGAGTCATTCTAGACTTTCACTGAGATAGCCTCAGTATGGTTACAATCTGTCTCTGTGTTTTTCCACCCAAATATATGTCAGTACTGTTTTATTTCAACAGTCAAATGAAATTATTCTTGCATTTCAGCTGTGCATCTAAAATTGCTGCTGTGAAGTCTTCCCTCAAAAGCAAATTAAGGGGAGTTTGAGGTGTGAGGAAACCTCAGTTGCCACTATTCGAGTTTCATACGAATTAGTGTATTTCATTTATTTGATTCACTGAAACAAAATGGTTTTTTTTCCTTTGGTGTCACTCAGAAGCCTAGAATTCAATCCTAAAGAAACACCGAGATAGAAACTGCATTAGCCTGCTCTAAAATATTTACTGAAGATACTTCTTTGGTAAGCTTTGCTTATGTCTACAGAAAAAAAAACAAAAAGACACACTAGAGATCACACACACAGCAACAGGAACAGAAGAAGGATGGAAACCTGTGGTTCAACTGTCCCCCTAGGTGAGTAAAATTTTATTACAGATGTCTCACACAGCAACTGTACAGCTCGCCCCAGGTGGCACTAGGAAAATCTTGGCTTGTAAGGCACATAACTTCTGTCTTCTGTAGAAGTATGTGCAGCTTTAGCAGTCTACAAAGCCTTTTGAATGTCAACACAAAAGCTTCTGGGAGTTTCTTCTGATAGTTGATTAGGAGACAAGTAAAATGAAAATCCTTATTTTATTACTAAGTGTGATGATTTAAAATATATTAACTTGGGGGAGATGTATTTTAGGTACCTATTTTTTTTTCCTGATTCTCTCTTCTGTATTGGAGCATGCTAACTTAATCATTATATGTTTTCTGTACACGGTAAATATTATATATGGGCAAATTAAACTTGGTCCATGCCAAAAAGCAAAAAAAACTAGTGTTATATTTTCACCTGTCTTATGATGTATGGCAAAAGAATCTATGGTAGCAGTCTGGCCAACTTGGTGAGGCAGGTTTTAAACTGAACCAGGGGGAGGGTCCAGACTGGCAACTCCATTGCAACCAGCTGAGGAACAAGGCAGGACAGTGAAAGCAGTAACAAATATTCCTTAGCTGTTTCCCAAGACTGGAATCAGAAGATCAACCATCTTCAGATGATGAGTCTCTTTTCATAAGGAGTCATGTGGAAAAAGCAAGGTGTAGTCGGTACAAGTTACTCCTGGGAGGTTCTGATTGAACACAAGAGGAACATTTTTCAGAATTATAACCATCAGTTATTGGAATTAGTTCCACATGGAAGTGGTGGATTCCCCAACAGTGGACACTTAAGATTCAGGTAGACAGGGTGCTAGGCCATCTAGTCTAAACCATGCTTTTACTAAGGAACCTTGGACCAGATGATCTTTGGGATCTCTTTCAACCTGTATTCTATGGTTCTACAATTATCCCACATAAATAAAAACCACTCAGAATTGATGACTGTCCCATTTTTGTTCTTTCAGGACCCCTAGTGGTCCTAAAGGAAGAGATATGCACAAGATAGGGATGCAGCTAACTCCCACCCCAGAAATTAATCCGACCTGAGTGAAGGCAATAGCCACTTTCAAAGATGTTGCTGATGCAACCACACATTTTATGCATACACTGGAAATTTTGAAGAGCTTTGCAGAAAAACTTCAAGCATTTCTCCTGAATTATGTAGGCCAGGTTTTGGGTTTTTTTGGATTCCAGTAAAACAGAATCACAGTGATATTAACAGCAACTACACAAAGGTAAAAGTAAATTAATGAGAAAGCAGGAGGAAAGAATTTCATCATGCTATTGATGAGAATGCCTTTGGCACTGTACAGTAATTAGCCCAAATTTGCTGCAATGCCAAAAAATGTCCTGAAGCATACTTTGAAACTTTGGCATGTTTTGCTTGTGTCTTCATTTTTGTGTTATTTTCTTGATAACAGGCAAATGTAAGTGGTATTATAAAGACATATTTAAGTAATATAACATGTATTAAGACCCTACTCTCTCATGCTCAGACATGATGCTTATTAAAGGAATGAATGAGTGACCCCTTACTATTAACACACCAGCAGTACTAGACAAGCACGAGATGGTCTTTCATTATAAAGGCAAAAATTCTGCTACCAGCATTCTATCTTGCCCAGCTTGATATCAAGATTATCACTGAAAGTAATATACAGCTGTCCTAGTTCAGCAGGAGGCACTGGTTATCACTGTGTGGGGGTGATTAAAGCTATGTATTCTACACCCTCTATTCATTCCCCAAGAACAATGGACCATTTGCAGCAATAGCTCAGGAAGTCGTTAGCACCTCCACACCCGGCCTGAGGGGGCGTGGGTGCTAATGGGCCATCACCGGTTCAACAATATCCCAAGACTCACTGAGTTAATCACCCACTGTGTGAGTCCCCACCCTGGGGGAGGGACTGGGTGCTCCCTGAGGGTACATAAACGGGGTCCTGAAGACCTTAGGCAACTTGTTGGATCCAGAGGAGCAGCAGGACCTCGACAGGAGGAAGCAACTACTCTTGATCAGACTGCAACCATCACTCCTAACCAGACCACAGCTATCATCTGCACCAACAGGTCAGAGAGCCCAGCCGGGTGGGCGCGACAGCATCACCTGCTGTCTGTGGATATAGTTCCATGTTCCCTTTTTTGGGGAGTAGCCAAGAGGACCTTTTAGACTATTTTGCCTAGTTACTTGGGGGTGGAGGGGTTTGTTGCGTACTGTTGTGTTGTTTGTATATATATATATATATATTTGTTGTGGTTAAGAACTCTTATCCTTTCCTTTACATATCCTTTCCTTTACATATATTGTTTCTAATTAAAGTTCTGTTCTCTAACTTAAAGGAGAGCGATTATTTATTGGCCAACATAGATATCTTAGTTCTCCTTTGAACTAAGACAACAGCTTACTGTCTTGTTCTAATATTTTTTAGAGTACTTTCAATGGTACCTTAGAATCACTTGAATGTAATTTATAAAAAGATTCTAAAGAGACTGAAGATTGCACTTTCCATTGAAAAGAAATAGGACTCTAAAGTGTTGTGAGATGCTCCTTAGATTTCTAACTCTGGACAATAAATCTGTGGATATTTTTTTCCTTTGACAATTCTAAAACTGAGAGAAAATCTCCTGATTGGGAAATAATGGGGAATCTTAGCCCTGGCAATATTGCTACTTTATAGTGGATATCTGGCCAAAGAGGAGTCAAATTCTTCCTGAGCAATGGGATTTCTCACTTAAGTGTAACTGTATTAATCACACATCTGATTGAAGATTTATTTCAGAGTTAAAGAATAGAAATGAGAACCATTAAAGAGGTGAAACTCACCATTAAAAGTGGAATTCAGAACAACTAGCTTAAACCTGTTGGAATGGGAGAAGATACTCTGGAAATAAAGTGTGTTGGTTCCACAGGGTAGCATCTAGCTCAGATCAAATATTTAACTTTTTCCTGTCTGAAGTATACGAGATTAGTAACAGCTGCTTGCAAGACTTTTGATCTTTGCCTTTATTTCTAAAGAACATGGGGGTAGAAGTCTAAGCATGTTGAAGTGAACTGAAGTGAGGCTAAAGAACACAGAAAAATGTGAAGATATAACAAGTTTTCAAGTATATGAAGCTTGGGTCTAACTTTGCTTTCATAAGAGTCAACCAAAGCCTTTTGGTGCTCAAAAAAAAAAAAAAAAAGGCATGATTGTGACAACAATATCCATTTTAGAAAATTACATGACAGGAGTAAAACTGTTGTTGAAAAATAATACAGAAAAATGTAATCAAACAGATAGAAAGGATGAGGACTGAGCAACCAGGCTAATGTGTTGCTAGAATGGGAGAGGTGCGTACATCTGTAGTACTGTTAGACTATTGTATTATGGATCTGATGGATAGTTCTGAAAGTTGGGTATCTATTTTAATAAAGCATTTCTTAATTCATTTGACAGCTTATTTCTCCTTCTTACCTTTCAGAGAACTTTAGTCATCATTACACCCCCAAGATAACCATGCCATTGTCTGCTTTTTAGTTTTTGCAATAATGATGCTCAGCAGGAACCAAAGAACAGAAGGTTTTCAGTATGTTGTGTGAAAAGAAATGGAAACCCAGCCTTCTTTCTAGTAATCCTTTTCCTTTTTCTATTGCTCTATCAATCTCCTGTGTTCCAGTCCTGCTATTTACTCTTCTACCTTCTTTGCACCTTGATTTCATGTTAATATCAATGCTGAACGAACAGAAAAATATTTGCCTGTAACATATTGGAAAAATAAAACAAACAAACAAGAAGCAAACATTTTTAAAAGCCTAGAGACTCTGTCATGGTAGCAGTGGTCTTGTCACTCATCCCTGCAGTCTTTTAGCAAATTAATTGACATCCGTCTTCATAATCCAATTCCTTCCTATCTTCTGCTATTTTTTCTTTTTTTCATCCATGTATATATAGTGTTTTGTCCTAAGAATAAATGTCAGATTTCAAATCAACAAATCATAGGATTAACCAATTTAAATTAATTCCATTATTTTCTCCAAAATGCAAAAAAGAAACCCTAAAAAACAAAAAACATTTTTCTCTATGTACTAGACAAAGTTCATATGTACTAGAACAAAGCAGTATAATGATTTATTAATGTCTTATGTCTTCAATATAGTATTAATAATAATTTTATATGTTCAGTGCAATTTTTGCTTGATGACAAGTCAGAATATCAGTACTTCATGATACAGACCACTAACAATTGACAAACAAAAGGAACTTTAGAGCAAAGACACAGAAAAACCTCTGTAATATTAGAAACCATTTCACTGAGAGGTTTATCAACAGATAGAGTATGACATTTTCATTAACTGAATGATCACTCGGTCAGTCCAAATCTGCTGAGGTTTATGGAAATAGCTGAGTTACAAGAAGTTGGCTTAGAGCTTAATGCAAGTCACAGCACAATGACTCTTGCATTATCATTGCATCATTTCATTTACACAGTCACTCTAATTGACTTTAATAGGTTTTGGATCAGAGCAAACACACAGACAAAAAGATTGATTATACAAAACCAGAATGTTTTTATTAAACTTTCCTCAAGAATATATAATCTCAAAAAAATCTCTATATCAGCAGCTAGAAGCTTTAGGAATTTGTGGCAGCCAACACAGAGACATTTTGTCAGCTTCAATTTAATTTTGAAAAGATAAGGTTTCTGGAAACATCATTGTAGGATGTGTTTAAACATAGAATCTATCTGATGGACCACCTTCTGCTCACATTGATCACTAACAACTAACCAGTGAGTATATACAGTGGCCACCATATTCATCAAAACTAAATGTTAGGAAATTATCGCAGATCTGACTTTTTTTTTTTAAATTTTAATATTACTTATAAGGAAAACAGAGAAATAAAAAGAGCTGTATTATGTCATCAGCAACAGTATATACAGACAATTATGTCTTTTTTGCAGGTCATATACAGTCCACAAGCTACAATTTAGGAAACTGTTCAAGCTGATCCTGTGCTGAAAAGCATCATTGCATTGCTTCATTAGAGGAATCCGACGTAAATCATAGGAAAAACACTGCAGTCTGCTTTATTGGG
>WBMV01001081.1:95764-399283 GCA_013396655.1 Campylorhamphus procurvoides | reverse complement strand
AGTAATGTGGGGAGGGAGCACAATAAACAAAATGTGGTAGCCATGCTGGGAATCAAAAACGACCAGTGTGCTCAATTTTGCCACAAAATAGTAAGAGCGATCCTGTGTGGAAATTTAGATTTTCATAGCCTAATTTTCAAATTGCTCTCTGCTTGTGTTTAAAAGGCATGTATGGATGCTTGCCTGGATACTTTTGCAGGATCAGTTCTGTGGAGGTCCAAGGACTAAATTTGCATGCATACACCCCTATATAAGTGGATATGTTTAGCACAAGGAAATTCTAACTCCAGGAACTGTCAGTGTTAGAATTTATCTGTAATGCAAAAGCATTCATTCTGTAATTATGAGAGTGCATAAGTGATTGCTGCACTAAAACCTTCTTTAAGTCATAGTCTTATATATGCAATATATTAGGACTAAGGATCACAGAATCACAGAATATGTCAAGTTGGAAGGGACCCACAAGTTGAGTCCAACTCCTGGCTTTGCAGAGGACCATCCCCCAAGAGTCACATCACGTGCCTGAGAGTATTGTCCAAACACTTGGTGTTGTGACCATTTCCCTGGGAAGCCTGTTCCGGCACCCAACCACCCTCTGGGTGAATAACCTGTTAATAGTGTCCAATCAAAACCTTCTATGACACAACTTCAGGCCATTCCCTCAGGTCCTGTCACTGGTCACCATAGAGAAGAGATCAGTGCCTATCCCTGCTCTCTGCCTCTCAAGGAAATTGTAAACTGCAGTGAGGTCTCCCCTCAGTCTCCTCTTCTCCAGGCTGAACAGAACAAGTGACTTCAGGCACTCATATGGCTTCCCCTCAAGCCTCTTCATCATCTTCACTACCCTCCTATGTACACTTTCTAACAGCTTAATATCTTTCTTACATTGCTGTGCCCAAAACTGCACACAATATCCAAGTTGAGGCCACTCCAGTACAGAGCAGAGCAGATCAGGACAATCCCCTGCCTTGACCAGCTGGCGGTGCTGTGCCTGACGCCCCCCAGTTCATGGCTGGCCGTACTGGCTGCCAGGGCACTGCTGACTCATGTTCAACTTGCCATCAGCCAGGAACCCCAAGTCAAGTCTCTTTCCATCGTGCTGCCTTCCAGCATCTCATTCCCCAGTCTGTACAGACATCTGGGGTTGCCCCATTCCAGGTGCAGGATCCAGCACCTTCCCTCGTTGAATTTCATATGGTTGGTGATTGCCCAGCCCTCTCATTTGTTGAGGTCTCTCTCCAGGGCCTCCCTATCTTTGAGGGAGTCAACAGCTCCTCCCAGTTTTGTGTCATCTGCAAACTTGCTTAGTGTCCCTTCCAGTCCTGTGTCAAAGTCATTTATGAAGATGTTGAAGAGCTCAGGGCCCAGGATGGAGCCCTGTGGAACCCCACAAGTGACAGGTCACCAGTCTGATGTCACCCCATTCACTGTTACCCTCTATGCTCAACCTTCGAGCCAATTGCTCACCCACCACATGGTGTGTTTATCCAGCTGTGTGCTGGGCATTTTGTCCAGAAATACACTGTGAGAGACAGCAAAAAGCTTTACTGAAATCCAAAACTACAGTTTATATACTTTGTGTTGTCCTCTTTCGTCTGTCATGCAAGTTTATTGTTCTTGCTGTTAATATATAAGTGAAAAAGAAAAATGCACTTGTAGAATTAACTGGTTTTTAGAATACATTGATTCTTGTTTGCTGACCTTGTACTTATGACAACAGCTGATCTCGGAACAATCACACTGGTTTTGGTTTTGACATAAGTTTTTTTATGTCTGCTTGTACAAACTCAAGTTATGTATTGATAAGTTCAGAATACATTTCTCACTTCCTCTACTCCACCTTTTCCCTCTTCTTTCTAAAACTGTTTTCAGCCCTGACAAGGATTTTTACTCCCATTTCTTAAGCTTTCTCTTTTTCTTTTTCTTGTGCTATTCAACTTCTCTGATTTTTAAAGACAAGAGAAATGAAATGAGATATATAATCAAGACAGTTTTCACTTCACTTGTTTCTCTAAGAGACGTTTTAAAAGAGATTTTGATGAAGGGGAAAAACAGCCCTACTATGTAATGATCTTTTCTATGGTAATCCACCCACAGGGGCATTTTAGTATGTAAATCACGTTATTGTCTCACACATGACAATCTGATGGATTTAAAATTCCTCATTAGTTAAAATATAATGCATTTTTGCTCTTTTTCTTGGTGCAATAGCACCTTGTTCACTCAAAAATATATCATTGTTCCAAGCTACGTAAGGTGATACTATTATTGAATCATTTGAGGTCTGGCAAATATAAATAATAAGGGGATTATTTTCACAGAAATACACTCAAGCCCCATGCTGGCAGCAAAGAGGTGCAGGGATATTTTCATGTCACCAAGCAGGTGTCCCCAGGCTTGCCCAGGCAAAATAATTCCTTTACTAAAATATACACTAGTAAGTAAATATGAGCAAATGCATATATTCTCATTGTGCAATGATTTCTAGAAGCTCAAAAAATAAAACTGAAACCGGGCAAAGCTTTATGGACTGATGAATAGGCATCAAAGCTAATACAACAGAAGTAAATTCCTCTTCTTACACATTGTTCTCCTGTAACAACTTCCAAGTATATACAAGAAAAGACAAACAATTAATCCAAAGAGGAAATAATAATAACCACAGCACCTCTTCAAAAGATGTTGTAAATATAATTTGACATGCATTTACTTGGATGGCATTTTCTTTGCTCTCTGTATCTTTTGGAAAGTATACAACTTTTTTTTTTTTTAAGAGGTTAGCATGGAAAACACAGGGTCAAAAATTGTGTGCATGTTATATTGTGATCTTGAAAACCCAACTTCATTTTATATAAAGGACAGAATTCTCAGTACTGCTAATATCAACAGAAATGAAGGGGTACAGATTCAGAACAAGTCCCTTATTGACCTTATATTGTCTAAACCTTCGAACAATAGCAAAAAAAGCTGAACAAAACAAAACCCCTCCACCAGATCACTGAAACTGCGAAACTTATTTTGAAAATATCAGGAGCATTTAAAGATCATGAATAAAGGTCACTTCTTTGTACTGTCACCACCTTTTTATACACTACAATTGACCTACAAATGATCCTTTAAGTGGTTTCAAAAGCCACAGCATTTCTTTCAGGTTCCTTTGCAAGCAGTTAGGATTTGCCAAGAAGTGGATGGAACGATAATTCACCACTGTATTTTTCACTCTCATTTTGGATACGTAGGTGTGTGGACAATTCTGCAACAAAATGGAAAATCTACAAAGGCACTTTTTTAAATTACTTTTATAAAGCATAATGGATTTAACACAAAATAGGCATCGTAATAAAGTCAAATTCAGAAGAACTCTAAGGGAAGGTAAAAAATTTCATTCTCAGCAGGATTATCAAATCTGTTGCTGCTTTTTCTAACAGTAGAAGGGAAACCACTAAACAATATGGAAAAACATGGTTTACTAACATTATAAATAAATATAAATAAAAATTTGCAACAAATATCAGGGGAAAGGGCACAAATCATCATTTTATTGTGCTTTTAAGCAGCATCTAACTAAATAGAATCAGTGCTCGAGTAGTACTGTAAAAATGTTAAATGAAGAAATTGACATACATCATAAGAGTTGGATGGCATATTAAACAGGACAATGAATTTAAGATTACCATCTGCAGGTATTGATTCTTAGACATTTCAAACTACTACACCATCACCAAAGTTTAAATTTCCACTGAATGCCATGCTTGTTCTCAGGCTGTTTATTTGAAAATAAAGTTAAAATAAAATAAAATTTGTTTAATCCCAGCTGTATATGAACTGGCATGTTAAAGAGAGAGGAAAATGTCATGCCAGGACCAGCCAAAACTTGGCAATTGTGAATTTATTTGTACCCTAACAGTCTCTTTCTCCAAGTTATTTCCTAATCACATATTGCACATACAATAACCATTCTGTGCCGCTAAATGCCTTCTTCTTTACTGAAGTCTTTTAATTCTTCCTATTTTTCCCCACACCTACAATTGTTGAGATGAAGAGCAGCCTGATTCTTAACAGATGCCATGTTTTCAGATAGGCTCCATCTAGAAGAGTAGTAGTGCCAATTGTGCTATATGAATATACAAAAAAAAATTCCCTTCAGACTGGGCAGATTGAATTAATTTATTTTTTTTTCTGCTCTGGGAAACTAAGTAATTTTGATATTGCCTTGTTGTCCAAGATACTATAAGTAGAAGGAATGACCTTAGGTGGTATTCATTTGACTATATGCAGACATCTACTATGTAAACATTTATGGGTATGCCAAGGTAAGAAAACATGGCCTGGTCCCCAAGGCTAATTAACGCTGTCTAGCTCCTATCTAGTCATGCTCAGGTAGTGACTTCTCTGGCAAGAGGAAGCTTGCCAGAAGAGTCCAAAACAGAGTCAAGAACTGAGATAGCACTAATTGTTGCTCAGAAGTTTGCTCCTTGGATCATTTTTGGTGAGCAATGTACAATTGCTTTATGATTGAGACTGGCCTAGTAAGTTTCTTCCTATTAATAATAGTAGGTACTTCTCAGGACTGATTCATCTAGAGGAATTTAATATTTTATGTTAATCATGCACAAAAACAGCTATTTCTTACCACTGATTACAAAAGAACACTACAGCAATTAGTTGAGCTACAGAAAATTGCAGTGGTGACCTAAAGATAGCTGAGACAAATCTGGCCTAGACCACAGAAGAAAAGGTGGTCTTTGAGAGTTCTGGCTGCCCCTATTTACCTATGTAAAGCTGTTACATGTAGAAATGAGGGAACTAAAAATCTCACACATGTTTCTTCTAAAAGCAAAAAAAATAAGGATACCCAGTCAAATGTGTGTGCAAGTTCAAACAATATCAGAAAGAGTACTGTGGTATATATACATGCAAGTTCTATATTTAGTCTTTAGTCAAATGTGAGAAAAAGCCTTTGTACCAGAGAAGCCTTTAGAGAATTATGAAGATAATAATTTACCCCACCTAATTATTTGAAATTTTATTGTTTCAAATAGTAATCTTAAAATATGTTATAGCTTTAGCCTAATAGAAAAATACTCGATATACTTGGACATACTTGTATGACAAGTGACAGACGGTAATGAAATTTTAGTTTTAAAAAAGTATTTTTGTAATGAATAATGTCATTAAAGTACTTTTGGGCAATATACTTTTCACATCATTTTAGACACCTATCGTGCAGACAACTACAGCTGAATCATTCAACTAAAATTCCATTTACAATCAAAGAAGAAAAATGGGCATTTGAAGGTGCAAGTCTTTTGACCTATTTGAGAAAGAAATGATTCATGCCCTACAAATGCCTATTTTTCTTCATAAAGACAGATGACTAACTTGGATGCAGTCCTTCACATTCTATACTTACATTCAGTGACCTGGCTCTCATTCCTTGAAGTGTGTCTCCAAAACTTCATATCATTTTCTTAAACAGGAAAATTAGAGGAGATCTGAAGATTAAGAGTGCGGGTTTGGATGCATATCACTAACAGATGAGAGGGACTGTTTCCATATTTTGTGTGGAGGAAATTTTCATGGGGGGAAATGGTGTATGTCTATATATATATATATATCATTTCAAAGGTGATTTGGATTTTAGTTTTAGGTGGACTTAATTTCATTCTGAGGTTTGAGCATAAAGATTTTCAGCAACTGTTATATATTTTTAATTTTTCTGGCCTGCTAAGTACAGTATGCCAGATTCTTTCCACTTGTAAATTGTTTTCTGATCGCCTAAACAGCACTGCGCCACATTTTTGTCTTTAGATAAAAGGAAAGCTTCAGAAAAGACATATTGTTGATTTTGGTACGCACCTTTTAAAGTGCAATACTTTCATTTTAAGTGCGAAACAAGTTCACTTACGATTTTGCACTGTAAAAATGTACCTAGATATTTACATTGTACATAATGATTAAACCTATAGGCCTGTGTTCTTTACAACCAACCAAAATCATCTAGACCTCCTGTATTTCTAAAACCCGCCCTCATTGTCACATGTCATTCTTTAGCATAAGCAGATACTGAATACAGAATAAAGTACAAATTTAGACAGAAATTATTGTGATTAACTCGTTAAAAAGAGTAGACCACACTGCAGACAATTTATCATATGTTTCTTCAGCTTAAATTTCAGGTTTTGACTTAAGTGACATCAAAACAAACTCTCTATTTTTATAGTAAAGAAGGCAGTCTATCCTTCTGTCTTAGTTTGAGGGAGAACTAAGATATCTATGTTAGCCAAGAAATAATCCCCCTCCTTTAAATTTAGAAAACAGAACTTTAATTAGGAAAAGTATATGTAAAGGAAAAGATAACAGTTCTTACCCACAACACACACACACACATATATATATATATAACAACAGTCTACCACAAACCCCTCCACCCCCAAATGACAAGGCAAAACAGTCTAAAAGGTCCTCTTGGCTACTCCCCAAAAAGGGGAAATGCGATTATATCCACGGACAGCAGGTGGCGCTGTCGCACGTGGCCGACTGGACTCTCCCCTCAGGTAAGGTGGCAGGCAGTTCCCATGTTAGTTCCCGTGAGAGAAAAATGGAAAGCAAAGCAGCAACAATCCTGTGTCCGAAGGGGCAAGGAAACCGGAGCTTTCTCCCACCTCTTTTTCCCTCACGGCAATCCTTGTGATGGTTATGAATGCTCACGGATGAAAACAGTCGAGTTGAGAAGGGAAAAGAGGAACACCATCCAGTGATGCTGGGATCGGAGTGTGTGTCCCCTTCCTCCTACTCCCCGAGTGCTGAGCTCTCTGACCTGTTGGTGCAGATGATGGCTGTGGTCTGGTCAGGAGTGATGGCTGCCCCTCTGGATCCAACCAGTTCTTTTCTGAGGTCTTCTGAGCCCCGTTTATGTACCCTCAGGGAGCACCCAGTCCCTCCCCTAGGGCGGGGACTCACACAATGGGTGATTAACTCTGCGAGTCATGGGGTATTGTTGAACCGGTGACGGCCCATTAGCAGCCACACCCCCTCAGGCTGGGTGTGAAGGTGCTAACGACTTCCCGGGCAGCTGCTGCAAATGGTCCATTGTTCTTGGGAAATGAATAGAGGGGGTAGAATACGTAACTATGATCACCCCAACACAGTGATAACCGGTGCCTCCTGCTGAACTAGGACACCTTTCCAGCATAATGCATTCGTATTGATATGGCCCCATGCATGGAATTAGTTATCTGTGACCTTTCTCTCATAAGTACAGTCCTCAGGATTTTATTATCTTTTGATAACAGTTTGAATATCAGTTGTTTTTACCCTCGCAAACCTCCATCTTCTCCTGCAGCATGCTTGAATTTTCACAAAAATTTGGGGTGATATATTTTTTTCTCATTTCTTTTACACACCAAATTGCATATTATTCAGAATTGATAATATTTATGTTTACATTTCTCAAGTTTTGCTTGTCTAACTTTTTATTTCTCTGGTTCTGTGCATATCATATTGCCCTTTGGCAAATTAGTTCTCTTCTGACTTGAAAAATTTTCCAATTTTTATTTTTAAGTGTGCAATGTCTTGGATTCAGCTACAAATGGTCAGTAACATGTTCCTGGACGAGTAAGCATTCACTCCAAAATGAAAGAGTAGTATCATATTCTCAGAAAAAAATCCTAGACTGCTAAATGTTTTATCAAGATTACTGCTTTAGGTTAATAAAAAAAAAAAAAGGAAAAGAAATGTATTTGTCATCGCTTTTTGATTCTTCTCTTTTTACTCCTAAAACTATGAACGCCATATTAGACTTGACACAGAGTGCTACTAAGTACTGGAGATGCACCTAGTGTAGTAGTGTATGTTAAATAAGTACCATTCATTACTTCCCCACAGACAAGGAATTTAAAATCCATCAATTCCTCACATGTGAGGCAGATTGCGATTTACATGTTAAAGTGCCCCTGTGAATTGATTTGCATGGGAAAGACTTCTGGAGCACTGAAACAAAGGATTAGTGAGCATGATAAGAGTGCTATTAGCATAGAAAACACAGATTCTCCTACAACACACCCTTCAACCAATGTAAATATATTCATCATAAATATATAGATCTTGGTGGGTTTCCCCACCAGGAATGAAACAAAGGTCTTGTGTCAAGAGCAGTAAGACTAATGCCATAAACTCTGGATAAGCTTGAAAGCAGAGTCAGAGACAGGGATCTGCAGACAGACCTTCCTTACACCAAACTCATGTGGACTTTTGAGTTTGCTTCAAGTGGTAAGATGCAAACATTTACATCTGAGCTAATTTGCTAGATTTCCTTCTATTGACAGTATATGGAAATAGAATCTTAGTAGTGCGTTACATTTTACCCTAAGGCAGACCACTAAAATAATCAGAAGAATTTCCTCGCACTATAATGTCATTGTTCTCTTCGCTTTTTTTTTTTTTTTTGTAATAGAGAACAACCATAGAGACAGTTCACAAAGCTTTTGTTACAGACAGTGCTGAATCCTTTAACGCTGTCACTGGAGTGTTTTCAGCAGTTCATACTAAGACAGTTCATCACATGTTGTTTGTGCTGCTTCCTCCTCCTCAGGAGGAGGAGGACTCTTCATACTCTTCACACTCAGTGTGGGATCCCTCCCACATGAGACAGTGCTCCATGAACTTCTCCAATGTGAGTCCTTCCCATGGACTGCAGTTCTTCACTAACTGCTCCAGCATGGATCCCTTCCATGAGGTGCAGTCCTTCAGGAAAGGTGGTTTAGTGTGGGTCCCCTTCTGGGTCACAAGTCCCGTCAGGAAACCTGTTCCAGATTGGACTCTTCTCCTCACTGGGCCACAGATACTACCAGGAACCTGCTTCAGTGCATGCTTCCCATGGAGTCAGAGCCTCCTTTAGGCACATCCACCTGCTTCAGCATGGGATCCTCCAGGGGCTGCATATGGATACCTGCTCCACCAGACCTCCATGTGCTGCAGGGGCACAGCTTGCCTCACCATGGTCTTCACCACGGACTGCAGAGGAATCTCAGCTCTGGCCCCTGGAGCATATCCTCTCCCTCTTTCTTCCCTGGCCTGAGTGTCTGCAGGGCTGCTCCTCTCACATATTCCCTGGCTGTCTTTCTGCAGGTTTTTTCCCCTCTTCTTAAGTCTGTTATATCAGAGGTGATACCACCATTGCTGATGGGCTCAGCCTCGGACAGGGATGGGTCTGTCTTGGAACCAGTTGGCACTGGCTTTGTCAGATGTAGTGGGAAGCTTCTGGCATCTCCTCACAGAAGCCACCCCTGTAGCGCATCTACTACTAAAACCTTGCCACTCAAATCCAGTGCATTCTTCTAGTACAGTAAAGGAATATGTTCTAGTACGTAGTTTGCAACACGACTTCCTTATTATTACTAAAGTTCAGTGAAGTCTGTGAGGGAATTCACTTCAAAGTACACAACAATTTCAAAAGCGTGAATAGTTTGTGAACAGTTTCTTACAGTTCCACACAGCTCCTAAATTCAGCAGAGTTGTGAAGTAATCCGTGAAATCTATAGGTGATTTCTTTTTAGTAGCTGCCAATCAGTTTTTCTCCTTCCTTTTATTTTTGTTTTTTTTTCTTTTTGTCTTTACATGTGACAAATGAAAATACTAGTAATATAATACTTCTCCAAATAGTCCCATTTTAATACAACTAAAGTGATATCCAGTTAAATTTCTTTCTAACTGATTTTATATCTTACATTTATTTGATAGGAATATTCCAATATAATGTTCTATTGAAATGGGCTTTCTGTGTCAGCCATACAGAGTTACAATGCCCAGTGTAATGGTGGTAGGTTTTTATATGTATCTTTCTACACTTTCTCATTCCACAATCCTTCTTGATCCAAATTTCGTCTACTTATGTTTATTTTGAATTTATGAAACATCTGGCTAGGATAGATCAAATGTTTAAAACAGAAAATTATTTCCAAGGAATTCAACAGCTCAATGAGCACCTTTCTGCAATAGATAATGCACTATGATAGAGCAAATAAAACCCAGACCTACAGCCAAGATATCCAAACTATGAGTCTTTAAGGGGAGACTGTGCAAAGTATTCACAAAGTCTGTATTTAGCATTATCAAGAGTAGCTTGTCTGGCCTTTGTCTACAGCCATTTAAAAGAGTAGTTTCTTCTGTAGTTGATTCATAATAAAAATCTAATTTTAAGTATGCCTGTATTCAGCCCTATCAAAACTGCTCCTCTCCACTGTAAAGACAGCCTTGGTAAAATAGTCTCACTATGCTAAACCTAAGTTTAGGAAATATTTCAATTTACTTTGCCTTCAATGATTTGAAGCATTACATATAAGTGATAATAAACACCTATGCCAAAACATGAACAACTCAATGCCAAAAGACCAGACCACTTCCAGTTCTGGAGCGTCTCCTACAAGATCTAGTTTCACCTTTCACTGCTGTGGTCCCTGTTGTATATGATAGGCTTCCACTTAATCCACAGGGTTAGAAATATGCTACAGATAAGGCAGAGGAATGAATCTCAGATGTGGCCCTGCCTTGGTGACTTAGCCAGTGATCACTATTGGGTCAGTCCCATTTACAAGAGGTGCCTTCTATCTACCTGATTGCTGCTCTCTGTCAGAATGACAGTAAACACAGGACTAGTCAGGAGCAGAGAAGACACTGGACTTTTACAGGTTTCTTTTGAAGAATATGTGGCCAGAGTAAAGTAATCATCAGGCTGTAGACTACCAGTAGTTAATTCAGGGTCTTTGAACATTTTCATGCTAAGCTGATTCACTCTGGACTTTGCCTAACCCAGCTTCTGCTGTTTCCCCTCCAGGAGGTTTGAGTATTAAATGGCATTGATTCTTCCTATGGAGATAAAAGTCTGCAAACAAATTAACATTAAAAGGGATATATCCTTGAGAAAACCATTGTCAAAACACTGAGCTAAAGAACATCAGCTTTAAAAGATTTGGCTAAGGTTAGTGTTCTTGATGTCTTAGTATTGTGCCACTGACTGCAATAGTGAAATTCTTTGTCTTCTGCAACATATTGCCCAAGGCACTAATGTTACCATGATTTAGAACGAAAGTAACTTTATACACAGGCACCATCCCACCAAAGTCATGTTATTTTAAGGTTAGATCCCTATTTTCTTTCTTTAAAAAAAAAAAATGATGCTGCATATCCTTACATAGCGCTGTTTTTCTCTTTAATTACAAAATAATTATTTTTAAAAAAAATGAGCATGGTTTTCTAATGGACATTTGCAGATGTCTTACAACAAATCTTTTTGCTCTTAAAAATCCTGCCATTAAATGTGCAAAAGGAATTGAAGAAAAACTTTGTATTCATAAAGTTTTATAAATTGTCTGTTGTATATGGAAGATTTTAGCATACTTATTTTTATTTTTCAACAATAAAAAGCCTGTTCTGTATTGCTTTTTCTCTATTTAGAACACAAATTAATTGAGGTCATGGTTCTGTTAGGGGAACACAGTCATATTCCTAGCAAAAACACCATGAAAATTTAATCTGTGTCTGAGAGACTTTTGACCTTTCAAACTTGCAGGGTATTTATTATTCCTCTTTTATTTTATGTTGGGAGTCCTTACATTCATCTGTTCTCTTTAAATATTTACATTGTAACTTCTCTGGGTAAAGTACCTCATGCTTAGCTTATACATAACACTCATTATTTGTGCTGCTGCCCTCCTTGACCATTTTCCATTTTGTCAATGGGTCTTTCAAAAAGTAAAAAAAAGTTCATCTTGACAACTATTTCTTAATTATCTATTATAAATTACCTTAAATAATTAGCTTCAGTGAAGTATGAAAACTAACATATTGAAGCAATTGCAACCTTCCATTCCTAATGTATTAGTCTCACCTTCCCACTTTTCCCTCTGTGATCATTTGCTTTTTCTCAGGAAAATAAATCTAAGTCTTTCAACCTCATTTATACTTTATATTTCATATTTTATTTATAATCTTTGTTTCAATTGCCTTTACTGGTAATTTATTCTACTTGCTCATTTATCTTTTTATGAAATATATTAATTCTATCCAAGTTCCCTAATTTTCCTGGTTTGTTTGCTATGTCTTGTTATAGCTTCTAGATTTTAATCCCTTCTTAGCATAAAAACGTGTCTGTATCCTAAATTATTTTCCTAATCACAATTTTGTATTTCCCTTTCACTGTTTTGCATTTTACATAATGAAGTGTTTTCCAATGCCTATTAGTATCACACTGAACAACAGTGCTGTATTTTTACAAAAAGGACTAGTTACATTAATCACAGGGGAGGTGATTTGAGCAATAACTTTTAAAATACTCAAGGTTCTAGAACAGAACATTATTCAAGGTGTGATTATTTAAGTGCACATCCTCTTTAAAGCACTGACATAATATTTACAGTACAGTTACTAACATGAACCATAACATTACAGATTGCTTTTGAAATGCCATGCGTATTCAATAGATAAAATTGCCATTAAAGAGTTCTATTTAATTTGTTTTCTCTTACTACAGATTATTTGAATCTTGCCTAGGTTTCCTGGTTGGTCTGAGACCGAGTAGATAGGAACCAGTTTTCACATCAGTTTATCTAAAAGATTTTTCTCCTTTCTGAGGTCCTGTTTGGGTATTTTGTGATAAGGAAGTATAAAATAACATCAGAAGAAATATTTAAGCACAATAAGTATCTGTAGTATTCAGATCTTCTGGATTCAGCCCTCTAAAATATAAGCAAGTAATTCTAACTGGTCATTTTTACTCCTTCTTTATTGAGTGGGAAAAGGCAGGAATTTCCACAAAGGGACAGGTACCTAAGTTGGCATTTGGTATGTGTCAATAAGGTAAGTAATGCACAGAATCCCTTTTGAGTACTGGAGCAAGATCATTGATGGTGTTAGTCTATTCAAACTTCGCCTGGCATGATTTTGGGCAATGCCAATTCCCACTTTTCCAAAGAACTCCTGAGCACAGTTTGGAAACTAGAATGTACTATTCACAACAGGTATGGTACATGTGGCCCCTTTGTTTTGCTTCCAAAACACTGTCCACCAGCCTGCCCTGCTTCCTCATTTCAGATGAATATTCTGACAAACACAGCCTAGAAGTCTAAACTTCAAATTACTTGAGAAAAATATTATCTCACAGGAACATTCTGCATTCACACAAAGTCCCCTTTCCATGAAAGCAATTTCTAAAGTGACAGCAGGACTTTATTTTAAACATTTGCATTTTCTTTAATAAAATTTAATGCATTAAAACAGGAGCCAAGGCTCAGATTCATCACATCGGGCTTCAGTTATTAAGTGAGCCAGCCAGGCCAGAAGATGAATCTCTACAGCTAATAGGAAAAGGTGTTCTGAATTATTTTTGGTGAATGCACTCTCCTGTCAAATTTAGTTCACAGACCACCATTTCAAAATATTTCTAACATGTTGGTTTTCTTTTCTATTTTTAATAAAATAAGGAAAGGAAAAAATGTACCGAATACAGGCTCTTCTCTTTGGGGACATTTTAGAGCTGGCTGTAATGTCCTTTCCTCATTTAACAATTGGCAATATTATTCAAATGACAAGATATCGCCTTTAACTTTCTTATTTAGTTATATTGGAGAAAATGTCATCAGCTGTGGAAAGCATATGGATCAAAATTCTTTACTAGCTTTTTTCTTTGCATTATATTATAGAAAGATGACCATTCACAGCAGAAGCTGAAAGTATTATTTAACTTAAATAGCAGCAATTCTCCCATCTGTGTACTTTTTCAGATTCTTTTTGCTATGTCTTACTAATGGTTCAAAGACTTTGTGAGGGGGTTTTTCTGATACAAGTATCATAATACCACATTTTCAAGGTGTGTGTGGGAAAATATACTTGTAAGACAAAACTAAATTTCACTTCTCATAATACACAAATAAGAGAAAATTATACAAAAGTTCAGGAAAAAGGACACACTTTCCAGCAATTCAATACAGAGCAAATGTACCTGAGAAAAAGCTTTTTGAAAGTTCACTTTTTGAGGTGTTGTAGTAGGAGAAGCCAGACTTGAAGTATTTTGAAACTCCAGGCAATATTTATGCTTACTGTAAGAACATGAGACATGCCCTAACAGACCAAAGGCTCACCAGTGCTCTCTCTAACTCTGGCTAACAGAGTTGCTTAGCGACCAATGAAAGAAAGAGGATGTATATGATGAATGGTCTCATCTGAGCTGGATCTTCCTAAATGTCAATGATTTAGGGCATCTCTGATAAGGATGCTATTCCATAGGCCCTGTGGCATGAACCAAAGCCCACACATAGAGACTATCTCAGACATATACAATACAATGGTTTTTAAAGCGGGAACAATTTGTCCTACAGCTGTAAGAAGCTGTTCAGAAACAGAGGATTCTGAGGAGAAATATGGTATTGGCGTTGGCTGAAAATACACAGGTATCTGCACTGTTACACATAATTTTGGTGGCCTTTTCCCTATTTTGATTCACCTTACTACTTACTATACCATGAGCTTGTCTCCACTTTTATAAATGTGAAGCAATTTTTATATAGTTCCAGGTTTGAATTCTTTTTCTTCTTTATTCCATTGAAATATTTATGAAACAAATTCTCTGCATTTTTTTTAGACAGGGAAGGAGAAAAGAAATTAATTCATTCCAAATTAATTAACACAATAAAGAACAGATCCTTCTGCACAGTGAGAGAGATTACAATGTAATTGCCTTTTCGGGCAATTATTACCAAACCTTTGCCAAGAACAAGATTTATAGAGGAAAGTTAAGGGACTATCCATGTAAATACGGATTCTTTTTAAAAAGCGGGAAAGCAAATTTATGCACTCAAAGCACAGCTCCCTTGATAATTCAAAGGGACTGACTTTGTTTTCCTTTTACTAGCTCCTCTGGGGTACTTTATGGACCAGTTCTCTCATCTCAAGTGTCTGATCCCAAGATATAAATTAATTTTAGATGCAATTTTTATTCTTTGTGACTGCCAAAGCAATAATCACTGTTTGTTTTTGTTACCATGGAGATAATTGACTTCCTGGGGTGGCAAGAGCCTTGTTTGGGGTATTAAAGGGGCTTGGATCTAGGGATTCTCTAATTTTCATGCAGTGAAGAAAGTAATTTCATCAAGAAAACCTTCACAAGATTTCTCTCCCTCATAATTTGAATCATTCTTGTTACAATCTTGTGAGTATTTGGGTGTTTTTTTCCCTTCAGCGTTTCCTTTGTAGCTCAGTCTGCACACTCCACAATGCTGACTCAAACCACAGGGAAGGGCAGATAGTCTATTTATTAATGTTGGACTTTGGTCAGGCACAAGCTCCCAACAGCATATTATCTGATAGAACAACAGAATGAAAGATAATAAAACTTCTGATTATAACATAGCCTTCAAGATGGACTGGGTACGATTCAGAGACAGAAATTTCTGGGTTGTTGATAAAGAGCAAAACCCAAAAGCTATTCAGTTTATATTGGCTGTCTTTCTTAAACAGCATTAAAAATTGGCCACCTCATACCGGACCTTCATGCTAGAGACCTGAGTATCTGTATATCGTGTGAAGAGGAAAAGACGTGTTCCAAAAGTACAGTCTTATAACCAAAAAAGAAAAAAAAATCAAGCAAACAAACAAAAAAAAACCCACCACTCAAAAGTACTTCCTAAGAAGTACCAAAGGTAAAGATGGTGTGTAAGTCCTTGAACTGAGCGGTTCCAACCAGAAAGTATGGCAAAGGACTTTGTGTAACATTCAATTGAGCTTGGGGGACTTCTTTTGTTTAGTGTCTGAAAAATGATACTTCATCAAATTGACTCTGGCCAAGAAGGTACAAAGTGGGAATGATTAGCTTTGGTGAAATTATTGTACATATTCTCCCTCCCTTTCCCCACAGCATTCACAACAGTTGTCATCCACTCTCCTGTGTTCAGGAATTACCATGTTAACTATGAATGAAAACCTTAAATGAGCCAAAAGATGCTGGGACTAATGTTCAGGGTCCTGTTCAAATAGTACTGAGCCTACATAGGCCTGCTCAGGATTTATACGCTCTGCAGAGTAATCTGGTGCTTCTCAGCATAACTCTATAACAATGGTCAGAAGCCAGGATGGATGGAAGTCTAGAGATGGAGGCAAGCGCTGCCCTTCACATCCACACGTACAAGGATGGTCCTATCTGTATCAGAACAGAATGCAACATGATGTGACTATCAACAGATGTGCTCCAACAATGGCTATCTTGAATCTGAGATCGTACTTCAAGTCCCTGAGGAATAATACCTCTAAGTCCTCCAGCTACAACAGTAAGCTTATGCATTTTCCAAGCACAAGGCTTTCACTGAAGACACAATAAAGCTTTTGGACAAATCTTCATTAATAACAAGAATTAAAAGGGGATTTGTCTTGTTTCCACACTAACAGTGGATAAAAGCATATAAACACAGGAGGGATTATAAATAAAATCTACATTAATCCCACGATTAGCTCTCTGTCCTCTAGTCCCCACCTTCTGTATTGAGGGTCATGCCCTTTAAAGCAGCAGATCTGCTACACTGAACAAAAACAACCCACACAATAGTCATTGCAGTTCTTTTCTAGTGCATTGAGGGTTTTGGTATGGTTTGTTTTAAATCTGGTGTACAACACCAAAATGCTTATAAGCCTTACATCCAAGAGTATACTTTTGCTCCATAGAAATGATGTCATTTGTTTCTAAACCACCTCACAGTAAAGAAAAATAAAATAAAATCTATAACAAAATGGAAATATTTCGGAACAAGTAATAGTAAAACAAAACTTTAGAAACCTGCTTCTAAGTGTACCACAAAAAATCAATTTGCCATGACCCTGAAAGTCAGCCATGTTTGCCCTTGTGACAGAAGAGGTAGAAAAAAAGAAAAGAAACAAAGCGGTACATAAAAGTATCTTTTGCTTCCCAAAACTTTGGAGTGATTTTGAGGTAGGACAATGTTTAAAGTAAACTTTTGAATTTTTATCAATACCATCTTATAATTTCTTTTTTAGTGTCTGACATAGCTTTATCCTTCTAGTGTTTCAGTCGCTTATCTCCCCTTTTCTGTACATGAAGATTGTTCTCTAGGTAGGCTGAGAACCACTATTGCTCCTGCAGTATCCCCACCTCTTGTGTTTACTGCCTATCCATCTCATCCATTATTGTTTGTTTAGTAAGGTTCCTTTTTATATTTATCAAAATCCGAATCCAAATAACAATCCAAGATACAAATTGGAAGATTCTAAACCATATTAAAAAAATCAGACCAGACATGAGGATACTAAAGCAACACACTGGATTTTTTCAAAAAATACAGAATAGCAATGTAGACTTCAACAATCATGAAAACTTAATTTATAAGCAACTCTCTCAAGGTTTCTGGGCTGCCTTTGTTCCACTGAAATTTCTGTTAAAATTTCCTTAAATTAACTCTACTGAAGCACTTAAGAATTCCTTACAACATGTTCAATCCTCTGCAATATTTCCAAAAGAAAAGCCTAATGCAATGTACGTGTAAGACAAATGAAGAAGACACAGAAATAGAAGGATTTAATTCTGATTTTCTAAAAGAAAAACATAAATACAGCTTCTTTACTAACACTGCAAGTGCTAGCAACTGCAAGTTACTGTAAGAGGTGTTTAAAACACTATGATGGTTTTTTCCCCACATCTGCCCTGATACTCCATTTAGAAATCATGCATAGAAAAATCCCATTTTCCTATGATAAGGTCAAGTTACATCAAATTCTTGATAGTAAAACAAGATCTTTAGCATCCTATTGGAATCATAATGTATCTAAAACCTCTGAGACTCAATATTGTGATCTTTCATGATTTACTGCAGATAAAACTCCTGTATAGCTCTAGCAGCACTTTAAAACACAAGATTTTACTGAGTAGAAAAGGATTTTCAAGCTAAAGTAAGCATATGAAAAGATTCAATCTAATGTCAATGAGTTTGGAAACCCATGTTCTAAAAATCCAACATGCAGAGAGTGTTCAGACATAGTATCAGCTTTTTCCGACATATGTGGTAAACATGAACTTCTTACATCTTAGTATAGTTCAAGACCACAGTACAAATTTTATGGTTGCAAATAAAGTACCAAATAAAGGAAATTGATAAAGCCTCTAGCCTTTCTTTCCATCCTAGCTCCTTCAAAATTTATTCATTGTCTTTCCTGAACTATGAACACAAATATCAGGTTTACAAGCTGCAAGAAGAATTCCAATAAAGTTATGGGATTCACATTTTATTTATTTTTTTACCAAATAAAATACCTGCATAATTTTTGCAATGAAAGATGAAATTCCTCTTCCAACAACATACAGTTTGAGCCTGATAAGGGACTAAACTAGAAGCAGTAGCAGGTGTTGCAATCCTGAATTTGTTAACACTGAAGATTAATAACCAAGGGTGGCAAAACCATGGGAAAAAAAAAACACAAAACAACTGTTCAAACTTGAACATTTCCTGTCCTGTCGCTGAAATATTTTGAAGAAATAATTTTTTAAATATCTAAAATAAATAATTTTGTAATACAAACATGATGAACTAGACACTTTCCTGATGAAGGTTGACACTGTAGTTTTGTAGATTTTGAAAAACTAGTAATTTTTTTTGTCCTAAAATAAACCTAATTTGTTAGTGACATTAAGTATGCATCACTTTGCATAACTACCCAGTTAAGGTCTGCTACTTCCCTATCTCATTAAAAGCTTTATTAACTCAATGAATGTTGGAATGAATTCTTTAAGATTGTTTGCAAATGACTTCTACTCTAGCAAGTCCTGTATTCCCACCCAGAACCATGGTAATGAAACCACATGGTGGAATAAAAGCTTGATAGTCAATGATATGTTGGGGCTTTTAGCATCAAAATTTCATCTTTAGTTTTAAATCTATTTCTGAAATACATATTATCACACACACAGTAACAGTCATATTTCCCCTGTTTTCCTTTCTAGGCATTCAAATAATACTAAGTCCCAGAATGGGCAGTTCTCTCTAAAACATAAGAAACATGTCTAAGGGCCAATATCTTACAACCACATAAGGCTGTAAATGTGAGTTTTACACCACTGAAAAGGGACTTCGCCTTCTCATAATGGAAGGTCAGGCAACATCAGGCCATAAAAGAGTGACAGAAGGTAATTTTTAGAGGTTTCAAAAATTTATTAACTATCATTTTCCTTTCCTTCTGCATCCCATGATCTGGAGGGCACGGTAAAGAAGCCAACCTCACTCAAAATAAAAATGCATGAAAGATAGTAATAGTAACAAACAAAATGAGCTAAAATATTTCTAAAACTTTCTTCCTTTTTTTTTCTTTCAAATACAGAGCAAAACAACATCTATAATTCTATAGTTTGGTGTGCAGGACTTATGGAATATGATACTGGAGTAATAAGAGCAACTAAATCTTCAGCAAATAAAAATAGTTGTAACCATTCCAGCCAAGAAATACACAACACCTTAGGAACTTTCTCTCTTTTTTTTATCACCTCAGATTTTCAAGCTGTCAAAACCATCAAGATATGCTAGCCCCTGACATACATAGATTAAGTCACATTAGTTTTGTGCTTATACTTGCAGATTTTTTTATTATTATTATTCAATTCCTACATCCTTCAATTAACCAGAAAGGTACAAGTAAATGATGAAGTGACTAAATACACACAAAGATCCACAATGGGATTTCTACTGAACATGGGATTTAGCTTTAAACTCATAACTATTGAATGCCATTTTTTGAATCCTTATGTATGTATCCCCAAACCAAATTTATCATGCACAAGTCTTTTTTAATTTTCTTTTGGACATTGTTCTTGTTGCAAAACTTTGAAATAATGTTTCTCCAAAATGGCCAACACATATCCTACACTGCACTACTGAGAATGTCAGCAGGTGCAGAGACTCTTGAGCTGATGCCAGTCTAAGCCAATGGGCGGTCAGGTTTATTAAAGAGAGTATGGAGCCTTGAATTTAGAAAGACTCCTCTTTTTGCCTGCAAGGTTTCCAAAACTAAGCTGATACAACAAAACACAACTCTCTGTTAATTTCTGTTACCTATGAAACATCTAGACCTGATTTTCTATGATCAAAAGGCAGCTTCTTTTAATTTCACTTGAAATTTGTAGTTAGTAGGATTTGTCCAGTCAGTTTAAAGATGGGCAATACAGAGGTCAGGGTGATGACAATCTAGTAACATCAATTCCTATTCATTAATTCAGTAAAGGAAGACTAATTCAGTCATTCAAAATAAATTAGAAGTACTCAATTCTTTGAATGGAATAGGCAGTGAATGATAAACATTTAGTGCATCATTTTTCAGTTAAGGGCACTTGTGGCAGACATGTGTCCAGGGTGACATTTGACTATATAACCACGAGAAAAATCCTCTTAGCTCCTTAGTTCCCTAATTCACTACAAACAAAGTAGATAAAATAGACAAAATCTCATGAATTTTACCAATGTGAGAAATTGCCCAGATTTGTCGTAGATGCCCCATTCCTGGAAGTGTTCAAGGCCTGAGACCTGAACAACCTGGTCTAGCAAGCAGCATCCCTGCCCATGCCACAGAGGTTGGAACTAGATGATCTTTAAGGTTCCTTTTATCCCAAGCCATTCTAGGATTCTGTGATTCTATGATTCTGTGATTCTTTCAGGTAGTATCAACAATATCTAGCTTTATAAAAAATGAAGTAGGGGTACCACCTGAAAAAATATAATGTGATCTCATATCAAAGGGGTACACTGAAAGACGGGCAGATTTAAGATTGCTTAGGGACCTTAAATAATACATTTGATAATTTAAGTGTTTCACTTTGCAGTACTAATATTCTGGTACTTTAATAATATAAAAATATACAGACAGCCCTGTACGTTCAGAATTTCAAGTCCATAATCTCCATTGTTTAGCAGAATCAAATTGAAAATAAGGTCTATTTTCTGCTACAGAGAACTGCAAAGACTACTCAGAGAAGCCATCAGGAGAGGTGCAATGAGTCCTTGAGCTAATGGACTAACCACACACCCCCATCCTTTCTTTGGGATGCATACCTGAAGGGAAGAAAGAATGCATTTGGTGTGCTTCCACAAAACTTAGGTGGGATTTCACAGAGACTGGTTGACAGTATGACACTGTAAACTTTTAGCCGTGTCTCCTATTCTCAGCAACATCTGCTACAAACAAAGTTAGCAGAAATGTGATTAGGTTCAACTGAAATTTAGAGAAGTTTCTTTTAAAACTTCTTTATTGTTTACACAAGTAAAGATCAAGTATACACTCTTCAGTCAGATAACACTGAAGTCAATGGGATTCAACCTGACAGAAATTTATCATGAGGGCTTAATGGCACACTGTAGGGAAATAAGTGAAGAGACCTACTCATAGGATGTTTATGATGCTTGTGATGGAATTATTCACTGGTCTGTCTTAATAACCCTTTGTTACCAGCTTGTCCTTCATCATGATTAAAAAGACGTTTATTTCTAAAGGTTATTCACCCAGAAAACAACTTAAGACTAACGTACTCTGTCCAGGTAAAGCTTTTCATGAGATTAAAGCTTTTTAATGTCTGCTTATTTCCTTACTGAACAACATTGTTTTATTGCTGAAAAAAGTTAATCTTTCATACATCACTAATGTGTTTTATCACATTGGGTTTCACAAGCATTTTAAACAAATGCTATTTATACCTAGTGTCCCAAATATTTGGAAGCATGTTTGTGTTCCAATCTCATCATCTTTTTAAGTGAAAAAGTCTTACTAAGCACACTGACAAGAACATGATCAAATTTCTGCACTTTTTAAGGGATTGCATGATTGTTAAGCATATTATATAGTTTCAATTCATTCAAAGAAAAAAAAAATCCACAAATATCTTCAGTAAAATTCCATTAACAGTGACCAGATGTTTGCTGTCATTATATTTAATAAAGTCTATATAATGCTTGGTGCCAAAATAAATTGCATCACACAGCTTCAAACCAGTTGGCTTAACATGTTATTCAAAAATTCTTCTGCTTATCTTCCTCAGGCTTTTTGAAGAAATATGACCAGAGCACTTTTGGACTGACACAGCACCCCACTCCTGTGGTTCCTCAGGGCTTTCTGAAGCTGTTTTACAGGTCTGGCCTAGTGTCCCACACTGTTTACAGACATGCACACACAGAAATTTGAGATGGCATTCCTTTTTATTCCTAGTATGGAATTTTTTTACATAAAAAATTGACACTTCAAAAGGTATGCCATGATCAGATAAGAAAACTATTGGGAAACCTATCTGAATGTGACTGATTTAGATTGATGGAAAGTATAAAACTTTTAACTTAACCATGTACACCTGCTAGCCAAAGGATTGATAGCAGAGCTTGATCAATATTGTCAGCTTCAAAACCACAAACCTTTAAATGAACAACAAACAATTTCTTTAGTTAGCAACATAGAGGAGGACACCTTGAACCTCCTAATTTATCCTCAGGCAAGTGATGGTTATTCCAGAAGACTTTACTAAAGATCTCTTTTACGTATTCCTTTACTACACACTACAAAATGCTTCCATACATCTAGAAATAAAACTGAAGCCCAAATAAATCTAAACTCTGTTATATAAACTCTATAGTTTCAACACATGTGAATAACATTGGCAGTGAGCTAAACACAGGCTCTGGGGCATTCCTTTGGGTTTCTAGATGCTGGTCCAGAAGGACATGAATCTTTTATTTCTTTCGATCCAAATGTCCCATCCTCAGGTACCAGATACCTTAGAAAATTTTGAATGGCACTCAACAATTATATTAAGGTGACTGAACGGAACCTAATAAGGTAAAGTAGTAGGATTTAGCTTACAAATTAGTTAGGTGTCTACTGGTAGAGATGTGAACATGTGACCTACCTAAACTGTATTCAGTGGTAATCTATAGCTTCATTCAACAGTTCATAGATAAGGATCAGTGCCATTTAAGCTTTTCTGTGACTTCCCTCCTAGCCTTTCTGAAGGATACAGGCCAACCATAGGTCTTACATCATGTCAGTCACCATAGGCCACCTCAAAGACTGAGGTATTTATCCTGGTTCTCATCAGTACAGTCAGACGAGTTTGGAGAATCAACCAGATGACAAAATGTATACAACTAGTGTAGGATAAACTTTTGTATCACAAGGTAGCTGCAGACTGAAGTCTTTCACCAGATATCTCCGTTAGAGTCAAGCACAGCTATATATATTATTATTGGCAACCATGGTCCTAAGAACAGCAGAAGCTTTAGTCCTTGTTGTGACTAAGTGCCTTCACTTGCAGAGATTATATATAAAGGATTTTGGTTTTACTGTGCTCTTTCCTCCCTCTGCAGAAGATCTCAGCATACTGACATCTACTCCTTTCACCCTTTGACACTAGGAGAGTCTGGCTTGGTTAGTGTAAGTATAAATGTTCCTTTTCACAAAGGTTGATCTTTGTTCGCTATCTTTTAAAGTCAGGAAATGCAGTTTGCAGAAGACCTAGTGAAGTGGAAAATTCATTTCTATAGGTTCTGTAGAATGAAATACAGTTATAAAAAATTCCTCAACAAAGTTAAGAAATTTAACAAGAAATTAGATTCTTTCTGTTCAGGGTTTAATCCAGTCTATAGAATTTAATAGAGAATTACATCCTTGCTATAGAGAGGCTTACAATTCCTGGAGAAAGGTGATTATTCTCTATTTAACTCTACAGATCTTTTTCTATGAGGGTAATTTCAGATTCATTCAACTGTTATGCTTCTTCTGCCACTGTGGAAATTATCCCACTTTCATGAATTTGGCATAAATCCATCAGTAGAACCAGAAACATGAAATTTTCATTCCCAATATAAATGTGCAATCCTGTACTGTTTCATAACTTCCTACTTGATAATTTATAAGTAGCATCTTCTGTTGAATTTAGGCTGTAATTTTTAGGTTATATTCAGAGAAAGGGCTAAAATTATTTGGAAAAAAACATGCTAGAACTCTGCTATTTCAGGTTGCAGTATTACTATGCCAGTATCTTACTTTATTCACCCAAGGTACAGTCCATTTTAGTCACAACTTAGCCTTTTAGAATACACAATGCATATAATCTCTTACACAGCAAGTGAAATATTTGAATTATTTTCATGTTGCAGGTTGTTGTGGTTTAACTCCTACTGGCAACTAAGCACCACACTCACTCATTCACTCCCCACCAGTAGAGGAGAATCTGAAGAGTAAAAGTGAGAAAACTCATGGATCCAGATAAAGACTGTTTCATAGGTAAAGCAAAGCTTTATGCACAGACTAATCATGGGATTCATTCACCATGTCCCATGCACAGCGGGGGTGTTCAGCCTTTTCCAGGAAAGAAGGACTCTGTGAGATGTAACAGTGACTTGGGAACACAAACTACATCACCCCAAATTTCCCCTGCTTCTTCCCCCAGCTTTATATGCTGAGCATAATGTTATATGGTATGGAATATCTCCTTGGTCATTTGGGGTCAGCTATCCCAGTTGTGTCCCCTTCCAACTTCTTGTGCACCCACAGTCTGCTCACTGGTGAGATGGGATAGGATGAGAGGTGGAAAAGTTCTTGACTCTGTGTCAGCACTGCTCAGCAGTAATGAAAACATCCCTGTGTTTTATTAACACTGCTTTCAGTACAAATCCAAAGCATAACCCCCTACCAACTACTATGGAGAAAATTAACTCTATCCTATCCAAAACCAGTACACAGGTAAAATTTTATTTAATCCATAACTGTATATGGATCACTAATACAGAAACTTTTCTTCCTTTTGTTTTGGTGAAATACTGTGTTGGATTTTGCATGACAAGTGGAGTCTACAGGCGTGGCTTCTGTGAGGAGTTGCTAGAAGATTTCCCTTACATCTGGCATAGTCAATGCCAGCTTATTCCAAGATTAACCCTCTGCTGGCCAAGGCCAAGACTATCAGCAATAGTGGTATCACCTCTGGGATAACAGACTTCAGAAAGGGGTGAACTTCACGAAAACAGCTGGCATAGAATTTGTTAGAGAAACATCTGTGCAGACATCCAAATCAGCAAAAGAGAGGTGGAAGAGGTGCTCCAGGTACAAAAGCAGACATTCCCCGGCAGCCCATAGTGAAGATCATAGTGGAAAACACTGTCCCTCTGTAGCACATGGAGGTCCAGTATGGAGCAGAGATTCACCTGCAGCCCATGGAGGACCCCACAATGAAGCATGTGGCTGTCCAGAGGAGGATGTGATCCCATGAGAAGTCCACCTTCAAGCAGGCTTCTGGCAGAACCTGTGATCCTATCAGGGATCCACACTGGAGCAGTCTGATCCTGAAGAACTGCCACCTGCAGAAAGGGACCCACACCAGAGCAGTTTGTGAACTACGGGAAGGACTCATTTTGGACAAGCTCATGAAGGACTGTCTCCAGTGGGAGGGACCCCACACTAGAACAGGAGCAGAGTGTGAGGAGTCCTCCCTTTGAGGATGAAAGAGTGGCAGAGATGAGTTGAAATGAACTGACTACATGCCTCCTTCCCCATCCCCCTGAGACATTGAAAAGGAGAAGATGGAGGGCTGAGGAATGAAGTTGAGCCTGAGAAGAAGGAGGGGTGAAGGGAAGGGTTTTATTCATTAATCTACTCTGATTTGATTGGAATTACACTAATTGCTCCAAGACGTGTTTTGTCTGTGATCCCTCCCTGTCCTTTCCTCAACCTGCAAACTTTTCATTATATTTTTTCTCCCCTGTCCAGATGCAAAGTGATACAATGGTTCTGGTGGGTACCTGATGTCCAGTCGAGGTCAACCCATCAGAAATGCTATGAACATAGAAGAATATAAAACATATAGACAACAGGTAACAATTCCCTCTGTGTTTTGTTCCATACACAGTGGCACTTTTGAAGATCAATATGTTTCCCTAAGGGAAATACACTACAAGGGGGTGGGGAAATTATTAATATTTGTCAGTGGCATTATGTAATTCTTGCTCATATCAAAAATATTCATATGTATCTTCTGTATATTTCAAAATCATATTATCCCAGTATGAGTCACTAAATATATTCTGTATTCTGTAACCTGAGAAGTACAAAAACATTGAAAATAGAGGCACTGGCCCTGTGGATTCCTACACAGTTTTACCTGAGTAGACTCCAGTTGTAACACAGGGGTGTAGATGTCACTCCAACAAGACAAAAGTTATACAAAAAAATGCAAATAAACATTTGCATTCAATTATTCAATTATGTAATTTAATATTGGTTATTAATTTAATTATTTAATTTAATATTGGGTTTGCTTTAGAAATCCACCCCTGAGCTAATGACTTTAGATTTTTCTTATTGAGGAGAAAGAAATGTGCATGTGAAATTTTACATCAGTCATTTGATCTAATTTGGATGGGAGTATAAGTCCTGTGTACATCTATGTTTTTCTACTGATTATTATAAAGATAGTCTATGGCAACTGGTTCACCAATACTGCAGAGGTCAACCTCCAGTCAGATTAATAACACCCTCTGTGTTTCATAGTAGTAAAAAGAAACAAAACATGCACTCACCAAATATCCATTTTTTTTTAAGCCTATGTCCCCAAAAATATTTTATGAGGAATCCAGAAACACCAATCGGCTGCATCATGAAGCACTGCTTTGTTTCAATGCAAAGGGGATGCTGTAAAGCTGGTGCTTATTAGCTCCAGTGAGCTGTATGCTGTTAACCACAATTTTTCTGCCAGTGTTCTGCAAATGTTTGGGAGATTGCACTCCTAATGAATTAATAGATGGACATGCTCTGTAGTGTCTTGATCTAATATTTCAGACTCTGCCATATCAAATTCAATTTTGGTACCAGTTAATAATATCTTCCTGTAAAGTTAGCTCCGATTTTAATAATAGAGATGGCTTCTAGAGACACCTGATTTCCTCACAGCTTGGTCTCCAATAATTTCAACAGATTTGATTTTATACCTGTATGTAAAAATTTCTGTGAAATTACAGTACATTTAATTCTAAATCCCCTTCCTTTCTTAGGGTGTGTGATACATACATCCTTCCAGTACTGTGTTCCTTTTTTTTTCTTTAGGTTTCAAATTTTTCATTTAAGGTGACTCCAAGGCAACTTTGCAATTGTCCTTGAGGAGAAGCATTAGGTAGATACTTGTAAGCAAAAATTTCAGTTAAAGCTTTGTTCAAATTGTTATGGAGACACTGAGTGTCAAAATTTCGCTAAAACTGAGTTAAATTTTTAAGGCTCTCCTTGAAATTTAAAGTCTGTGTACAGATTTGGATAGTCCCACAAAACTTCATGGTTTGAAAGAATAGTTTTAAAAGTCTTTAAATTGCATCACTTCAATCTGTAACTTTAAAATTTCCTAAAATTTACATACTGCAAAATACTCATATTAATTGAACAAAAGAGAGTACTGTTAACACCATAGCCTCAGAAAACTGATTGCTGTAGCTGTTAGGGACTGAAAATAAATTATAAAAGAGAGATCAGAGGAATATATAAAAAAAACAGTAAAGTTAAATTTAGAATACAACAGTATGGGATTTTCCAGAACTATACAAGTAAAACAAAGTGAAACAAGGTAAAATAAAAAAAAAAACTAAAAAAAAGGAAAGATAAATATATTTACTAATTCACCTTCACTTTAACATACATGACAAAGAAACACTGGAAAAATTCTCTGCTATTGACTTAGGTGACAGAAAACTCCATATTGTCAGAAGACAGAGATTAAAGAAATATAGGGTTGAAAAAATCACCTGGTGTTACCAGCTGCAGTCAAAATTATTGTTAGAAAAATTACATATAAGAGACTAGTAAGTTTGACTGTTCTCTATTCTGCCTATGTGTGACTCTTTTTTATTTTTCTTCAAAAGCAACTGTTGTCCATACCAGTATAAGCATGTATGAGCTTGTGTATACTTCTGGAAAAAAAAATAGAAAAACAGCTTCCTGTAAGAAGAAAAGCAGTATTTATTTTTTATTCTGAAAAATGAAACACAGGAAAACTAGGAGCAATTTTTCTGCTAAGTACTAGAGTTTCACTTTGCTGAGACAGAGATGAATAGAATAATGCTAGTGCTCATGGAGAGAGGATTCCTAAAATATTTACTTCAGAGACATTCACATTGGTATAAATTTTAAATAAGTCCTGGGAAACCAGAGCCTTCATAAAGTCGGGATTTTGCCTTTAGGTTCACATATGGGTAAAATGAAATTTACTATAAATGAAAAATATTTCTTTTTTCTTTTTTTTTTCCATTCAGTAGACCTGAGGAATTATTTTAAGAACAGTCTTAAAAAGTAACCGTTTTGTGTCAGCATTTAAATAGACTTTTTTTCCCCCCCAGACATTGCATTTCAAATGCGCCCTGATATGCTGCACCACTCTTCACTGAGATGGCAAAACCTCAGTGTGAACATTTATCATGAACAGATTTCCTTATTTCAGTACAGAGCATTTTTTTTCTGCTGTAACGATATTCTCTATTATCAGTCACAGCTCGTAAATTAATCAAGCCCATCTTAAAATGAAAAACATTTTTGAGGATTTTTTTTGCACAACCTCTGGATGAAATTTTGTTTGATATATCTTGCTTCTTTACATTAATAGTATACTCCTTGGGTTTTAAAAGTGTATGTAGTACTAAAGCACCCCGGCTTCTGGTATAGTTCTCTGCTCCCACAAGTAATCCCACTGAAAGTCCCAAAAGGAGGGATTTCAGGCCTGCAAATAATTAAAAAAGCAGATTCTTTGTCTGTATGTTAGGTTATTAATTCAGTGAAAAAGCTTTCTGATGGAAAAAAGTATAACTGGTATTGCCTGTTATAGAAATAAAGTGACTAAAAGAGTCTTATTGAGTCACTAGATAATCACTCTATATCCTCTGATATTAACACAACTGCATGTTGGGAAGAAAAAAAAATAGTACAAACTCTAAACAACTAGAACTCAAAAACCAACAAACAACTGCTATTTAATTTCTCAAAACCTGTAAGAAACTGGAAGGGTTTTAACTGCTTTCTAAATTAAAAAAAAAAAATTACAAATATATGCATCCTTCCCTTATCTTATTTAGCAATTCCAAATACTTTTGCTTTTCACTGTAATGTTCTGGTTTTATGTTAATTTCATAACATCTTACTTGGTTTATGTTTTTTAACCTGAATAAGAAGCATATGAGAACATACATGATATTTAATGAATAAATTAAACCTGAGTTGATTTATCTGCTCTACCTTTGTTTTCAAATTCTTATTCAGCACAGTAAGAGGATAGAGTATGTGCTTCTTGTTTGCAGTAAGTATTTGAGAAGCAAGCCTTAATTTAGAATAGCTTCATTTGCATTAAAATCTTATTACTGCTATTAAAAAAAAAAGTTTAAATGAACAAAGAGTGATCTTTTGACAACTGAAAATGGTAAATCTCCATGATTAATTTACATAGGTTTTGTTTATGTTAATGAAACCCCTCTTTTTTCCTCTATTTTGTGCAATTATTACACAACCGCAAAGCCTCAAAGACAATAAAAACTAAAAGAGACGAAATGGAAGAGATTTGTTGAATACCATTGGGCAGGTCAGTGGAATTCAGTTATCTTTTTAGCAAATGTTACAACTCAGCTGCGAATTAGCTTCGGGATCCCATCACAGATGGAAAGGCTGTATTACGGCTGCAAGAAACACAGTCAGAGAGAGCGACAGGGCAGAACATCATCTCCATATATTCTGGGATTCATAAGCTGGGAGTACTGAGAGGAAATAGGATGCAGAGTTACCACCATACATACAATTTTCTTTTACATTAAACTAACATACTTTAAACTATTCTGTAGCATATGTATTACACCTTTAATTGGATTTCTTTGTTTTAAAAGCTAAACAGTGAAGCAAGTCAAAATTGATATATCAATTCTTTTTGTATTAAATTTCAGAAAATATATAATTGGTAAATGGAGCAGCAAATTATACATGTTTCTCCTATTTGTGCTAAAATGCTGTGAAGAGAATGGAAGGCATGTGAAGCAACAAGCTGATTTCAAGGTACATACTTTTGCTGCGAAGACCTGAACTTCTCAAGTTGTTTGTACAGGCTATACTAGTAATAGTTTTCTAATGGAAACAAAATGTTTCCATTATTCACAGCTACAGAACCCTCATAAAAATAAAAATTTATTGTCATGCTGACTCAAAACTAAGTGCACCATACTATGAAATTCTAACTATATTCTATTCTTGAAATGTATTAAATCCACAATTAACATTTTTTTACATATTACAATATAATTTTTGAACACTTGTGTGGTAGGTAAGTCTAGACACACATATTTGATTTTCAGAAGAAACAAAACCTAAAACAATCTATTTTAATGGGGTTTACAAGTTTATACAGAACAGATTTAGGGCAGCTGCTTTTGAATGTCCAAAGCAAGTTTTTGAGGCATTTCCATTCCTCCTTTTCTCTTCTGCCACAGAGATTAGAATTAAAAAAAATATCAGGGGGACCCAGTGCCTTATAGGTCTACACACAAATGAGGCAAGAGAAGTCTAAAAAACTTCTTCCAGTTTCAGCTTTCCCTCTGGCTTTATTCTTACTACTCCAGGAATATTAGAAAGAAATGGAATGTTTTTAATGGACTGCTGACAGTATTGTTTTCATTAACAAAAGGGAAGTCAATCAACTGCTCTGCCAAACCTCTCTGTCTGTTCTTTGATGGGCATGATAAATGGTGCCAAGCACTGTCAGATTCTGCTAGATTAAATTTAAATGATAGGTATTGAAAATCTTTTAGGACTAAGCCTAATGTAATTTTGAACATATTTCTTCCTGAAAGAAAAATAATAGTAAAAAGTAAGCAAGAAAGACAATAAAACTTTAGAGATAAAGTAGATTAACGGAAATATTCTATCATTAAATTTCCTTTCCAAGGCAGTGATAGAGATTGACTGAATCCAAAACATGTCTATTTATACATGACTGCCAGCACTAGTAAAAAAAGGATCGAAAATGGTAACTCACAATAGCACTACAGAGACAAATTTTAAAGTGTCATAAAGCAAAAATGCATACAATGAGTGTTTTAAAATGCCCCAAAGTTTATCAGGCTTTTGATCAACTATGTTTCAACAGTAACATTCTGCCTGGGCTTGCTGTCAATCCCAGCAAATAAGGAGAAAACGCAAGGTCTTTCAGAGGACAAGAGTTTAGTATTTACAGGTACAAGGTTAAGCAGCAGTAATAGTTCTACTTGTACTAGCAAATAGTTGAATTAGTTGAAAACTAGTTGAAATATTCAGCTAGTTTTATAATGCAATGTGCTGTGCTTAAAAAGGCAAATTTCACTGAATCTTTCAATCAATGAATTTGTTCTTCTCGGATCCATAAGTTAAACCCTGTGAGTTCAATGTATTCACTCCCAGGCCTCTTTAAATTTTGAAGCTTGCCCTGCTACCCTGCCCCACTTCACTTTCAGAAAAGTAAGTGTGCTCAGAAGTTTTGGTGTGAGTGTTGCATTACCTCAATTGCAGGTAGCATAAACTAAAATGAAAAAACAAACAAACAAATAAACAAAAAAAAACATGGTTATGAAGGTATTTTCACATAAAAATTCCATTATAGAAATGTGAGTTTCAAAAAATGGATTTGCATGGCTGCTGTTCTTGGCAATGAGGCCAAAACACTGGCCGAGTGGCACACCTTGAAAGTGGCTCATATACCAAAGAATTAACGCAATATGCAGGATTATATTCTGCTTAGAACCAAAGCTGGGAAGCAGCTTTATAATAAGTCTTCCAGAAGTGTTGTATGATTTACCACTATTATATTTATTGTTGGTGGTCGTGGGGGCCAGCACTGGATAATATTGAAGACATTTATGAAATATTCTTTACTTTTCTAACTCTATTTTATGTTGGTAGTTCAGACAATTTACAATTGCTGTTATGTGTAGAACTGCACTGTGAAATGGAGCTTATTGCTGGAGCTCCAGGTCCCATGTCTCCTCCTACATAGTATGTATCTTTTTAATTTGCAGCGCTGCTGACACTGTGTGCTTGATTAGGGACTAGTGTTGAAGATAACTCTGTAGGATAAAAAGCTTGCTCTCTTAGTCATGTTGTTAGATATTTCTGCCATGTGCACATCTCAAGAAAGAACTTGAGAGGCATAAAATGTAGCTTGCTGCAAGTAGGAATACCTCTGTTTTAGTACATTTGCACAAAAAAATGCCCTTTGGAGACTTTGACCCATGGCAGTTATGAAATTAACACAGCAGGATGATGAGAGGGTGTTATATATCCTCCATTACTGATTATGGAATCACTGTTTTGTTTTATGCTAAAACTAAAGCCTTTGTCCCATAGCTGGACTGAAATGCAGATTTTCCAACATCTGCTTTAGGGAAGTAAACAAAGACATTTTGAGAACTAGGGAGGAGGGGTTAGGGCTAAAAGAGGTGTGCATTTTAACACAGATGTAACATAGATTATTCTACAGCATGCTCTTTAGAGACAGAAGAGATCAATTATAGCTAAATTGAGATGTGATAGAAGGAGATTTAGTGATATGAGGAAGTTTAAATTAATCCCTCCTAAGGTAATATCGACAAACATTGCTTGCTGGCGTCATCAGTCTAGTGCTTTCAGCAGTCCGTGACACAGGCAAGGGTACTGCATCATGTGAAAGGAAGGAAACACTTCATCAACAACCAAAACCAGTTCACTGGATTGTCAAAACCCTGAAGAAAAACCCCTTGATAATAAAACCCTAACTGCTGATTGGCCTTAAGGAGTGAATTTTTGCTGTCTTGTCTGATTGCTCTTGAACTCAGCACCTTGCTTTCACTCAAGGCCAAACCAGAGTGTTGTGTGAACGCGCAACCCCTCTCAGTGGGACTCTCTGCTGGGTGGAGCAGCTCAGGCTTGAGCCCATCTAGACCTATTGCCATGCCTGGGGAACTACCCACGTGGCACAAACAGCTTCTACCTGCACTCTCTGCAAGTCCCTTGCACAGGGCATGGTCATACATACTTAGCACTACACATCAGCAACCCCTGGCCTGTAGAGCTCCATTCTCTCATCCTCCAGTCTCTTTCCTTGGACATGGAGGTTGCCAGTGAAAGAGGACAGACAAGAGCAGTCTCCTGTCTGCCTCCTTTTATATTCCAGTCTCCTTTTTCTCTCCTAGCCCAGGGTAGCTGTGGTGGGGAGGAACAAGATTGCTGCAAGTCTCTATGGGGTGTCCCTCAGCCACTGGGGTACAGGTGGCACCTGTTGGTACACCTGACCCTCTTCCAAGAGTGTCTTCATCACCTGTGCCTTTGCCCAGATATCTCTATCTGAGGGCTAAAACTTGGGTAACTAAAAAAACTTTTATTTTTCTACAGGGAAAAGAAACTGTGGAAGCTGTGCATACTGCTCCATGTGAAGGACCATTCTGCTTTGCACATACACCGTGATTAAGCACTTGTTCTTATACCACTTTAGTTCAGTTCCTTATGTGATCTTCAAAGGTGAAACCTAAACTAGCCCCCAGTCCTCTAAATTCAATGGAACTCTTCATCCTTTGATGGTACTCCACATAAAACACTTTGAATATGTGGGACTTTAATTTGATTTGATCCTAAAAGCCATCATACTAGAGCAGACCAAAGGTTTGTGTAGTCCCCCACAGCAACTGAAATCTTCATGGTCCTCAATGGGTTTCGCTTCCACTTGAAATTTTCCACTGAACCCACTTGCTGCCTAGATACCGTGGCAGGATGGCACTGAAATCTGCCTGTCTACAGAATAAACAGCACCTTAATGAGGCAGGATGCTTTTTGAGAGAGGAGATAGAGGGAGAATGCGTAAGTGATTGGTTGTGGAACATCAGATACTGCCTGGAAAAATTCTGAAACTCCATTAATAGAAGTTGATAATACATCTTTGGGCTGGATTGAGAGAAGGGAGGAGCAAAATGACCTGCTGCTCACAAACTTCAGAGATAGATCTAAATTTAGAAAAATCCTGTCTATACAGCAGCTTTGAAAATTATAAATTGAGTTACCTTTTGCGAGCAGTTAAATATTAATCTCAGAGGACTGTGAGCAGAACCTGACAGACTTCAAATGGTTAAAGGAGCATTTTCTCAAAAGAGGTAATAAAGCTCATATGCTGTTTATAAACTCAGACAGAGAGAGGAGGGAAAAAAAAGATCTATTTTAAAAACAGGAACTGTATTGGAGCTATGAAATATAAGCCAAAAGAAATTTGTGAACTCCTTGAGGATTTCTATTAACACCTTTATAGTTGCAAGAAACAGGTCTCTGGAGACAAAAGGTCAGATTGTGAAGGCTAATATGTCTGGTTACTCAGCAGAATAAAAGGCCAGATTGGACTGTCCTTTTGAAGCTAAGGAAATTCAAAAGTGATTTAGAAAATATGCCAGCAGGAAAAACTTCAGGACTTTTCCAATTAACTTGTGATTTTTCTTTTTATATTTTCAGAAAATACTGGGTAACAGATAGCTTGGAGGACAAAATTGCCTTTCCGTTATGATAGAGACACATTTTATGCATTCCCATAATTCATAAACATATTAAAAAAATGTAGATATGAATCCGCTTTTCTGTTTGTCTAGTAGAGTATTTTCTATTACTACAGTCACAAGAAATAGAAATTGAGTTTCTGCATAGATGTTTGTTGAGACGTGCTTCAAATTTGGTAAATGCAGTGAATTAGATAAAAGTGGTGAATTAGAAGAATGAAAGTAGAAAGGAAACTGGGTATTGCATGGCTAAGCTCAGTTTGAAAGTAGGTTTAATTTTTTATTTGGAGAGACTGAAACTACTGACTGCAAAAAAGAAAGAGCTGAATTTATTGCTTTTGAATGCTGTAGTACCTTGGTTCATATAGACATACTTTACATTATTTTTGATCTGTAAAGAAGCACCAAAACTGTTCCAACTTAGCTTCCACAGTGAAAGGCCTTGCTTTAGCAATCAAGCTCAAGCAGACTCCAGACTCATGTGCGGTGAGCTTGCGCAGTTGCATAGTGGGCACCCACCTATCAGCTATTTGATATCTGCCAAAGCCATTTGATAGAAATTGTGCTGACTCATCTTGCTCTTTCTTCCTGCCTCTTGAGTTCTGTGTTAAGATCTTGCTGCTGATTTTCAACATACTTTAGACTTCAGTGTGATCTTGCCCAGGGTTTTGGATTTTCCAGATTCTGGCTCAGCTTCCCCTGATCATGGTACGTGGATCTAGCTTCAGCCCTAACCCTCACTGAGCCTTAGCAGTTAGATATGACTGCTCACATCCAGACATACATACACTTTCAGATCTTACATATGCCATTATTAATACTTTTGCATTTCAGATAATCAGCAGAACTATTTTGTTGGGGCTGGAAAGTTGTTACTGTAACATTTAAAGTCTTCCACACACACTAATGACAATATCAGTTCTAACTTTCTTATAGAGCAGCAACATTTTAAGGATGTCGCAGAATCACAGAATACCACAGAAGGGTTGAGGATGGAAGAGACCCCTGGAGGCCATCTTGTTCAGCCACTATACTCCACCAGGGCCACTTAGACCAGGCTCCCTAGGACCATGTCCAGGTGGCTTTTGAATAACTCCAAGGATGGAGATTCCACAGCCTCCCTGGGTAATCTGTGATCAGTCACCATCACAGTAAAAAAAAAAGTGTTTCCTGGTGTTCTGATGGAGCTTCCAGCGTTTGAGTTTTGTGCCCATTGCCTCTGGTCTTGTCATCGGAAATGAGCCCGACTGTTTCCTCTTTACAGTCTCCCCTCAGATATTGATAAGATTCCCCTGAATCTTCTTTCCTCTAGGCTAAGCAGTCCCAACTTTCACCATAAAAGAGATACTCCAGTCCTTTAGTCATCATTGTGACCCTTTGCTGGACTCTCTCCAGTATGTCTATGTGTCTCTTGTACTTGGGTGCCCAGAAGGTGACAGTGTATCAGAGAATCATAGAACCACAGAATAACCTGAGTTGGAAGGGATCCACAAGGATCATCAAGTCCAGCTCCTGGCCCTGTACAAGAGAACCCCCAAAAACACCATGTGCCTGATTATCAAAATGCTTCTTGAACTCTGTCAGGCTTGGTGCTGTGACTACTTCCCAGGGGGAAGCTGTTCCTGTGCCCAACCACCCTCTGGATGAAGAACCATTTCCTAGTATTTTACCTAAACTTTCCCTGACACAGCTTCATGCTGTTCCCTTGGGTACTATTACTAGTCACCAGAGAGAAGAGATCTGCCCCTCCTCTTCCCCTCAAGAGGAAGATGTAGACTGCTATGAGTTCTCCTCTCAGTCTTTATCTCCTCTTCTTTAGGCTGAACAAATGAAGTGATCTCAGCTGTTCCTCGTATTTGTAACCTGCCTTTGGACTCCCAAGTGGGACCTCACCAGGACTGAACGGGGGGGAAGGATCACCTCACTTCTCCTGCTGGCAACACTCCTCCTAATACAAATACTGACAGCCAAAATACTGACAGCCTTCATTAATTCAAGATTGCATTGCTGGGTCATGTTCAAAATCCCAGGATCCCCCAGGATCCCTAAGTCCTCTTCTGCAAAGCAGCTTTCCAGATGAGCAGCCACCAGCATATATAGGTGCCTGAGTTGTTCCTCCAGATGAATGATGTTGCACTTTCCTCTATTGAGCATCTTATGGAAGACAGTATCAAAAGCCTGTCAATGGAATTCCTTCACGAGCATCTCCTCTACAGGCCTGTAATGTGATGCTTGACTACTGCTGGCCCCATGACAGAACCTGCTTGATTGTCAGCATTCTTTACATATTGCTATATAATCCTAATATATTGGTGTTGGCCATTTCACATTTATCTTAGAAAATGGATCCTATTTCATTGTTGTATGACTTTAAAATATCATATTAGGTTGGTAAAGATTGAAAGATTGACTGTGTTTGCTCTAACGAAAGCATGTCTTTCATATCTTTGAAAAATAATTTATTACTGTTTAGGGTTCTACATTGATTGCTCTTTAAATACTGCTACCGTTAACAAAAATCTCTCTGTTGCAATCCTAATGTTTTAGCAACTTGTGAACTTCACAGAACAGATAACTTTGAGACTGACATGAATAAAATTCACCTAGGTAAAAATTATCTGTAACAAAGAAAGAAACAAAGTACTTTTTTGAGAAGTTGCTAATAACCTGTTTGCTTTACAAGAGGTAGCAGCTCTTCTCCAAACTAAAACTACTCAAAACAAGTGAATTTTAATATAGAACTTTACCTACATTTTATTTTGCATAGTGTACCCTCCATATTCATTTTCTACAAGTTCTGCCCAAGGTTTATGCAACATCCAGTAATGTCATAGAAAAGCAATCTTCATGAGAAGTAAAATCAGATGTCTTCCCAGAGAAGCAGTCTCATTACAGGGCTGAAGAGTCAGGCTTCTTTCTTTTTGTCTTCCTAAAGCACAAGTTGCCGTTCTGATCTATGCAATAGTGATGGAAAATTATTTGGAAATCACAGAATCATTAAATAATTCAGATTTAAAAATCTTTCAGGAGACAATTTCCAACAGCTTCTATGGACACTTTTTGCACTGCTCAACAGAGAATTTTATCCAGCTTATCCAGTCAGAATTTCCTTTGTTGCAGCCTGTGACTATTGCTTCTTGTCCTTCACTCTGCTCTTCTGAGAAGAGCTTCTCCATAACTGAGCATTTAGAAAGTGAAAGCAGGAATTGGGTTCATACTTAACATTCACTTGTCCAGGCTAAGCAAACATAGCTTTCTGTATTTGAAGTGGTCTACACTCCTAGTCACTAGGTGGTCTAGACAGGCATCTTAGCAACTCTGGAGTGGACCCTTTCCAGAACGTCAATGCCTCTTTTATTCTGAGGAGCTCAAACCTGGACATAATGCTCCAGCCTCAGAAGGCTGGAGTAGAAGGAAATAATCCCTTTCCTTGATCTGCTGACTATCCTCTCGCTAACACATCCTAGTATGTGGTTACCCTCCATGTCCAGGAGGCCTTGCTGCTGATTTATGTTCCACCTGTTCACAAAGATTGTGCCTCCATGACCAGTGCTATTCTGCATAGCTGCTGCCTGTCCATTCAGGCCCAGCCTACATGGGCTTATTCCATTCCCGGTGAAGGACTTCTAATTTACCCTTGCCGGGTTTCCTGAGGTTCCTCCTTGCTCATTCCTCCAGGCTGTGGAGGAATCACAATTCTGCCCTCCAGCATATTAACTTTATCTTGCTTAGTGTCATCTCAAAAGCCAACAAAGATGTTTTCTGTCCCACTGTCCAAGCCATTGATGAAGACATTAAACAGTATTGAGGAGTTCCCTAGTAGCTCAGCTGTATAAAAAGCTCACAGAGGTAAAGTGGAGGATGGCTAACTGCTCGTTTCTGTAGTATTCAGATACAATAATAATAGATGCCATAGGGAATACCCATGCAGAAAGTAATAATTCAGTCTTCAGAATGACATTTGAATAGTGTGCAGCAAACAGGGCCTGAGGCCACACATCAAATTCTACAGATAAAAGAAAAAATACTAACATCTCTTCACTCTTTAGCCTTATCTACCTTTTTTGTTGAAAGGGACAGGGATTCAGTGAAAAGTAATCAATGATCCTGTGATCATGAAAAAATAATCACTAATCATTTACCTATGTGCATAATATATCTATTATACATATATGTATATAATATATGGTCATTTCTTTCAAGATGTCTGTACTACTGCTACTATCAGTGAGTTCTTCATTTTGCATGTTAATTGTCTAGGAATTTGGACCAAATTTCAAATCCACATCTGTCTTCAAACATGGCTCTTACTGAAACCAATACTAAATGTACCTTTGGTTATTGTATAACTGTTATTGTATACTGCCTTTAAAACAGTCAGTGTGTTAGTGTCCTGCCAACACAAAAGTGTGTATGCAAGCATTGGGCTGAAACTTGGAAGGCAAATAAATTATTACTACTTGTATTTTATTACACTTAATTATAATTTTACTTGTTAACTATTTTCAAATTTTAGCTGAAAAGGAATAACAAATCATGTTGCATAGGTGTAAAAATACAGCCCAGTAATGAAAGTCTCCAATGCATGCCGCATAGCTCACAATTTTTGCACAGCTGGCAGATACCTAGAGGTTATTAAAGAACTGCACATGATTACAGAAATGCAGAAATCCGGAATGTGTTCAAATGCTGAAAACTACATGACTTCTCTTAGTTGAGTGAAAATATGATTTATTCTTCTTACAATTTCTTCTGAAAGAGGAAATCCACTAACTTACTTGAAAAAATAGAACCTGCAAAGTTCCTACTTGTTTTCTTTTCAGAAGATCAGGGCTTTTCTCTGTTACAAGAGACTGTGAAGGGAAAAATAAAGAACATCAAGAGGAAATTTGTTCAATTTGAAAAGTGTTGAAACAATTAATTGGAATGTCATTATTATAATGAGGCATCCATATATTAACAACTATTGCTTTTATTAATGATCTGTAGTTGGCTTGTATTTGCAGCTGGCTTGATGGACTTTTTACCCCTGAAACTTTGTATATCTCCCTGTCTCTTTTTAAATAGTGCCGTAACTTGCTCAGAAATTTAATTCTCACCTGAGCAGGAGAAAAATCCTTATGGTAATGGCAAATATATTAATAAAATCTTCGAAGAATCATGATGTTCCTTGAACAGCTGTACTGATTTCTTTCACCGCTCAGTCCCCCATCTGGGGGGCTTTAGTTCTGTTCTCTTTCATATGAAGAGATGTGCATTTCTTTTCACTGGACGTCTAATTGCCAAAATAAGTAACAACGGCTTCATAAAAGTGTCAAATTTATAAATAGCTTTCTCCAGCTATCATAAATATCTAGATGTATGGGTTTTTTCTTTACTACTACACTTCCAAAAGAGTGTTACTGTTAAATAATGTATTTTAAGCAACTGGAAACCAGAAATTCTAATAGCAGGTTTTTAATCTTTTCAAAAGACAATTCTTTTACTGCTGACTAGAAGATAATAGTGGGGAGATGCTCAGTGTTGATAGCAAAGGACATTTTTGGCCATGTAAAAGTAAATGACATCTTTTGAGGGTATATTCTGAATGAGTGGGAAATATCCTTATTTTTTTAATTGAAGAAATTAAATGCCCATAGTTCTTTTTTATTTCTTGACATGTAATCAGCCTCAATGCTTCACAGATCCTCTTGCTCAGCTTTTTAGCAACTGGCCCGTGTGCCTCTGCTATATTAAGAGATAACGTAGTGTGCCTCCTCCTGACCTACTGACAAATGCCATTGGCTGGCACAGGCACTTGACAGTGGCAGACAAAATGGTCCTTCTCCAAAGACACTCCTCAAAAAATGGAAATGAATTCTAAAGTTTCACTTGTACATTTGCTTGCATAAAGCACCTCACAAGAGTTTACTTTTTTTTCCTGTTACACTGCTGTACACTCCTGTTACACAGCACCCATGTGAGTGGATCTTCTTGAAGCAAGAAATTAGTGGTTAATTTCTTTGGGTCCATGGATGTACAATGCCAAAGTTCAAGAAAATTGTGTATGAAAGGATTCCTACGTGATTAACTAGTAGAAGGTATAGGGTATAATATGCAAAACCATCTTCCAAAATTACTGCTGAAGGGGTTTATATTTTTTTTTCAATCTTTAACTAAGCATATTATTTATCACACAAGTGGTTTCATATCAAGTAGGCAGAGGAATTATGTGAGCTCTAGTGATTAAACACAGAGATGTTAAACCTTGTCATAGCCTTGTGTTTTTCTCTGGGGCTGTCACTGTAGGAGGTACCAGCTACTGAGGCCTGTCAAAACCCATTAAATGTGATCTGCTGCTTAATGCCCTGGATCTGAAGACAGGACAGGGAATCTGACAGTACAGGAGAAGCAGGTAAACAAAACAGTGCTCATAAAATAATTCCTGCTGAAGAAGTAAGTTTTCATCACCAGTTTCTGAAGATCATTTTTTAATAAAAAACAATGGAGAATTTTGGAAAAATGTGGTTCATAATTGGAGAAGATACGCTGATGAGATTCTTCTTTTTCTCCAAGAAACAGACAGGAAATACTTGCCTCATTCAAGCTAAGCAAGCATTGCTCCTCTTTTGTTCTGAAGAAGCTAAACATTTTATGTAGTTGGGAGGGTCCTAGAAGCCTAGACCATGAAAGTTGTGGTAAAACTATCTCTAAGGGCACAGAGATGGAACTAGAAGCTAGGAGACAACAACGGACAAACACAACATCAGACTGGCATTCCCTGTGTGAAATCAAAAGAGAAAAAAAATATTTTTCTCAGTAATTTCTCAGTGATGATTACTCTCACCAGTGCACAGAAGGAATTTGAGGCACAGCTTTCTGATTTTGTATTCATTCAATGGCATTCATATGTGCACGGGCAGGAAAACTATGGGGAATTACACAAAACTAGAGCCCTGGGGACCTGCCTGTCCTTGCCCACCTCAGCTGACTACCCCAGCTCTGGCTATGACTCAGGACCCTATTTCAGCCCTCAGAACCATCAGCCCCTGCCCAAACAATGCCAGGGCACGGTATTGTATAGGGAGATTTTCCACACTCTTAGTGAATTTTCATTAGTAACATCACTGCAAGGAAGTGTTCCTGGTCTGCAGAGGTTTTTTGTTTGACTGAGAAAAGCCTTACACTAAACCTGTATTTGGTCAAAACCAAACAACACATTAAAAATTCATTGCATACACCCAAGCACGATAAGACAGGACATACTTAGATTTGAACTTACTGATACTTTTCTTGTACAGAACGTTTACTCAGTGCCTAAAGTATGAAATGTTTTTCAGTGCTCACAAAACAACTGTGCATCCCGCATTTTTCTAGGGCTTTCCTTTTATTATTACCTTGTCAAATACTAGCTTTAGAACTGCTATACCTATTTTGATACTTACTGAACTAATAAATCTGTGCTGCTTCCTGAGTTACATATTAAATTATATATTAAATATGCACACAAACTTGCAAAAGTATTGAAACCCCATGAAAGCTGTTCCTCAGAGACATATTTTTATAGCCATGAGATGCTAGTGTTTCACATAGGTCTGAAAGGTCCTAAATCAAGGCTTCTCCTTTTTTAAGCAACCAGGCATATAACTTTATGAATTTATCAAGTTCCATATTAGAAACTGGGATTTTAATCTCATTACCACTAATGGATGGCTGTTCAAAACACAACTTCTATAAAAGTGAGAAACCCCTTCCTAATTCACAGCTTAATTATGTTTACACAATTAGTTTCCTTGCCAAACTCATCCTTTAACTAGTTTTTTCTTCACATTTTTGCAATGCACTTTCAGAAACAGGTGACATTGCCTCACAGCTTTCTTCTTGATGGGCTAAAGGAAACCAGACTTCTTTGAAACGGCTCTATTTTCAGTCTTTATCCCAACATTTTATGCCTGAACCAGCTGCAGTTTTTCTTGATTGCAAATGACCAGAATAATTTACTGTGTTCTAGATAATAATTTAGAAATCATAAGAAGATATATTCTGTTTTGATAATACAGTATTTTGCCCTTTTAGGAGATGCATGGCTCCACTCTCATTAGGTGGAAACATGTTCGTCTTTATGGTAGTTTCAGTGCTGACTTCAGTGAGGCCAATATCTTAGCTCTACTTTTCAAAAGATTTAGGAGTCATAGATGCATCTCAGCATTTTGTGAGCAAAATAAATCCCTTTAATTATAACAAAATGTTAAAGCTCCACAAATGTTCTATGGATATTTCACAACTGGGAAATGAGGCAATGCACAAAAAAAAAATAAAAAGAAAAGGAACTAAATATTTAAATGGAAGAAGAGGTGAACTGGGGAATAATACTGTTCTATTGATAAATGTGATAGTGGAGTTATATTTATAGTTTTTCCTTTCTACTACCTTCAGAAAATGAAAGAGCTATCTGGCTTTAATGACAGTAGTTTCTTTTATCAGTACATGCATCTTCTAAGGATGCAGTTTAGACTAAGAAAGGCTGAGTACGACTAAACATGTGACTCAGATAATAATTAGTGGTTTTTGCTTTGATCAAGACTGAGTCAAAGGTGACTTTTATTTCCTAATAGCAAATTCAAGTTTTTCTTGCCTCCATTTCAGTATTTTCAACTGTTGCATTGTAAGTACCAGTCAGTAGCATCTCAACAGAACTGTTGCCTCTCCAGTATAGCAGTGACCTTTGTCCTGTTTTATTAACAGGGTGGGGGCATGAGTAATAAAGAATTTTTCTGAGACACAGACTCCAGGATATGATAAAAATTAGCATTATATCCTGATGCATGTAACCTCAATATCAAGTTTGATTATGTAGGTTGAGCTTTTTAGACTTGTCTCAGGATATAAAATTAATTCTCATAAATCTCATGCTCTCCTTGTTCTGCTCTGTGCAAAGGTTAGTGAATGACTGTCCCCGTACCTTGCTGTTCAAGTGGGCTTTCAAAAGGGCTGTAGTCTTAGGCATAAATATTATTGAAAGATTGACAGTCTTATGCAAAACTAATTTTCCAATCCTCTTATCAAGGATTTGTAGACAAGCAGGCACCTAGAAACTGCTGTTTAAAAACTGAACTGTACACACTAATGCTTCTAAATGGAATTGGCTGCTTTAGGTATATTTATTTGTTATTTTACCTATTTCTATCCAGATTCATTCTCCCTCCTCTTTTCCCCTGGAGTCTTAATGAATAGTTATTCACTTTCATTTGGTTGAGAAAGAAACTGGCAGAGAAAATAAAATCTCACCTCAGAGGCATTAGGAGGGATTGTATTGCTCAAGTTTTCTGTAGACTGCTAAGTAATTTCTTGACTATGTTGAAGACTTGTCCCTCAAAAAGTCATCAGGAGATGGGCAGTGCCTTGCAAATGTTAGACTGAGTTAGCTGTCCCAAATGCAGATTAGGGATATGACTTTCAAGGAATTGTTATCACAATTCTATATATTTTAAGGTCTTTTTTGAGTCCTTCATGCACTCAGACTCTTAAACTGACACAGACCTGATAGGCAAGAAGAAGTGGACCACTCTGCATGAGGGTTAGAGGAAAATGGCCATTTATTCTGAGAGAGCATGGGCTTTTATAGGGTCAGTTAGGGAAGGTTCTAGAAAGTGGGTGTGGTTAAGGGAGGAGCTTCATAGGTCTGTGACATATAAGGGGAAAATGGGATGGGCTTCACCATATAAGGCAAGGAGTAGGAGGGGCAAAAGAGAGGCCAGCCATATATGGTGCAGGTACACTGCATCAGAGGCTGGCCAATAGGAAAAAAGGAAAAGGGTGGCCAATCATAGAGTTGTAACTGGGGTACATTAACCAATAGGAACAAATGAACAATAGAAATGTAATTATAACTACTCTAATACAGAGAACTACTAACTAACTGCAAATTTTAAAACTTTCAACTCTCTCTTCACTCGACGGGCGGGCGGCCTTCAATCCACAATGATGGTTCAGGTTTGGATTTTTTCTTCTTCTCTTTACGATCTTTTCTCCACTTCTGATATGCGACTGCCCGTACCCCGACATTAAACTACCATAGTTATCCAATTATCCACAAGGATACACTTAATGGAATTTTCACAAAGAAATACAAGAGGTATTTATGGAATAACATGAGAGCAGAATGCACATCCAACAGTCTTGACAGCATATTTTAGTAGCACCTTGAAAACAATGGACTTAACTCTGCACTTATGTGCAACACTTATAAGTCAGCACAGTCGTAGTCTGTTTAAAATATAAAGCAGTGAGGTTATGGTTGTTGTAAACAGAACTGGACAGTATTTTTCTAATGGGAAATTTTATCTGATGGAAAAAAAGTTATTTTTAGGTAATAATTTTTGGATTGCCAATGCACATAGATTAGTTTCAACAGTAGTGGAATTTATGATTGAAAAAGGAAAGATCAGCTGGTAGTCCTGAGCTTTTGAGAATGAGGTAGAAGAGCAGAAAGATATTCATTGTGATTCACAAGAAGACTTAATCTATAGACTTTCCATTGTTGGATAAGCAGCCTGACCACCACACATTTCGACTGCTCTGGATGTATCTTTCCTTTTGGATGTGTTCCACTTTGTATTACTAATGCATTCAACACTGTTTTTGGGTAGAGATGAAAGATCAGATACTTGTTCCGAAGGATATTTATTTATACAAGTAGCAGGCCCAACAAAAGACACTAGAAAACTTTCAATTTCCCCAAATGCTTAGTAGCCTAGTGGTTAGACATCCATCTGGGATATCAAAGACTGAAGTTTCAATTGCTGGACTGGATCACTTGCAATAAGCACTTTCCTATCTTAGGTGAACACATAGAATGAATGTGTGAGGATTCCTTTATTATACAGTCTTAGGCTCAACCTCATATATACTGGGAAATTCCATGGGCCATAAGGAATGCACAGCCCTCTGTATTTTGCAAACCTCCACTGTGGCATTTGAATCCAGAGTACATAACTATTGCGGGGCAGAAGGGGTTTCCTTCTCAGTAGTACCATCACTTGTTTGTATCAAGCGATGTTCAACCAATGTCCTCTAATGGTACACCAATTGTAACCAACAGCTCCCAGGGCATATTTTGTAGTGATAAAAAAGATAACTGTAGTAGCCTTCAAGAATTCACCTCTTATATAATCCTTCGGACAAACATATCCTCTCTAATAAGCATAAGTTCTCCAATATTGTCAAATGAACAGAAGTTACACAAACAGATTTAGGAAACCTGTGAATTAAAAGATGTAACACTAGAATTATTTTCATTTCTATCTTTATTAGGAGGGATCTATTCTATTGGTAACAAGAAAAACACAGTTTTGTCAGGTATTCTAAAGGTTGGTATATTTTATATTTCTTTGTAATAATCACAAAGTGCTGAAAAATATTTACGCTTCCAACAGAAAGAAAACATTTGCACACACATAAAGCCATTTAGTCTGAGTGGTGTCTATTTTCTTCTCCTTTCTACTTTCATCCTACTACATTTATTGCTGTTTTTCTTGTCAATGTATAGACATAAATGCTGTTGCAGGAACAGCTGGAAAACAGGAACATATATTTATGTAAACTGGTATTGATTCAACTTTAAAAAGGAAAAAAAAGAGGAAAAAGAAGCTAAGGCTTTCTATGCTGTGCTGAAAATCATTATGACCAGGGCTGCCTATGTGCAAAGAATGCCTGAATGAGTCATGTGGATATTCCTTAGGTCTACTATGAATTTACAGAGATTAAATTGTTATATGTAGTTAAAAGTTTCTGCCCAATATTTCTTGTTAGATGTAGATCCTTGTATTGTTTTTTGGGTCTCACAACAGTCATGGCTGTTTTATTTGTTTATGCAGCTCTATGCTCTATGGTTGACAGCTCCACATTTGGGAACACCCGAAAAAGAGGTCACATAACCTTTCCAAACACAGAGAAACTCTGTTCTTCTCAAGATGACCTGAAATGTTCTAATTATTGGTTATTCCCTCTAGTTGGTGATGCAGCCAATAAGCACGTAAAGTTCAGTGAACCCACAAGTGTACAGCTGCTATCTTTGACTTGTGGCCAAAGTAAAAATTGGAACAAAATTTACCCAGACAAGTATAAGGTCTCCTGCTTAAAGCAGTTATTTTCTAAGCCAAATAATCAGATTGAAACAAAGGAAGAGTGAATCCTTTTTTCTAGAAACATTGATTCAAACCAGGATCAAAATTTCAGAGACAAGATGTTAACACAGATTACTGACTTGACTGCACAAGTCTTCCAAAGAACAGCTAAGTCTAAAGTCTGTTGATATGTGTGCAGCTTTACCTCATAATCCAATTGTTCCAATTTCATCATATATGTCATCTTTTCTTACAGACTTGCAGTTGATTTTATTTGCCTCCTGCATAATCAAGGTGAAAGCTGAAAGATGACAATGATAGGTCAGATGGTATAACCTTTGACACAAGTGATAATCTGCTCTGATCTTCCAGTTCAGAAGAGCCAGAAATTAGAAAGCAATTGTTCGCTACTATTTTTGACGCTAGTGTTTCTCAGAAAATTTCTGTAATTAAGTTATCTGAGTATTATATGGGATCAAAAAGGTATAATAGAGATCAGAAACATAACAGAAATTTTATGCACCTCCTCTTCCTACCGCTTATCCAGGCACTGCTGTATGATCTTATTTTCAGATCAATTTTGTATTATCCAAGACTATAGGGAAGGGAGACAATGTAATCAGAAATAAAGTTTCACTGTGCTTTTCATAGCTCTACTTGCCTGTGTTGTACAGTAACTAGATATAAAAAGCTGATTCCTGAGCATATGTAAGTCACATCCATAGTAAGCCAGAGGAGAGAGGTCTTTCCACTACAGTGATGTGTGTATCAACTCATCCGAATGGGTATTTGATTTCTGCTGAACTGTATCATGAGTTGCAAATCACCTTCTACTTTCCAGGTAGTATAGTCTGCCTGACTGATAACAAGGCTTAATTAATGTGCATCTGAAAAGCTCCTTTCTCTCTCTTTATTTTGAGACAAGGCACGTTTGTACAGGGAACAGCACAGGTCTTACTAGCAGATGTTATCCTACCCAGAATTCCTCCTGCACTATTTGTGGCAATGACAGAAATGCAGGAGTGCACTGAGATAGGCATTTTTTGGAATAAAAAGTACCTTGCTACATTGGATGCAAAACCAATTGTGACTACAACTTCTTACAGTAAATTCTATAATTTTAGTTCAAATTTTAGGCCATGAGCTTGGTTGTCTGTCATCAAGGACAGTGTTCAGAAGTCTCTTGAACAAATTAATGGATGCTCTCACTTATATGTGTCAAAAAACCCCAGTAGCCAGCTGTTCAAGTCATTCCTTCAAAGGACAGGTTTAAATGTAAAGCTTTTTTAAAGGAGCACTGGTTTATACAGGTGGGAAGTTGGATTTTTCATCAAAGAGGTGATCAAAAGAGGACATTTTCCAAGGCAATGCTTGATAGATGGACAAATAACTGGCAACTAGTCAGTGGTTGGACACGTCTGTCTGTAAAGGCAGTGTTGCAGTCAACATTTTCTACAAACATAGCAGGCCATCAAAACATCTTATTGCAACTGTTTTCTGTTTCAGGGAGAAAACTGCTAGCAAAATTCATCCCTTCCTAAACTGTGTCCTGTCTAAGTAGCCAATAAGTTCTTAGGTAGGAAATGGATTTTCTTTAGTCTTTTTCCTTTGAATAAACATTTATTTGAATGTATTAAGCAATCTTTCTACTTCATTAAGTTCTTACTAAGATATCTCCCCACTCTGTGACCCAGCAATTTAACAAACAAAAAAAAATACTGGATAGAGTAATATATAAGTGGTCATCTCCAAGCTGCAGGTGGTGAAACGGACCAGTTTGCCCCCAGTATTCCAGGCATTAAATGCTTTCTTTCCTATTTGATTGCTCAAGTGCTTGTCTCAGGTTTTGGGGTAGTATTTTTTCTTCTCTCTTTCCAATGGGTTGTCTCTGTTGCCTTATCTATTTGATAGCTTACTTGTGTCATTTAAAGTACATTATTCCTAGAAGGCAAAGCAATATGAAAGCTACTACCAGGAGGCAAATAGGATGGATTAATCTCTATGTGATAAAGTAATCAGATTTCAAGATAAAACCAGAAAAATTACCATGAAATGTTATGAGAGACGCGCACACACACTACATGGAGGGAGGAAAGAGCATCACACCACATTACACATATTTAAATAAATTGATACACAAGTAATTTATCCTTTTTAAATTACACATTATAAGTAGAAAACATACCAATAGATTTTTTTAAGATCGATTACAAGAAAAAGTCTAGTATTATGAACTGATTTTTTACCATCTGAACTGACTCAGGTTTATTTCTCCTCAGATCCTTCTGTGCATTTCTGGTGCAATTTCTTCTGCTGGAGGAGTGGGACACAGTCAAGTGCTTGGGTTAGGGAAAGAAGGAATTTCTTGCTACTTCATCAGAAACCAGTACTTGTGGGAAGGATATCCAGATGGGGAAGCTTGGTCAGTTGCCCAGAAACCCTCTTTGTGCATTACATGAATGAGAGTTTGATAGCCACACAAAATATCAGGTTGCAGCTCAGGTATGTATGTGGCACAGCCCCACCTGATGAGCCATTCAAATCTTTCTGGATCCTGCAGAGTTGATAAGATTTATGTTTTGAGAGCAGAAAGGGAAGGAAATGTCCATCAGACAGATAAATACAGAGCTTAAACATTACCTGGAAGGAATTCTGGAGAGGAAATATTAATGAAAGGAGACAAAGACAGCACGATATTAAGAATTCAGTGTGACATGATGGGAACCATAGAAGAAAATCAGTTGTAAGAAACATGTGGATAGCAATCATCAGTGAGGGTATGGCAGATGAGAATGATTTGACTTTGTAAGAAAGGCTAATATGTTAAGGAGAGGGTTGCGTCAAAGGGAAAGGGCTGTTTGTGTTTGTCTGTTTGTGAATAATCAAAAACGTAGTTCATTAAGCGGGCAGGAAGAAATCAACTGTTAGAATGGCTGTAGGAGGATAGGAGGAGGGATGCTGAATAAGAGGAGGAAAGGGGAGAGGCAGGAAGTAGACACTAATGGTGAAGGATGATGAAGTGACTCTTTTGGGGGGTCAGAAATGGCACAGGACAGTTACAAGTCAAAAAATGGGGTGAAGTGGTATCTGACACAGAAATAACCAAAAGATTTATAGAATAATCTAGTTCAGGTATCTGATAATGGTACTGAGCAGTGTCTGGGTAGTGTGTGTGCTCAGCTGAGATACACTTGATGCTGTTGTGACTTGTGGTTACTGAAAGTGTGCTGCCAGCACACTTAGCCCCCTAAATGTTAGAGAAGGAGATTTCCTAACAAGACCCAAACAGGGAGATCGTATCTGCCACTCTTTTCTTTCTTGTACCATACCATCATTAGTTAAACAAGTTTAAAGCATGTTTGCTACAGTTTGAGAAGGAAAGCGATTTTAAACATTTAGTGTCCTAGATTTTCAGTTATCCTCTGCACTGCTGCATCACAGAGCATCATAAATTTTCAAGACATCACACTGTAAAACACAGAACAGTAGAAGTCCATGTACAAAGAGGTTGCAAAGTTTATGATTAAAAAAAAATAATTAGTATTATAAACAGATTGAGGTGTTATTCCTCTATAAACTATGGCCACAACAGGACTGTTGGCTACATGATATACTTGTTCTGTTAAAGTGTCTTATTTACACTACATACAGGTAAATTCGTCTGCATTTTAGAGGGAAAATGCACATAAATGCATTAAAAAGAATCATTTAAACAGGGGGACAAGGTACTTGATATGTGAGCACAGAAAGATCGGGTTAGATTTATGAAAATCTCGGCTTGAAAAACAAACTCTTCTATTTCCTGTCCTGCAGAGCCCCCTATCTATGGTCGTGCTCTGTGCAACTTGATTAATTTATGGTTGTCTTGCAAACTCACTTGATTCCACTTCACATTGTGAGATTTTCCTTTCAATGTTCTGTCTTTCTTATACAGCAGTTTGTTAAGTTTTCTTTGTTTTGCTATTAAATAAAAGGTTTTCTTTGAGCCCTTTAGAAATGCAGTTTGTAAATTGATGTAGATGCTATGTCAGACAAGGGAACTTAAAATATATAGAAACATAGTGCAACAGGTCCTTCTGAATAGTTATGCACTGACATGAATTGATGCCAGTTAGTGTTCACTGCTACAGTTCTGTAAGATTAGAATGACTTTTAATGAAGCCAGAAATCACTGTATGCCAGTCTTGAGATGGAGTGACTCCATTGCTTCCAAATGTGACTGTTCCTAGTTGCTGGTAAATCAGTTGCAGCAAATGTGACTTTACAGAAGTGAATGCCAGGAAAAACACCACCAAAGAACTTCAGGGGAAATTTTCTTTTCTGGCTGAAACAACAAAGTGATATTTTCCCTTTCCTATTTACATTTTTAAGGGTATGGGAGAAAAAGTGGACTTGTACACAGTTAAATTAGAGGCATAGTGAATGTTGGTAGTGGCTTTTACCTTCTTTTCTGCTTCAAATGTGCCTATGCTGAAGACGAAAGTGCAGTGCAACTCCTGTAGGCTGCCGCTCTGCTACAGCAAAATGAAGCTTAAAGCTTGCAGAAGAAGCCTGTGCAGACCTTGGGCATATAACTAGAACATACAACCCTGTTGAGCTCCCATCTGCCCTCATGACACTGCTAGCAGGACTGAGCTCAGCTAGTGTCTATGATACATCAGTATGAGCTACTCTCATAATTTTGTACTGAAGAGTATATCAACTAGGGCAAAGTCGTTACTGTGCTGGCCCCATTTTAGTGTGTCCGGTGGAACAATCCAGCACCAGTGGATGCATGTTTGTTGCTATACAAAACAGAGCCAAGGAGCAAGTTTGAGCATTGCACCTTGACTACCACTGTGTGACTATTTTTTCTTTTGCTTTTCTGTGCATGGGTCTGCTCCTATTAGTTTTCTCCAAGATGGACCTTATATTACTCTTTTTAGACAGACGCAATATAGTTTAATTTGTAGTCTAAGTCAGACAAGCACGGGCCAGTGTCAGTATAAAAGTCATGCTGTGCTTTAATTCAGTTCTATGCTGGTATCATCAGAATCAGCTGTATTTCTTTTTAACTAATTCTGTCAGAATCTGTTAGAAGTTTTCCAGATTGGGCAACTGTGTGCNAATTATAAAAGTCTCTGGTCCTTTAGAAGCTGTCATAACGCTGATCCTGTCTCCAGGGACTTCTTTTTCCACGATGTATAGTCTGAATAATCCTCTGTCTCTGCTCTACATATGCTGTGGTAGAAGCCTTTCCCAACATGTGTGTGTGAAACCTAATCATCTCTGCCTGGGGCTTTGGGACTTTGGCAAGGGATGGGTACATGTCTCCCAAGGCAGGGTACCGCTGAGCTATATATACATTTTAGATGCCAAGAGAATGCATTGAAAGACTAGTATTCTGTTTCTGACAGTGGCAAAAGAGGGTGCTTTCTAGGGAGAGTACATGCACTTGGCTTCTTCCAATGATCTCTCCCCTTTTACTCCCCTGGCGTCTAGAACTGTTGTATAAAGAGTTGTTAAATAGTGCATCCCTGTCTAGTCCTTTTAGTACCCCTTAACAGCTGTGCTGTCTATGAATTTACCTAACCTCTCTAAATCCTGCTGATACTGTCTGTTTCTGTGTCTGTTACAGTCTCTGTGGTCAGAGCACTACCTGCTGCAGATTAAACTTTTAACTCCTACAGTTCAATCCAACTTTAGTATGCAACATTTGCCAAATAAGAGTTCTACATTCAACTAATCTATTGCCTTCATTCTTTCACAAACCTTGGTCATACGCTCTCTCCTGCTTATCCTCTCCAAGCTGAAGAGTCTCAGCCTCTGTTCCTTATAAAGCAGCTGTTTCTCATCTTAGGTTATCTTAACTGAACTCTCTCCAACTCCACTACACCTTTCTTAGGGATGCAGAGAACAGAATGACACACAGAAATCAGCGTGTGCTCAGCAGAGCTTTTGTACGGCAGCAAAGTGACATCCTTTCTGTCTTATCCACAGCACCCATTGTGGTGTTGAATAAGATTTTGCAGGCTTTTTTGTCTGCCACTCTACACAGAGTCAATTCACAGAACAGTCAACTCGGTTGCTTTAAAATCTCTTTTACTAGATTTAATATCAGTTCTGATCTCGGCACTGTGTAGGCAGGGTTTAGATTCTTTTTTTTTTTCCTAGATGCATTACTTCATGTCTGTTTGCACTGAAGCTCACCTACCAACCTTTTTGCCTTAGGTGGCCTTGTTTCTAGAGACTAGGAAATGTCACTGTTTATGCCCTTCTCCAGGACACTGATGATCTCTGGGAAACTGCACTGATGATTCTTTTTCATTTAGAAAAATGACCATTAACCTCTCTGTATAGTACCTATTATTTAACCAGCTTTCAGTCTATAAAATGGTCTTTTCACCACTTCCAGTGGCAGCTTAATTTCTTTGATAATCTTTGATGTAGAATCTTGTCAAAGACTCTTAGAAAAACAAATATATTATTTAGACAGGTAGTATCTTTGTCCAGGTGTCACCTGTTCAACCAACAGCAGAGTAGTGTTGCAAGATTCCACTTTACAGAAGCCGTGCTCTTTTCACAACAGTCTATGTCCATTTGGGCTCTCAGAGACCTTATGTACTATTATAAACAATACCATTTATACAGCAGTGGAAGCCAGAATTCCCAGTCCAGTCTGTAGCTCTCAGGGTCTCCTCTAGTGTCATTTCTGTAGGTGGGGGTCATCCACCAGTATGTTGGCACAATGATTGTTTGCAAAAATAGGCTTCATGTCTTAGCCAGCATCTCTACAATTTCACATTCAAACAAATAAAATATGTAGTGATGAAGGGTCTATTGACTATTTTGGCTAGACATTCAGCTTTGCATATACGGTGGTTTCTCCAATAGTGCACATAGTGCACATCCTGCATGCCTTAGAGCCTCTGTGTAAAGCTGATATTGCCTTTGGCAACTACAGAAAGTCTCTCACCCTCAGCTTCCAGGAAAATGGAAGATGCTAATACTCTCATGCTGTTCTTCACCTTGTACTTGCTGTTTCACTCAGTGTGTCAGTACTTGAAAAGTGCCAGGCATATGTTAGTTGCTGCATGTCACTCTTGCTGTCTTGGAGTCTTGAGACATACATTAGATACATGACATATGCTAAGAGTTGATGTTTGAAAAGGATTTCCATTGCTTAACATCAGCTTGGTGAGTGATAGCCCTTCAGCTTCTCATACCTAATTCTGTTTGTGTCCCCTGACTAGTTAACTCTGTGCTCTTATGAGCCTGCGCAGTATGTGGAATTTGCAACATAACTATTCAGTGAGTTTAATCAGTTGGTTATCAACCCCTTCTTCAATTTCTGCTTTTTGAGGATGAATTGGCAAACACAAATTCCTTCCTTCCTCTGCATTCTTCCATCTTTCTTCTGCTTATTTTTCACTTGTAATTTAATTCTTAATTATGTTTAATTCTTGTTTAGTTTTTTGTTCTTATTTCACCTTTCCTCTATAATTAATAGCACATTTTAATATATTTATTGTCTCTTTGATTCTTTCCACTATCTTTAACTTTTTCCTTTCTCCAACTCATTTATTCAGTCCCTCACTCTGCAAAGTTTGGCAAGCTTATGCTTCCAGAACAAAATTAATTAATTATTTGTGTCAGAAGGACTTTAGCCTTATATAATCAGGGTGTGTTGAGTTAGAACTATCTGGCACAAAAGGATAGAGTCCAGCTTATTCTTAATAGGTCAAAATCCTGAATAGCATCTTTTCAGATGTACTAAATTAAGCTTTGTTTGAAAAAAATGATTCAGTGGCATTTTTACCAATGGACAATTTACCCCTTGATTTTTTTTTGTGAAAGCCAGTTGTGCTGTGTGCTGGGATTTTTGTCTGCTCAAGAAACTAGGAAATCTTAATAAGTATGTAATGGCTGTATCACAATAAAAATAATTCTCTAAAGGTACTGCATATATCAATTCTGACCTAACATAGTATTAATCAAGCCTTAATAAAGACCATAGAACACCTTGATAACATGAACTTAGTTTAGCACAGAGTCATTGAACTTAATTTATAGTGTTGTATCTGGGCTTTTTACTTCATCAAATAGAACTTCAAAACAAATTAGTAGGAAGGACACACCTGCTGTCTGCTACCTTTTATTCAGGAGGAGCAAAACCGCCTGGTTTACTTGTAGAAATAACATTGTACTTGCGATGATTCAAGGGTTATAAATGAGGTACATTTGATTAAACAGCTTTGGGGAGGGGAAAAAATACAAGCTTGATGAATATTTTAGGGTGGTTTAGAACAATTTGCGTAGAGACAGAGCATGACCCAATTTGCATTCCTTCAGTCATTTCAAGAATACATTTCTTTCTGATCCACGTGTATTTTGGGGGAGGATGAATAGTTGAAGTGAAGAAGGTAATTTTTTGCAGATTCACTTTTGCATATAATGTCATTGTAATGGTCTGATAAACCAGGGTTATGCATTATCTAATTTCTGAGGATGATGTCATATTTCATAAACATCCAACAGAGATGTACAATCATTTCACAGAGGGAGCTATATGATGTAATTGCCAGCAACACCACATGGATCAGTGGCCCAGCACCTTACATTCAACTCATATTTTGTATGGTGCTAATATGTCTTTTTAGCTGGTTTTTTTCATCTGAAGGTGTCACAGTGAAGAAATTTTTTTTTTTTAATGTTTGGATGTTTTATTTCAAATCTGACTTTTTTTGCTTGTTATTACAATAGAGTAATTAAAAATGTCATAAGATTTTTAACATTGGCAGTTTCTACTTGCTTTACGCACTTTATAACCTGATACTGCTTGATTTGCATAGCAGAGGTTTGGTAGCGGGGGTGATACAGGGGTCATTTCCCTGAGAAGCTGCCAGAGCCCCGTGTTCAACAGAGTCAATGCCAGCCAGCTCATGCATCTCTGCTACTGCACGGTCTTTCTGTTCCATTGTCTTCCTTCTACCAGTTAGATACTGCTACATGGTAACTAGTCATAGCATACAAACAAATGAAAGACCACATCATTATTCCCTTGCTGAGGTTTTTACTGAGGCTAAGTGCTCTTTGAAGTTTCTAACAGTTCTGCCTAGATAAAGATTGAGTTAAATAAGAGTCAGTCCTCTGAAACTAAGAGTAATGGAACTACAGTTGCTTCCACATGCAAGCAAAGCAGAGATTGAATTCAGAATTCTGACAAAACTGTGATGGAATTTTTATTTTCCAGTCCTTCCTTCTAGTCTTGCCTCATAAGGGACTGTTCAGGAAATTCATTTTTGCTTTTCAATGCTTCTTTTTTTACAAGCACTCTTCTTTGCATATACACGCTCAGTTGCAATGATCTCTTCTTTTTGCCCTCTTTTCTTTTTTGGGGGGTATTTTCCCCACTCTTCCCCATCTCATTTATTTTCATGCATCCAAGCTGCCCTCTTTCTGAGATTACGCAAACAAAAACTTAGATCATTCAGGTTCTTTCTCTGAGATGATTGCTACTGTGATCTTTTGCATATTCTTCTTCATGTTCCAAACCACAGAAGCCTAGAAAACAAAAATTTTATTTCACATTCAGCATGTGATCTTAAAAGACGGTACTTGTGCTGTGTGGGCTTTAGAAGTAGATGGATGCCAGTTTTGTTTTCTCATTACATTAAGAAAAAGATCAGCAGCATGCCCCTGTGACAAATTTCAGTTTTGTGCATTCTTTTTATGTGCCCAATCTCAGATGAAGAGGCTTTGCAAGTGTGGAGTACTTCCAAATTGCTTTAGCCCCAGAAGTCCACCGAGGTTCACTTCTTATAGTTACTAAACAAAGAATGACATTCTCCCCTAAAAGACATCCCCCTGTTAGGCCATACAGACCTTATGATACCACTCTCAACTTCTATAGCTCTTATTAAAGCTTCAACAGCAATGGCTAATGGCAACACCCATTTACCCAGCAAGCGAGTTTACCAGCGTTACCAGAGTAACACTGCTCCTGTGGCACTCTTGTTCTCCAGTGAAACACAGTGTGAGTACGCAGTCTGGTTCCAGTGGTAAACTGCTGTGTACAGCTTTCTATAAAGTCACTGTAGATAACACACCTTAGTAATCTCTGAGCCCTGAGATTACTGTCCAGTAGATACTGTTCATACATTTTGAGTAGAAGAATTGAGTATTTGTTTGGCAGGAATTCATACTCTGAAGAATAAACATCAGCACAACTTTTGATAAAGTGGCCATTGCTTTGTCAGTCAAGTCTAAGTGCAAAATGCTATAGGAAGAGCTGCAAAAATACAGATTTTTTTTTTGTTCTTCTCATTTATAGGAAGAGAAAGATTGATTTTCTGCTTCTATCCGGATGCATTCAAAAGATTCAAGCATTACTCTGGTCTGATTGCCTAAGTATTTTAAATATATAGATCATATTATCTGATGTTGAATCGGGATTAAGGAAATTACAAAGATGAAGCAATTAAAAATTAAATTTAAAAGTAAAAATGTAGAAAAAAGTGGAAAAGTAGACAGGTTTTTTTAAGGTACTGTCAGTAGAAGCGTAAGTTGTTAAGAAGCTCAGTTTACAAAATTTCATCCTTCCAAATGATTTTAAAACATAAGTATTAATCCAGCTTTCCTTGTGCCCACAATATCATCTTGGTATTCAAACTGAATTTACTGTTTGGTAATCTTGCTCAGTTATACCCAGATGTAAACTAGATCTGACATTCATGTTTCAAAATTGCCTCTCCAGTCTCATATATTTGTTTTAGTTGTTTAAAATTGCACTGAGAGCAGTTTGACACTTTTCACTTGCAAGCATATTTACTTAGAAGTTGTTTCATTTTCTTGTTTGTTGTTCATCTCTAATTGTTTACAGTTAGGTGGTCACAGTCCTTTATGAAGTAGCTTGTTTTCTTGGATGATATACCTAAAAATATTGGAAAAAGGTGACATTCAGCTGTGCCTTATCAATAATCAATAATTTCTTAACAACAATCAATAAATCTTCATGATATTTCTGGATAAAAACGCAATTCTTCATTATTTTTACTCAATGGTCCTTCAGGCAGTCACTGTCCATTACCTTGGACAGAGCTGGACTCTAATCATTGTTGTTGTAGAGACCAGCTGCTAATCCAATGCTCTAAAATGCAATTTATTTGGTTCCTCATTGAATAAAGAAATACCCTGTCCATTTCTTTTCTCTTCTGACCTTGTGCAAATGTTTATGTTCATTTAGAGAGCCCTCTTTCCTTGGCCATGGTCTGTCCGCTCAGTTGGAGTGAATTGCCTCTTTAATGATAAGAAATAAAAAAGGCTTACTCCAGAGCAAGGGGCAAGAAGAGAAATCAGAGGAATGAAAGGATGTTGTATTCTATTTGATTTTTATGATGGATTCTCTGATTTCTTTGGGTGTGATTGCACAATTTATGCTTTTACAAGAACTGAAATCAGGTGATTACTTTAAAAATACATCATGATAGATACGACTGTCTAAAATGCAGTCTCCACCATTTCCTCACACCTATTATCTGTAGTCTCTTCTCTTCAAAAGAAAAAGAGGTTATATTCTGTTTAGACACTGATACCTTTTTTACCTCTCATCTTTTTTTTTACCAAGCAAAGACCCTCAAATAGAGAAAATGGATCTACCTGTAACTACAGACGTACAACTCACAAAGTTCATTGATATGGAGCAATATATACAGCATGAAGTTTTCTAGTCAGGCCTGAATATAACAGCTAATATAATCCACATAACAACTTGTGAGACATTTTTGAAATGTCTTAAAAATAGTTTTATTATTTGGTTACAATTAGCAATTTTAATACTCTTCCCTTCTTTTTTTGCAATATACTTTCCTTTAAAGCCTTGTTATTGCCATCTTGTTGATGTTTTCTGGTCATGGTACTAATTAAAAGATTGAGGTATTCTTCCTTCATTCAATAATGTGCAAGAAAAAGTGATTTAAAGAGAGACATTTAGCATAGAAAACTCATAAACTTCCACCTTAATAAGCAGTTAGAGAACAGCAGATGTTTTTAGATTGCACTGCTAAATGGTACAGTGTTACAGATTGATCAACTGTAGTGCACTTCTGTCAAAATGATGCTTTTTCTTAAACTCAATTTCTGATTTATTTAATTTTCCATAGACTATTCTGCAAACCTGTACCTTTTGCATTTCATGTCTCCTAAAGGAAAGCTGAATTCATCTGTCCATTAATCTGGCTCAAGAATATTAAAAGAAAAACTTCAACATGTTTGAAGGAAAAGCATCTCAGATATTTCAGATATCTCAGACTTGTTTTTTGCTTTTTGATGGCATTGTGTTAAGTTACTTGGCCTGGTATAAGCCAGACAATGCTCAAGAACTTTCAAAGTCTGAAAATCTTGAAATTCTAGTCCTATGCACTTGTACAGTCACATAATGCTGTTGGCCTTGAAAGCTTAACTGTTGAATTAGAAAGCAAATTGGATGTTTTTGCTATAGAAAATAGCATAAAGTTTTTGCCATTTTATTTCTGAAATGCTTTAACTTAAAATATATGTTTCCAATGTATTGTTTAAGCTTTGCATAAGATCTTTGGGACAGCAGCAGTGCTGCATTCCTTGTGTACAGTACCTGGGAGAGTGGAGCATTTTTTAACAGGATTGCTGCTGCAATATCAATTTTAGCTGTTCTGTGGAGTAAAATGGTTGCTTTTTAAATAGGTCAGTTTATCCTACTCTGCTCTTCTGGTGACTCAGATGCCATTTGTAGGCCATTTTTTGTTCATAATACAATACAATACGGGGTGTGATAGTGTAATAAAACACCCCATATGAGAGACAAAAAGAAGTCACAAAAAATGGTTGAGACAACTGTGATAATGAAAGCAAAATGTCATTAACTCATTGAGCATATTAAAAAGGTATTATGTTTATGAAGTATTAAAGAGCTATTAAGTTTATGAAATATCAATATTTTCCTCCATCTGTAACAATTAATGTATACTTATGCTACACATGCAGAAAGTGAGCTTCTCATCCCTTGAGTTGCTCAATTTTAAAAGAAACACAGATAAAGTTAGTCCAGGCCTTCATCAGTTTTCTGCTTGGCCCGTTGATTTAGCATGCTTGTATTTTATACACAAGCTGTTTTTTACATCTGCTCGGACAGCTCTCCCACTGATAATATTTCACAACCTGTATAACAGCACCTTTTTTTTTTCTGATAAATACTAGTTCAGAACACTTCCTTTTCTGCCCTATTTTCTTGGAAGAAAATAGTATTATGCAAGTGCCTACATCAATACAACCATGACAGAAATAGAGAATATTGCTCTGACTTCAGCATAGTCCCTGAAAAATGAACTGAAAATGTTCTCTTTGTGAGAATGTCAGTCTGATTTTTTACTGTTGCTTGTACAAATACTGGCTCTGACCAAGGGAAGCTCTATCTCATACTCCCATGATCAATCTGAAATCATCTCATTAGCCTAATGAGGGCAAAGATGGGCAAGATTTAACAGAGCTGATATGATCAGCAGACATTAGAATTGTTCTTTCCTGGACAGTGGCGGACAAATGCAGACTGTGTAGTGACAGACAGGTCATCTCTGAATTTCAAGATGAAGAAAAAGAAAGGTTCACTTCATATTTTCACCTGACTTTTTAACACTTCAGCTCTCTGTGTTCCCTTCTGAAATATTTCTTAATGTATTCTGATACTATTTAGATTAAAAATGTCACTCACATTTGGATACAGCTAAACCTCTAGTGTCCCCTCCTGCCAGTGTTCAGTTTTCCACAAACATGGCTCTATTGAGTAGGAAGAAATAGAGCTTTCTTACATTGCTAGGATTATAGGCAAAATGACCCTCTGCTGTTACAGAGATTGTCTCCCTTTGATGCACTGAAAGATACAGTATGAAAATTTCTGAATAGTAGAAGTCTACAGCACATTCATGGATATTTTTTCTCTCCCTTGGACTGTACCAGATATTTTAGTCCAGGAAAGAGCTATTTCGTCCCTCACCAGGACTTCTGGGCAGACAAAGATGTAGCAAATGACAGATGTCAAGTGAGGTGCAATAATCCTGAGACAATATTTGCTTGGAAAGCTTCCAGATTAGTCTTACTTTTTTAAAGCCTGAGATCATCAGACTTGAAACCAGAGCTAAGCAGAGCTCCCGTCTCTCTCAGACAGTAAGTACAAGTTGTTCTTTTCTGCCAAGAGAGTGACTGAAAGCCAGACTGCCCTTTAGACTCCCACAGTTGGAGAACGTGGCATGAAACTGTTATGTCTCCCTGAAGTGGCCTCTGATGTAGGAGAGGAGTGACTACCCCTGACCTTCTCCACCTCCCTACAAGGAGAGACACTGGTGAGGGAAAGGGAGGTGGGGAAGAAGCTGGGTATGAAAATTTGCTTCAGGTGTTCTGTATTTGAAAGGTTTTGTTGGAAATTGGAGTGGGTCTGGAAGGAAGGAGATTAAGACCAGGTTTGAAAAGTCTGGTCGCAGGGCATGTTATCTGTAATATAGCTGTGTACTCACTCAAATTCTGCCAGGCTCATATTTTCTTGTTTACCCATCCCTGTACATGATAAAACGAGTGGCTCAAAGGCACAGATCAAAACTCTTTAGATGTTGATTCCATTCTCAGTTTTCATATAAAGCTAGATATTCACAAGCCACTCTATATTCCTATATAAGGTATATTCCTAGAATAGGAATCAATCCTGAGCACACCTCCTTGAAATAAGAGAGACAAGATTTTATCATTTCCTAATAACAAAGTTGATTTCTGTGCTTTTCGTCAAGAAGGTAGTTTCTGAAGTATTTCAGGATCCAGCACAGATTAAATTAATCTAAAAATGATATAATGTAATAAAGGATTATGCTATCTCAGTGATGCAACTTCACAGCCATCATTTCTTTTCAGACTCTCTAGGATTTTTCAAAAACCATGAAGTGCCTGCATATTAAAATAGTTTTCTGAAAGGAGTAAAGAAAACACAGAGAACACCAGTGACCTTAAATCCCCTTATAAATCCTTTTTTACTGTCATGGCAAAATGGTGACAAGCTGCTTCATTTTTGCCAAAGTAATTAAATATTATTCCAGACTTTCTGTGCTCAACCTAATGATAAAGGATTTTATTCAGGAAGAGAGCTTCTGTGGGAGCCATTCAGAGACACTTTGCTTGTTTGAAGAATATGTAAGTGCTCAGTTCACAGAAATATGCTGACTAATTTTCTTTCCCCAGAAGCATCTGTTACAGAGAAGTTTTGCACAAAGTGCCAAAGCACTAATGTAGCATTTATTCCTGCTAGTGTGCCTATTCTGGGAAAACTGGACCATGACTGCAAGATGCTTGTGAAGATATTTCCTGTGAATACTCTCTCAGGAAAGGGGTAGAGAAAATTTTCATGGAAACATAGAATGGTTTGAGTTGGAAGGAACATTAAAGATAATCTAGTTCCAACTTTCCTGCCATGTGCAGGGATGCCTTCCACTAGACCAGGTTGCTCAAAGCACCATTCATCCTGGCCTTGAACGCTTCTAGGGGTGGGACATCTAGATCTTCTCTGGGCAACCTGTTCCAGTGCCTTGCCTCCCTTACAGTAAAGAATTTCTTCCTAATTTTTAGTCTAAATCTACCTTCTTTCAGTTTGAAGCCTTTACTCTAGATCTGTCACTATGTGCTCTTGCCAAAAATCCCTCTCCAGTTCTCTTGTAGCCCCCTTCGTGTAGTGGAAGGTGCTATAAGGTCTCAAAGTCTTTTTTCCTCTATGCTGAACAACCCCAATTCTCTTAGCCTGTCTTCACAAGAAAAGTGCTCTAGTTCCCTGATCATCTTTGTGACTCTCTGGACTCACTTCAACAGGTCCACATTTATCCACACATGTCTCCTTGTAGTTTTGCCTAAATTCCTCTTTGTTAGGATGCATCACTCCTGAGCTCGAAGCAGATGCTCCTCGGATCTTAACTAGCTTTCTTGGACCCTCCACTATATTACCCTCCTCCTTCCCTTTAATCCTGATCCATAGACTCTTGGATGGCTCCTCATCCATCCGCAAGTGGAACTCTGTGCACTCCATCTAGTCATTGACATAGAGGATGACACTCCCTCCTGGTCTCTTCTGTCTGTCCTTCCTAAAGAGCCTGTGTCCTTCAATTCCAACACTCCAGTCATGGGAACCATCCCACCACATCTCTATGATGGGCCTGCAGGCATGTGCACATCTCTGACTCCTTGTTTATTCCCCACGCTACATGTGTTTGCATAGGGGCATTTAACTCTGACTTCAGATGTAACTGATTTACTGGCTGGAGTGATCGGAATTCCTTTGTGCTGCTCTTCCAGTGCTCTCCTGATCTGTAGAATCCCTCTCCAGGCTCTGTGCATTTCTCACTGACCACCTGGTGGGGGTGGGATGGATTGAAATTCCCTTCCCTTGGCAACTTTAGCTTAAAGCTCCTTAGTCTGACAGCATCAGCCTCCTCTATCATTCCTTTGTGGATATATATTTCTCTCACAGTTGGAATTTTGGAGTTCAAAAATAAAAAAGTAGTAGAAGAAACTGATGTTAATCTCCATAGGCCCCATTAGCTCAACAACTTGCTTAGTCTCTAATGTGTGATAGCAGCGCGCAAGAGAGGTTATTATAGTGTCAGTTTGGCTTCCTGTGTGTCTTTTCATCTTAGCCACTATCCAGAAACGCCAGCATAACCCAAAAGTAATTGTTGTGCTGTGGTAATCAGAATTGCTGCACTTTCTCAGCTCATTAGGAAGGCAAATATATCTCATTTACAAAGGAACTTTTTGACTGGTGATTAAGGTACAGGACTGAAAGTCAGTTACCTAAGATCATGTTTCTGTCTCTGTAGTGTTCAGGGGGGGTTCTATATCTTTTTTTTCTTTTTTTAATAACTTTAATTAATCACACTGTGCCTCAGTTTCCTTTCAGGTACAAGGAAGATAATATGTTGGGAGCTTTTGATTGACAAATTTAATGTTTGTCAGGTAATTTGAGGTGTTTAGTTAAATAAAGGTCTCTTGAAGCACAAACTAGAAGTAAGCGTGGCTGAGGTGCAAGTGCCTTATTCTGATTTTGGTGTTGGCATTTGCCAGTCTTTTAACTGACTCTTTTTGAAAACCTGTCTGACAGCACTGTCTAATGTTCTGTTTCATGTTGTTTAAGTTCTTACCTAGCTACACTTCAAATAAAACTCATTGTTTGGAAACATGACCTCAAGATGCAATTAAAGAGCCTTTGCCCCTCCTGAGCCATCTCCTTTCTTAAGTCATCAGCTATCACCTTTGTTGGGTGGGATCTTCTTTCTCCCATTGTGAGCAAGGTTTAGGTAGGAAGTTGTTCAGTGATTCCCCTTTTCAACTGTGCCATCATGAGTTTAGCTTGCAGGAATAACCACCGGAATACCACAAGTGAGTCAGGGTACTTGGTAGTTATAGACTTCACATTGTCCTCTGCCCTCGTACTAGCTCCTGTTTCATGGGTAGGTTCTTTCAGTGTTACCTCAACACAAATGAAAAGGAATAAACCTACAGTAGTAGTTGGAAAAATGAAGAAAGCACATATTTTAAGCGGAAGGTCTTCATTAGGTTTTGTGAATGAACTCTTTATTTTTTAGAGTTTACACAGCATTAGAAGGAAAATTAGACCTTATCAACCAAAAGGGATTTCATGTCAGGGCAGAAGATATGTAAATTAGTCTTAGTCTGTTTTATCAGAGCTTTTTCATCATATCTGCACGATGTTGAGAGAGGTTGACAACTGAGGGAAGCTATTAATCTTGCATTGTTTTCACTGTACCATCTCTATTTTTGAAAAACTTACTTGTGATTTAGGTGCAGTACTTTGAAGAAATAATTAAAATTTATTTACTAAAGCCTTTTACAACCATCCATAGTGATGTAAATGTGCATGTTAGCATGTCCCCATACGGTCTTCCAGCTATGAATCAACAGGTTTTTAGCTTTTGCAGGAAGAAGTTTGACTGTGTGAACTTTCTGTGTCTTCTAGCTGAGAAGGTCAGCACCTTGTAGAAATAAGTCAGCAGGTCATCCATCATGTTCACAGATCATATTGACTTCCACTGTCATATTTGAAAGGTCATAAGTAATATTTACAGTCTTAACTGTCCATTGAATATCACTGTCTATAATAATTACTCTCAGCTAGCAATGTCTCATGGAATGCAACTAGTGATTTCCTATTAATTATCATAAAATCTTACACTCTCCTACTTTTGTACACCTCACCTCTAGAATTTATCAGTGAGGTGTACAATTCTCAGGAATCTGCCCTAATCCTCAAAAATTGTTCAGAGGCAGTAAGTGTAAGAGTTTGTTGGTACTCTATTTTGCTTTTGCAAACTCTGATAGGAAAAGTCAGCACCATTATGAAATCCATTATAATCACAAGTGCTAGTATGTTTGAAGTAGCTGCAGGAACTGTTGAGTTCCCTAGGGAGTGTTTATTTCAGTTGTTTCATTTGTTCTAGCTGTTTAGATTGCCCCTTGTCTGGATTCTTTCTCTATTTTCTGCATGTTCAAAGCAAGTACATACCTCAGAGTCCCAACACCTGACAGCTCTCTTGAGCTTAAGAAAGAACAATATTTTCCTCTCCCACTCCCCACCCTTATTTAAGTGAATAACTTAAATGCAGTGATACATTCTCTTGGGCTTTCATGTTTCCTAACTATATATAAAACAGATGCAACTTTTTTTACAGCAGAGTTCCTGTCATTTTCCATTTGTCTGTAAACCACCTTAGTATCTATCTTTGATATTACATACACACAAAAAAATCAGTCATCTGATGAAGTACAACAAATAATAATGATTAATTTTAAAAAATTGTAAACTTCAGTCTAGCTTTAAGAAATACCTCCAGCTGCCTCAGGATTACTAAAACCTGTTTCTTCTTTCCTTGTAAATTACTTGTTTAGAGATACTAAATTTAACTCACCCGTGATTTTCATACAATTTTTATAGTGTTTTTTAATGTCCTGCTTTAAAATTTTTCCAACTGTTCTTGTAATCCTAGTAAGCAGACATATTTTTTTATTATTATTTTTAGTCAGATATTTATTTCAACAGTATATTTCAATATCTTCCTGGGGTTTGTAGGATTTAATGTTTAGTTATACTGTCCTATTACAAGGGTTTCCTTGAGGACTTCTATCTTTAGGCAACAAACACAGTCCTTCAGTAGCTCCCTACCTGTCCCTGAAAGTCTTAAGAAAGAGCGATACCTGATTTCTAATGTTATCAAGATCTGACATGACCATATTTCCCTCCAGTACACCAGCAAAAGTTTACAAGGATTTCAGGATGATGGAATTCAAATGAAATTTAACTCGGTTTGTAAGGGACAGTTTGATTTTAATCTTAAACTCACTAGAAAATATACCATGTGCTTCTGAACATGAACATTATACAATGAGAGACAATTTGCTTTTATGAGTGCGTCCTTCTAGTTGAATACAATAGTTATTCACAGTCCAGAATGTACCTGTGATAAGTTGAGGACAAAGCTATTTCTGCCAGTCTGAAACCTGAGAGCAGAATACAATGTCAGTGACTGGTAGCAAACACAACCATATCTCTTCAAGATCACATCAAGCACCCTGCCTGCAAAGGGTAATTTTGAATCTAATTTTTGGATGGTAAACTCATAATCAGCTTTATAATGTATATAATTCTCTACATAGTGTCTTCTTTGGTTAGACATTTCTTCCAGACAGATCCAAGTACCTTTCTAGGATACACAGTCCTCAAAACTGCAATCTTTCTGCGAGCAAAATCAGGAGATTTCTCTGTTGGTTAAACATTCAAGTCCTGTCCTTAGGAAGAATGGTGGGGGCAGTCATAACTTCTCATATATTGAAAAGTGCTGAGCAGCATAGCTCATAATATATTCTTATCAATATGAGAATCCGTCAAGTTATATCTTTTCAATGGTTTTTTCTTAGCCAATTTGATTTTTAAATAGAATGTTTGATTAATACCCAGAGTATTTGGTAATACTTTTATTTTATTTTTTTTATATTGAACACTATTTCGTTCTGATACTGCCTTGACAAGTAAAAATGACTGCTATAGAATCATAGACTCGGAAAAGACTTCTAAGATCATTGAGTCCAATTGTTAATCTAGCACTAGCATGTCCATCACTAAACCATGTCCCTAAGTGCCACATCCACATGACCGTTGAACACTTCCAAGGATGGTGATTCCACCACTTCCATAGACAAGAGCAGAGTGAGAAAATATTTCCAAGTTCACCTGTAACCTTCCATTCTTCAAGTATTAATATCCTCTGATTTAGGTGACCCTAAGATTAAAAAAAAAATCCAGAAAGAAAAATGGAGATGGATATCCAAGGACCTGTGTTTGCTACTATGAGATGAAGTTTGCCAGCTTCTGTTGTGCTTAGAGTGTTGCTTGACTGTTTAGAGTGTTGCTTGACTGAAGGCTGCGAGTCTGAGTTAATCTGGACATACTGATTGAAGAAGATGCTTCTTTTTTTACTGTCAGTGTCTGGCAAAGCTGGCTGAACTGCATCTGGGTAGATTTCAGTGTGTGTTATCAAACATAGGTGTCTAGATATTTTTCGGCTAACAATGTTCAATTTACTGCTCAAGGACAAGGCTTCTGTTTTCAAGCACTGTTCATTGCTTTAGCATGACAGGAAGAGTGTTCAGGCTCCACACAAACTTGTGAGCTCTGCACTTGCTGAGTTAGTAGAGTTACTAGGCCAGGTGTCATGTTTTAACCAGTGGTTCTCCAGGAGATTGCATGGACTACCCTGATGCACCATATCCCTCTCTCAACAGCCTGCCTTTCCCATGGTGGGAACACAGGGGCTTTCTTGTACCAAATCCAGCCCTGTATCCACCTGCCTCACAGCATCCTGCCAGCCCCAAGGCATGAAGTGCAACTAAGGCAGCATGGCAAAATGAGCTGAGATGTGCAGAGGTTGACTCTCACTCTCTTGGTACAGGACCTAGTGCTGACTCTGAGGTTACACTGATGAGGTTGTCTTGGTGAGACTTAGATGAACAAGTGCAAGGCAGAAGTGTGGAATGAACCAAGAGCAGGATGGTGAGGAGCCCACTGCTGTGCCTTGCTCCTTGGGCCTCTTTTTATTCCTCTATTTTTATTTCAGCCCATTAGCTGGAACTTTTGTGTGTGCTCCTGACAAGAAGAAAAGAAAGGTATAGACTGTAGGATTTTTAGTAGCCTTTCTAAGAAACACTCATTAAAGTACTTTTTTGAGAACCCCAAGGTGGCAAAATTCAGCTTTACCTACAAAGGTAAGAAGTTGTGAACCAGGCATGCTGACTGATAAAATCCATAGTTTCTTGCAAGTAACCAGAATAGGTTAGTAAGTATTTACATTTCTTTTCAAGATTTTCAGATTCCTCTTGCAGGTCACAGGAGAAAAAATCCTTAAAAAAATCTCAATGATTTGAATTTCTAAATCCTGTTCTCAGAAGTAATTTAGGAGCAAAATTACATTAGGAGACTTTTGATTCAAAAATGTCTGCCCCTTTTGAAAATGAGCTTTATCTTCTAAATCTGCTAAATTTTGAAAGTCTAAATTAGGCAGAATAGAATACAAGATATTTTTGGAGAAAGAACAGATTATAAAGACTACAAGATAAATGTACTGATAAATATGTAAGATGAATATCAAAAAACATTTAAGTTTTTCTTACAGCTGTCTGTGTAAATGCTTTCACTTTTTGAAAAAGAACATAAGTGTTCAACAAATAAATAATAAGCAATGCTTAGGACTATTAAATGTTGAAAAGGAAAGTCACCTGTTACTGAAAATACTTATCAGCAATTAGTTCTGAGCCTTATTTCACTGTATATGTGTCTTTGCTGCAATCAACTCACGTGCACCCAGGGCCTATCGAAATACCAACTATTCACCCACTGTAAAGAAGACTTTTTTAAGGGGGAGGGGAGAAAGGATTATTTTGATTCATTTCTGTTAACTCAAAGACTGGAAAAGTATGGGGAAGAGATATGCTTCTTCATTTTCTCTGTGCATTTGTCACCAGTTTCCCAAATTTTTTCAGACTTTTTACTGAAAAAACAGCATTACCTATCAAAGTCTCTGTTTTTCATAACATATTCAGCAACAAAGGCTTATAAAGCAAAATCCTTCTTTGTCCTGTATAACCTATAGTGCGTGCACTAGCATGTCTGTTATCAGTGCAGTGCACTGTGTGACTGCAAACAGTAATACAATCAGGTTTTCATTTATATTAATGTGGATAAGCTCTGTGTTTGATCGTGTTAAAAGATATGCACTTGCTAAATGTAATTCCCATATATTACCATATTACCTACAAAAGGCCATTGTTTACATAATGTGACTTACATGAGGAGTCTGCATGAAAATTTATCAGTGAGATTGGTAAATATTCTCATTCAGGTTTACATTAAAAGAATTTTTAAAATAATAATAAAAAAAGAATTAATGTGAAACTGATAAACTGCTATCAGCAGCAGATTTGCTATCCATATCACAAGACAAAAGCCATCATTCTGTATAAACCAAATCCTACAGTCCTGTTCAGGAATATATCCAGTATCATTGAGTGAAAACTGAACTTTGTATTTCTCTTGTAGGGAAATCATCTTCTTCGTGAGGAGCTTTGGCAAAATAAAATCCAGATCTCGGCACTGTGGCCCCACATGATCCCTACACTACAACTAAGGTTGTGCCGCTAATGGATTTTCCAGCAGCTGATATTCATAAGATTGAAAGTAAACCAACACCCTTTGCCACAGTAAAGAAGGAGGTGAAGAACATTCAAGAAGTATTTGGACAATAAGCACATGGTGTGACTCCTGAGAATGGTCCTACGCAGGGCAAGAGTTGGACTCAATAATCCTTGTGGGTGCCTTCCAAGCTGGCATATTCTGTGATTCTGTGATTCCCAGAAAGCAAAAAACCTGATTCAGTGTCTTCCTTTGCTTGAAGGGACTCAAACATTCATTTCCTGAACAAAACCATTTTGCATTTGTTTTTAATGGAATATGAACTAGAACAAAAACTTGGATTCAAGGACTCATGTGCTGAGATGTCTTACTTTCTGTTATTGCAATCTTGTGCTTTTTCTCACTGGACAATTCTTTTGTTTATGTACCAGCACTGTCTTCAAACCCCTTCCAAAAAAAAAAAAGAAGGAATTGAACCCAAGACTAACCATGACCTCAATAAATGTCCTCCCCACTGAGCTTTGAACTAGATGGGTATTATACATACGTACTTACTGTCATTTAACTCTCCTGAGAACAGAAGAAATTGCATTCTTCTGGATACTTCCTTATGATTTCTTTTCACATAACACAGATGTTTAATTTGTAATAACTACAGTCCTGTTAGTAAACTGGAACTCTATTTCCACTTATTTAAAAAATGTACCTGAACAGCATTTTATATTAATGTAACTTGGCAGAAAATGAAAGAATACTGATCTGATTGTTAATCAGTACTCTGTGTACCTCCATTTATGGGTAGAGATTATCCTGCCTGCCAGGATAAAGGTTAAAGGTTTTAAGAGGTAAAACGAAGAGAACAGGGAAAGCTACAGGAGATGGAAACGGTTCAGTACTACATGATAGGGTTTTTTTTCTGAAGAAATTATTTACTGAGAATAGTTTAGATAGGCTGAGAAATTTTAGTCTGCCAGGCTAGACTGAGAGTCAGAGGAGATAATGAAGCCTTAAAGATGGCAGGGTTTACTGGGAATGAAGATGAATAATAAGTTGTTACCAGCAAGTAGGTAGGAGTCTCTGACAAAGAAAGGCATGCATAAACTGAAGGAAGCATATTTTTTGTATTGGGCTGACTGGAATATATCAAAGCTTCAGGGAAAATTTACTTTGAGAGAGAGAGAAAATATCCAAAGAAGGTTATTTTATTTTTAAGTCTCTGCTCTGCGTGTGTGTACCTTTGAAAAAGGGAGTGCTTTGTTCTGAAAAAAACATTCTGAAAAAACTGCAGTCAGCTCAGCAGTCACAAATCCCTGAGGGAAGAAAGGTTCACAGATGCCAGATGCACTTGTCATGCTACCAGAGTTGGAGAAATGGGAATGTCTGGCCAGTGATCCATTTCAGGTTTCATCTTTTGAGAGAGTGGCCTAGTCACTGGGTGCATGGAAGAAAGATAGAGACAGTCAAGAGGGAAGATGTCCCGAAGATGATGATGCTCTGTGTTGTCCACTGACAATTTTTAGCCAGTAACAAAGACAGCCGAAGAAATATCTGTCCCCAGGCACTTATTCTACAGCTCACTAGCCCACTGGGTTTGCAAACATCGCTTTTACTGGGGCTGCACTCTAACCTAAAATATCAAAACCAGCAGGCTAGAAAGAAACCAACCAATATGGACTGGGAACTTCTTTAAAACTCAGCTTGTCATTCTCCTGACCTCCATATCATCATGGCCACTCAGACACACTTCAGCATTACCAGGAGGGAGACAGACAGCAGCATTAAGGTCTAAAGGAAGAGCTACAGGTGGTGAATGGGGTTGGCACCCTGTCAGCCCACTCAACCACTGTGATTTACACCCCACTGTGAAGCTCATATTGCTCACAGTGTACATCAAGTCTGTCCATGCATTGCAAACTGTTGTATGTGTCTCTAAGTTCCCATATACATTAGTTGATGGTTTGCCATAGATTTGGGAAGATACAGTCAAGTGAACATGGGATCAGTGCAGACACAGCTTAGCTTTGTCAAGAAAGTAAAGAAGTTTTCTTTTTCTGAAAGCATAAAATGCTCCTGATCTTCTGCTTTTATTTCACAAATCAACATTCATTTACATAAAAGGTCAGAATAAGAGATCCAATTAGCCTGGAGGTAATTAAAATCTTATTCTTATCATGAGCATGGGAATGTCCTGGGAGGTACCTTTTCTATTATATGAAGTACAACATAAAACTACTGGAGCAATATCAGATGGCTCTTTGACAACATATTATGTGGTGCCACCCCATTACTGGAAAACTACTGACAGTTTTTAAAGGGAATGTTGTGGTGCAGTTTTCCGTGCGGTACTGATTAATATGCTACTGAGTCTATAAATAAGGTGCCAACCAATGACAGTTGTGACTGCAATTCTGCACCTTGCTAGGATGGGACTGAGATCAGTAAGTCAGTTCACATAGGCCAGTTATCTACTATGTAACAGTAATGAATGGTGAAGGGCAGGATATGAATTGCTATTTAGAGGGAAGGTGTTCAGAAAAATAAGGACAAGATGAGAATTTCTTCTTACAACTTTAACCATGTTACAAACATACTCAGACAGAAAAATGAGAGAAGTGTCTAAGTGCAAAACAAGCAATAAATCTGAAGATAATAAAAAGCAGTGAGTGGCTGTCCAAGGCCACAAACTGCATTTCATCATGTGTAAAAAACCAAAAAGAAGAAAACCCGAAGAGAAATAAAACCACAAACAACCCTCCAATCTTTGGTTTAGGCTTAAAGTCGTTAGCCCTGTGGACCTGTATTTTTTCTTACTCAAACCCTGTTTTGCTACAGACTCAGTGAATTTTGAGCAAATAAAAGCATGAGCTTTCTTTTTCTGTGTTTTGGACCAGATTCTAATTTTGAAATATCTTTATGGACCTCTCAGAGGTTTGTACTGTGGAGATAGTGAGGCTGCAGTAGAAACACTGAGGGAATGAGAGGAAACAATGAATAAGGTCCGTTGGATGCTCTGCCTTGGGAATAACTCAAGCACGTGGGTTTGATCAGGCAGCTTCCTGTGTGCAGTTTGCTATTTCTAAACTCTGTTTTTCCCAGCAGATTAATGAAAGCCAATACAGTCTTTTTGTCTCAGTTAGAAACAATGAAATGGGTGAGCTTCCTTAAAATTATAACACATAGTGGGAACTCTAAAGAAAATGGAGACTATAAGCAACACTAATCTCTCACAAACTGTTAATATGGATTATTGAAATAATAGTACCTTTAGTATCCCAGTCAGTGGTTTGTAGCTACTGGTGTATGTTATGTTTTCTTATAGCAGTTGTGTATCCTAACCAACACTAGTTTATAAAAAGACTGATTCATATTTCGATATCTATATCAATATATTTTGTGACATTTCTTTTGCTTAAAGTTTTGCCCAGATGCTTCTCTTCTCCGGACTGGTCATCCTCAGCCTCTCTTTATGTAACAGATATTCCAGTGCCTTATCACCTCCATGGCCCCACACTGGATTCACTCCAGCATGTCTGGGTCAGTATTGCACTGGGAAGTCCAGCACTGGACCCATCACTCTAGGTGTGTCTCATCAGAGCTGGATAGTGGGGATGGATCACCTCCCTCCATTTGCAGTCGATGCTCTTCTTGCCTTCTTTGGTTTCCTTCTAAATTAAAAAAAAAAGGGGGGGGGGGGGAAGGCAAAATAAAACCAAAAAAACACAAACGAACAAACAAAACAATTAAAAAAAAACACACCCCCTTCTTTAGACAGGTCTTTAAGAAAAATTACATTTTATGCAATTATCAGGAACAATAACTTGCAAACTGTAATGGAATGTAGACACAGCATACTAATTTAGGAACTCTGATATTGAGGGTATTGACTCCAATTGTTTTAGGGGTCTCTGTGTCTGTGTTTGCCCAACAGTCTGCATCATATAAGCAGTTAGTACTAAATGTTTGTAGGATACCAAATGACAGTGGGATATCATATGATTTCTAATATGTTTTCTCCTTCACTCCTGAAACTCTAAATTCCAATTTTTAATTTTGTTTGGCTTTGCTGCTTGGCATTATAGCTGGACAATTTTATTAATAGGATTATGTGTAGATTTCCATTAATTTTGTTGGTTTATTAATCTCAAGAGTCTCCTATGACAGCCCATTCCACAGGATGGACAAAATTTTTTGGTTTGCCTACTCAATCAAACTTTGTTCTTTATTTAAATGTGGACTTGCTTTTTTCAATGTATCTAGATGTCATTTGAGTCTTATGCAGAGAAAAGAAGGAAGGAGTTAGCAATTATCTTTCTATAAGCTATTCATTATTTACACTCATTATTTCTTGCATCCTTTGTGATTTAAATGCTTTTGCATCAAAAATACTATTTTCTTTGTGAGATTTTTTTCCCCTATATTAATCATTCTTGTTATCAGCAGGGCTTTGTTTTTACAAATGATGTCAGCAGAATCATTTTATGGCATTTTAACTTTATGCGTAATGCTTGTATATCAAAGTATATAATCAGTTATGTCTGATGATTGACTGATTACTGTTTTCTGCGTAAACATGCACACAGGTATTCTTTGTATTTCACCTTGACAGTAAAATCGTAGGCTATTTTCCTTTTGTTAAAGCATTACAAAAGCCATTGCCTGCTTTTTTGTATTTCTTGCCTTTCCTAAGCAAAAATCCCATTCTGCTCTTCATTATTTCCTTGCTGTTTACCAGAGGGATATCAATTAAAAAGATCAAGCATGATGAAAAGTCATTATTGCTTAAAGACTTTTAAATCTGTGCTTTTGTGACTCCCTTGTTACCTATTTTCATATAAACTCTTCCAAATTTGCTAGGCTGATACGAATTGAGATAAATTAGATCATTTGTAGCCTAGTCTTTACTGCCAAATTTGAATCGGCAGTCTGAGTACTTCACTGTACAGAGCATGGCATTGTATACCGGGTTCTATTGGAGGATGAAATCTTGGATTCACTCTCAGTCCAGACAGTTATTCTGCTTCCCCAGCATAGACAGCAATCTATTCCTCATTTAGACAGAGTCTTTTCTCATTTTCTTTCTGCAATTGTCACCAATTACCTCCCATGTGCTGCTTCTCTCCAATGCTTTCTGTGCCAGCAGGTTTGCTCGCAGTACCCAATACCCCTTGTGCAATATTAAGAACACATACTTGAGCACACCCCTGCAGATGATGGTAGCTAGCACTCTCTGCTTTGTAATGATGGCAAGGTACTTCATTGCACTCACATTCCCTGTTTACGAGGAAGGTGGGGATTCATTCATCTTAAATGACATTCTTGTCGAAACCTTGTTGAAATATTACCTTGACTTATTTTAAGCCAAATAGTAAATTTCCATTTGCACATCTAATGAGACTCACACAGGGGAAAACATTTGTACTCATGTGAACTGCGGTTGATCCATTATTGAAATAAGTGATGGACTCTGCAGTATTTAGACCTTCATTTTGGACTTAGTCCACACATTTTTTGAAGAAATTTTTATATTGTAGAGTTCAGTTTGGTCTGTGGGACTCTGGAAGGCTGAGATTTCTGTAATGTAAAGTGGAATTTCCTGAATTTTTATCTGAAGCTTAAAAACTACAGTGGTTCTGTGTAGAATCTGCCTTCAAAAAAAAAAGCCCCCAAATTTGGCTTTGTTACAGTAGACAAGACTTTGAACAGGAACAAAAAACTGTTGTACCTCAAACTGTGCCTCTGAAAGCTGGCAAATGTAGATTTGGAGAGCAAGGGTGGGATTACATGAGAAGTTCTGGCAAGCTGCTGGGTACAATTATTACTATGGAAAACCATGTAACTTCCATCTTGGTTAAGAATTTGTAGTAATGACAAAGCTGTCGTCATCTACGAAGACCTGGCCCCAGGCTGTCTTTGCCCAAGACTTCACTGACCTGCTTAAAATAGTAAGTGTAGTTTTACTTACAAGACTCCTGTCTACTTCCAAACACTCTAGGTGCTCCAGGGAATAGGTATGAATAGATCATCTGTGGTTTGAATAAATGTTAAAGCTTGATCAATAGAAACTCTTCTATGAGTTGTCTTGCAGTGTGTGTGTTGATCAGCTGTTTTAAGGTAGGTGGATCATGGCTGAGGCCATGGTTTGGAGGTGGGTTACATTTCAGGGGATAAAGTGCAGTGCACTAAGGATTGTTCTGCACACCAAAAAAATAAACGATTTGAGTACAAGATTAGGAATCACAAAATAAACAACAAAGATTGTGGAGACCAGCTGTTCCACCACAAGCCAGCTGTAGCTCAATGGCCACATAATCAGAGTGAGTGACAAAGGTGGAGGAGGTATTCACACTATGGTGAAGTTAACTTGATTTATAAAAGTGTTAGCTAAAATTTTATTTTAAAATTACTTTACAAATAAAATTAAGATTGTGTTTCTGTGTATTTCTGTTTCTTTACAGCTTTTGAAGTGTGTTTAGGACATGATTCAAACTTGTCTTCGTACACAGGAACTGTGAACCTGCTCTCTATTCAAGTTAGGCCTGAAGCACTGAAAAATCACTGAAAGTCTTTCAGGACTGTGTAGCCTTGTACAGACAAGAGCAGCAAAATATCACTCTATGCAATGTAGGTTCTCAGAATTAACCTTTCTGGGAATAGGAGATCATCATGAGTTCATAAGAAGATGGAGAAACACCTCAGCCAAATTACCTGAAAAATAGAAACAACTCCAAAGTTAGGCATGGCTGATCATACAGCTAATTTCATCTGAGGAGGTGGCACACAATTTATACTTTCAGAAATCAATAAGTAGGACATACACAAGAAAAAGCCCAAGAAACAAGTAAACCTCATTTTAACATTCATTCAACCTAAAATAGCTTGAATACTGCTCTCTGATAAGCTATGGGAATGTTCTGTGTTCAAGACCATTGGAGCATTTTGTGTAAGAAGACTTAAAATCTTCCTGTTGAATGTGGGTGACTGTATAGCCAGGGGTGCAAGAGAGTCCTTTGCATAGCTGGCAAAAAAAAACCCCACTGAAACGAAACAACAAAACTCAAAAACAACCACCAAAAAATCAAACCAAAACAAACAAAAAACCCCACAGAAACACGGGAAACCCTTCTTTAGCCTTGTGCCTAGCACACCTAGCCAGTGACAAAAATCAGCTCAGGAGTTTATGTGTTCCATTTGTGTTAGACCATGGCTAGATAAAGTGAAATGAGGAGCAGCCCCCAAAATCTCCCTATCTAGTGGAGTGCCCTGACTTAACACTGGACTGCCTTTTCATGTCCATGAGCAGACCTAGTGTCTTTTGCTATTCTGACTGCACATAATGCCAGCTACAAGAGGTGCTAAGAACATCCCACTAGTGACTAAACCTCTGGGGAAAATTACATGAGTTGAGTCTGAGGATCTCACCATCTCCTTTGGAAATGAGACCTTTGTGCAGTGCCTTTATACTCCTGCCACAGTGCTCTCCTTCCTTTCCTGCAGAGACATCTGCTGACACAGAATCCTGACCAAAGTAGGCACCCAGTCTACACTGAACTGACACACAGTTTCTCACCACCATTTCTTCTCTCTCCCATTCTGCTGTTTTCCTAAAGTTCCTGTGGGCTGAGCAGCAGGTGGCAGCACTCTGTCCCTCGCATTTCCCGTCTCTCTTTTCCTTTACTTTCTATATCTGACATCCCATAGCAGGCACCAGCGCTGGAGGATGCTGTAAGGACTTTGGCCGTGTTAGGGTTGGACTCGATAGAGTTCTTTTCCAATCTGAATTGTCCTATGATTCTATGACTAATGGGAAGGAGAGGTGGGGCTGCTCTCTCAGCAGCACCAGAGGAACATTCAGTGAGACTTGGAAAATACAGAAATGGTAATAACCTAGATTGTGATAGTTTCTGCATTATGCTGGCTGCAGTGCTTGGAGAATTTCAGTGAGATAATTTATTCTGTAAAATGAAATGTGTGATCCTCCTCCAGCATGCAAGTTATTGCTGCAGAAGCATCAGCTTCACTTTGAGGTATATTGTGCTGTGCTGAGCAGACCTCACCAGTGAGATGGTGACCGAAAGGGAAAAGCTGTATGAAAGTCATTGGCATAAAGGAAATACTGCAAAATAGTGCCATTCAGTAATAAGAGTATTCTTGTACAGTAGCTGCTGGAAGAGAATGTAGTCTGACCAGTTCTGCTTTGGTCACAATACTGGAACGGAGATAGGATTGGAAGACTTAAGTTTTACAATGTCTGTTCATAGCATGTCAAACTGATGCAAATAGACAAAATGGGAAAATTGTCTGACAAGAATTCATGCTGCTCAAGAGATCATTGTCTGTAGATTTTGAAAACAAAATTAATGGCCAAAATGAATAAAAACTGGACAGTTTTGGGGCAGGAAAGGGTTATGAAAAGGAATAAAAAGGCAAAAAACCCCCTTGTAGAACAATTTCTGCAGCCAGGTTGGAAGAGGGATAAATCAGACGGCTCTGAGGAAAATGAAATGCTCATGTTGTGTTGCTCAGCGAGGATGGAAGTGAGGCATTATCATGAGCCAGTGGAGCTGAACGACCTCCACAGCAGATGTGAGCTGATATGATCTGTGAAGATGCACTGTAACAGTGCAGAGCAGGACTGAAAACACTAAATAGGCACCCTCCAATCTTTGTGTATATGTTAGAAGACCTGGAGATGCACGCTTTCCCCTGTGTATGTAATAAAAAAGCAAAATAAAAGCATATCTAAGTTACCATTACAAGGGGAAAGGCAGAGTTTGGTTGCAAGAGTGAGAATTTAATTAGGATCCTGTTTGCACTCGGAGTTGGTAAAAAGTCAGGGCCAGATCATTCATTTATTCAGAGTTAAGGATCTCACAGGCTGTAAATTGTAGAGTGCATATCCAGGAGGATATCCAACCACAAGACCAATTATTTTTGCCCTCAGAGTGAAAACGACCTAAAGACCAATTTAGACTGGCTGGGAAAGAGGATATCACTTCCCCAGTGTGGCCGAGTAGATGACGCTTAGGAATAAAAACACATATATTGTTAATTGGCCATGAGTTCCTTCATTTAACAAAGACCCTCTCAGGATACAAAATATAATAAATTGGCCAGGCAGCACCACAGAGGAAGCTGAGGGACTGTTGGGAGGATTGGGCTGGGACAAGTCCCTGGAGGCGTTTTTGTCAGCTCTGTGGAGTGCTGCATGGCAAATTAGTGAGATAAATGTAGGAAGTGTGTTCATTCTGCTCTGAGGAAGACTCCACCATATATAGACTACTTTGCACTGTTTGTCTAACCTTTTCCTTGAAGATCATTGATGATAGGTGTCATGCCTGGGGGTGAAGGTGTAGCTGTTGACTATTCATTTTCTGATATTTTTCATTTCCAACAGTAACAACTTGCAACACCAGGATCCTGTGCTGGCTCCCTGCAAAAAGTGTATTTGCCAGCCACTAAACCTCTTCAGGACTCAGATCTCTGAACGTTGTCTTAAGATGATAATTTTTAAAGAGGCAGTGCTTCCGAGTTTATCATCATCCACGGTGCATCCCATGGCATTTGACTCATCCCATGAAACTAGGCTGTCTTTTTAATGAAACAAATTACAAGTGTAATTATCCAGACATCATATATCAAAGGAATAGATACAAAGGCTGAAAGTAAAAAATATTATAATTGAAATAAAATTCAGCTTAACAATGGGATACATCCCTTTTTTCACTACTGGCCTGGGATGCAGTCTGCCTCCTGTTTCCCCTCTTTTTAAACGAAGACCTCTATGTTTCAGGATTAACCACATCTCTGCACAGCATCATATCTGTATTTAATATCTCTTAGATTTAGAGCACTCCATTTATGGTGCAGTGTGAAAGTGCTGGTTGTACATATATTCAATTGTGTCAGCACCCTGAAGCATATTCTCAGGTTTTTATTATTGAAAAGTTACCACAGGAACAGATATTCTCTCTTGGCTTTTCTCTAAGGTCAGGTTGTTCCCTCACCTACTCTGGTGTGCGATCGCAGTGAGACTACACCACTTCTGTCATAACCTAATAATTTGGTGATATTCAAATCCACTTTTGTTGTATTGTGAACTGACGGAATTTGACCCTGTCTTTTAGTGAGTTTGGCTGGCTTTAGTCCCTTTTCTGCATTTGTGTATAAGAAAATCATAAAGTATGTACATACGTAATAAGTACGTGCCTGAGAGAATATATAAATAAATATACCACAAATGCAAAAGAGGGGCAAATTACAATGGTAATTTGCCATCTCTAACTAAGATTACTCGACTGTACACTATTGGGTTAATCAAGCTATCTATATTTTTATTGTTATATTAATCCTTTTAAGTATTGCTCTTTGTTGTTTATTGAATAGCATCATTCTTATTTCATACTATGTCCCAAATTTACAGAATAATTTAAGACTTCAATCCCATTATTCCAAATGCTTGCCAGACTGCATGACCAGGTAACATCTGTACATTTTCCAAATGTAACCACTCCTGTAAAGCAACCAGTTCAAAGTAAACCTTGGTCCATGGTCCATCTCTCCAGATCTGGTGAAAAAATGTTCTCATTTTATCAGTGAATCACTTAGATTCACTGGGTGAGGCCTTTTTGAACAGCTATGGAGGTACCACATGGCATTTCATTTAGATAAAATTAGATGGAGTTTGGTTAAAAAAATAATCCAGATTAACCTCAGAAACCCTAGTAAAGTCAGAATAAATCAAAAAGAGATACCCCTCCTGATTCACCAGATCCCATCAGAGAAATGAGGCAGGTCTGTCAGAGTTTATCCTTCATAATTCTATGTTAGTTGTCCACCCCAGCCAGTGCCTATCAAACTGCTCATGATCCAGGAAGGTATTGTATGTGGGCTGGACCTGGTCTGTGGCTGGCATCTGGTGCTAAAGGGGATACACTGGTTTGTTGTCCTCTTCCCCATCACCCAGCCTGCCGTGTCTCACCTCAGACCCACCTGCTGAGTGAATGTCTAAGGAGGTAACAAGGGTCAGGAGTGCTACTTCCAATGCTTGCCAGTTGCTCTATAGTAATTTGTTCTTGTGTGTCACCACTTATGAAACTTTAACTAATTATTCTTGGTTGCCCATGGTGTCTTTGTTTAATCGGACAGAGCATATATTTATCTTCTGCTTGATCAGTTGGGCCTGCCTTGAATTCACAAGTTCTTGAAGACCATGAAGATTACAGACTGCTTTGTCCGTATTCTTCGGCACCTTAGCAGGCATTTCTTCGAGGAATATTGACAAGAATGCATCTAAATTGTTTAAGACTTATTTCTTTATTCTATCCCTCTCCTGCCTTATGTTTGTCTCCTTCTAGAACTATTGCTGTAAGTAGCTCATCATCTTCATAATTTTTATGAAGACTGTTGCAAGAGATTAAATTTTTCGGACAACTTTGTACCCTTAATTATTGGTCCCCCCTGACTTCAATAATCAACATGTATTTTCTGTTGTCTTTTTCATACTTCTATTTTATTTGTAAATTCTCCTCTAGTTTCCTTTCATGTCCTTCGTTACTTTTAAAATTACTTTTTCTGATTTTATCCCTGCATGCCTTGCTTCTTCCTTAATACCGGTGTGACTAAATGAAGTGGTAGATTCTTGCCTATAGTACTAGAACTAGAGAGTTACTTATTATCGCAGGCAAATGTGGGAGTCCGGATCTAAAATCCTATCTCTACAAAATGTTGAGATGGAAATCTTTAGCCCCAGTGTTTTCTCAGGAAGCACTGAGCATTTTAATGAGTGTGATCTTTAATGCTTAAAGAAAATTGTTTTGGATCACTTAGAATTTTTTTTTATTTCCTGCAAACACAATGTCGACTTATCATACTGTAACAAAAGGGGGGGGAAAAGTTTCCCAAGCAAAAAGTTGACTATTAAATAACAAATGAAATAATACTTACATTATCATTTTCTGAGAGTTGCTGTGAGTTTGTCTCACCTTTCCAAAACACACAGGTATAGCACAGCTCAGATGCAGCCAATCTTCAGGGAAGGGCAATAATCCGGCAGGCTGTTGATAAGACAATGTTGGTGAAGGACAATGGGGCTATCCTTCTTTTCATGAGGGAAGTGTCACTCATTCTTTAATATCCTTGCAGGCCAGACAAGGCCTCATTTTTTACAGTCTCTTATTACCATAATGGCTCTCTGTTACACACTGAGGAGTTGCTAACAAGGCTACCCCTTGCCCTTTCTTTATAATTACTTCCAGGTTAATGCATCATGTTTCATGTGGGCTCATTTGCCCAGGCCATGTTTTTCCCTTCTCGATGCCCATTCTAGCCTCTCTGTGCCTCAGACACTGACAATATGAATATCAGTCTCAAAGCAAAAAAAATCCCTGTCTAAGACAACTCTGTAATTTACATTTAGATTTATTTAATTTCCCAGACTCTGCAAGTTACAGAGCTGGGAACATTTTGGCCTGCAAAACCTTTTTCAAATAGCTGAAGCTGCATTCTTATCCTCTTTTCAAACCATCAGACATCAGGTGCTGGCCCAGTCCCATTAACCAATTACTCACACATCGCATAATTAATCTTTCATTGCAATTCAATCAAGTTCATTCCCATCTCCATATTATCCTTTACAATCCCACTGTGTAAAACCTGCACAGTTTTGTCACTGTTCATTTTGCCCTGATCTGCACTGCTTCAGGCTGGGAAGTGTAGTGACTGTAAATGTAATTTATAGAATCATTGGCTGTATAGAAACTCTTTTCAGGCTGACCTGAGCCACAGGTTGTAATCGTTTCTTTGGAGCAACTCTGGTTTGTCAAGTAGACAGACTTCTTTCTTTAAATATCCAAAATAACAGATTTGTATGAGCAGTATTAGGTGGTGTTCAGAGCTCTGCTGCTGTCTTACTCTTTGTCTCTTTTGTTTCACACAAGCCCTTTTTCTTGCAGCCTTGTTCTCATACTGAGCTTTGGAAAGAAAAGGTAAGGGATCCCAACAGGCAAAAATTAGGTATGGAAATTGAAATCTCCACCCTCACCTTCACCTATTTGAACTGAATTCAGTGAGGGCCTTTACAGTAAAAGCTGGGTGTAGGACCACATGGCTGCCTTCTCTGACAGAAACAGACCTCTGCTGCCATTTCCCTCCCTGTATCCACATATCGGGGAGAGGGCTCTGCATTAATAGTACATCTGCTCAGCACAGGGCAGTCAAATATCGTCATTTGGTTCCAGAGAAAGAACAGCAATGTGGGCCACACATCTGGCTGTCAGCACCAGCCGATCAGCTTAGGTGCTAGAGGATTACTCTGACTAACATATCACAAAGCAAGAGGATAAAAGTCCTGTTTTCTTAGATGGAAAAAAAAAATAAGAGGGCAAGGAGAGATTGCTTACTTAATCCATGACCCTGCCATATGTCAAGTTCAACTCTAATTATGGAAATCCTGATAGATAATTGACCAAGCAGTTAAAAGTCATCCAATGTGGGGACTTCACATCCTTTGCCAAAGAGGGGTGGATGTGGTGGTAGCAGGATGTACGTTGGAATCACTGCCTTTCTCCATATGGCTAGGAATTTATTAAATGCCTATCTGAAGCACTGCCACTTCAGTCTGTCAGTGACTTTCATCCTGACCATCACAGGTTTGAAGAAAAAAATACTCCTCTTTCTAATCCTTTTCCCTACATTGTTTTGCATTGCTCCTCATTTTTGTTTCAGTAAACAATCCCAAAGTTTTCAATCTTTCCTTCTAGGCTAGCTTTGCTAGAATCTCTGATTATTCTCCTTGCTCTTCTTAGGATTTGCCTCTGAATTAATTATTGAAATGCAGTGCTGGAAAACTGGACACAGCTTTCCAGGGATGTTTTATTGACTGGATAAAAAGAGTGGATTACTTTAAAGGTATGCCATGCTGTACAAATATCTTTAAGCCCCAACAGGAAAATTACAATTTTTAGAGGCAATGTGCTGTCTTGAGTTCATTTGTGCTTGCTTTGGTTCTACAAAAATCCTCACTCCATTTTTCAACGTAGCTACTTACAGGTGTTTCTTTTTTCTCTCTTTGCACAACAGCTTACTGCTGCCTACAATAAAATAGCTTTGTAACCATTTGGGACTGTTTTTGTGTAGTCATATTTTCCTACAAGAAAGCTACAGAACATAGTGTGAAATGCTATGTGGATGCTGGGGTATGTGACATTCTAAGATATTGCTGTAACTCTCTTTTCTGTTAGGCACCATGATTAATGTTTCCTAAACTGATCTCTGATTGCTCCTGAACCCATAGGAGTTCTCAAGGATGGTCACTGAATGAACTGGAATAAAGTTCCTGAGACTTAGCTGATGTGAGATTTTTTAACTTTGTGCCTTAAATGCTCCCTAGCCTATGGTTTCCTATTAAAAAATGTGGTACTGTCCCTTATTCACTCTTATGAACTGGTAGCCATTTGATCAGTTTCTCTTTCAACAAAAGCACACAAGAAAGTTAAAGAGCTTTCCTGAAGCTGTCTCTTGAATGCTTTCCTTCTCCACTGAATATCAGACCAAAAACTTTTCTTATCTTTGTAGTAATGCCAGTATTCTTATGAACAAATTCTTACAATTTCTTGCTATCTTCCATGTTCCTTATTAGTTGAATATCATGTTTCATTGCTTTCTAGGTTTGTTGGGTTTTTTTGTCTGGTTGGGGTTTTTCGTGTGTGTCTTTGATATTATTCTTTATTTCCTTGGAAACCTGAATTATGCTTGTCCCATTGTGAAATCTTTCTGATTCTCAGATCCAACTTATGCATATTTGTGTCTGACAACCTATTCCTCTACAGATTGGTACCTATCCTCACATTTTCTTTGTTTTGTTTTGGTGGGGAATTTTCTTAAGAAATGCCATCTTTAACATTTAGTTGCTTTGAATCAGATTCACAACCTCTGAATTCATTAAAGTCTTTCATCTAGAACCCTAAAGGTTTGTTTTGTTATTCTTTTTCTGGTAAGCATTATCCACCTGCTATATTAATTCAGTTATGGAGTTGATCATGATCATATCTATGTTTCCATCATCTCCTGTTCAGTTACTTGCATTAGAGTACAGTAACTGAATAGCTCTGATTGGTTTTGCATTCTACTCTATGGACCCTGTGGGAGTATCGTGATTTACCCTCATTTTTAAGGCAGTTGGTTTATAGAATCATAGAATGGTTTGGGTTGGAAAGGACCTTTAAAGTTCATCCAGTTCCAGCCTCCCCTGAAATAAGCAGGGATATCTTCCACTACATTAGGTTACTCAGAGCCCTGACCCACTTCACCTTCAATGTTTCTGGAGGTGGGTTGTCTACCACCTCCCTGGGAAACCCTTTCCAGTGTTTCAACACCCTCATCATAAAAAAATTCTTCCTTGTATCTAGTCTTAATCTACCCTCTTTCAATTTAAAATGAGTACCCTTTTGTCTGTCGCAACAGACCCTGCTTTTTTAAAAAGCTTTTCTCCACATTTCTTATAAGCCCCCTTTAAGTACTGAAAGACTCAATGAGGTCTCCCTGGATCCTTCTCTTCTCTGGGCTGATCAGACGGAGCTCTCTCAGCCTGTCTTCATAGGAGAGATACTCCAGTCCTCTTGCTCATCTTCATGGCCGTACCCTGGACCTGCTCCAACAGGTCACTGTACTGAGGACCCTGGAGCTGGATGCAGTTGGGTTTCCCTCCTTTCACTGTCCTCTGTTACATACAAACACACTCATAAAGTTACCTTAATCCTTTCCCAACCCTCATTAAATAACAGCCCATGAATGAGGAAGCCAGTACTCCATTGCCACCCCTAAAAGCCTGTTTGTGTTGTTACCCAAAACAGGATTCTTGTTAGAAACAACTGGCACATGGCGGGGTTTCCATACACGCTCTAACTCCTTGTAGTCACTTTTGTTCTGCCATGGACATTCCTGTCAGTATTATTAATACCATACGGATGAGCAGCACGGGGTAGCAGTTGGTGTTAGCTTTCACTGGATACCATGTCTGGTTGACAGATACATTCCTCTGTTGCCCTTAGGAAAGAGGCAGCAATCACCACCACTGCTCTTTTGCTTCTTTCTGGAAATGATGATGAATTGCCAAGCCTTTAGAGTGTGCAGCTTTTCCTAAACTGCCAGTGAGATTGGCGTTCTACCTGCAACACAAGAATTAGGGCCAGCACACAATGTCAGTCGGAGTCAGGTTGAAAATAAACAAAAGGAGTTGCCGAGGGGAGTAAGAGAGCTGAGTTCTTGCCAAAGGATGCTGTGTACAAGAGATATTTACATGACTGGAAAAACAGCAGCAAGAAAGATCAGTTGGGTGCTAGGTATGTTTACAGGACTGAATCATTTCCATAACATGTAGCTTCCCACAATGTAGCCTTCTAGACATAGTTAAGTCCCTGCATTCCCCTTCAGGGATCAGGGATGGCTTGTTGTTTCTATGTTTCCTTACCAGTATTCAATTATCTCTAGAAAATCTCTTGGTTTCTATTGTGAACTGCTGGTATAAAGGTATTACTGCCTTCAATAATACAGAGATCTTTGATTAGGAATAAAATCTCACAGCTTTTTGTCTTGATGCCACATGTCTGCAGCAGTCTTGGAGGATTGCACATTTTACTTTTCCCATTACTTAAATATGGAAAAAAGCATATCTGCGCTAGGTATTTTGCTATCTGATAGCAGCTGTGCCTTTCAGAAGCCCTCTGTGCAAAAGCGGCACACTTCATCCTTTTGGAACATGACACTAGACAATCCCTCTTTGCCTTCCCTGAGACAGTGCAAATCTGCCACAAAGCCAGCGGCTTTCAGTGTACTGCTGCACCTATGATCTACAAAGCATCTTGGAATACTGTGACAGGGGATTATGCAGTTCTGCATGTCAATATAATTAGGTGAGATAAAGGTGAAACTGGGAGGTCAGCATTCTGAGATGTCCTTGTTTTTGCAAGCTTAAGTAATTTATCCTGTTGCGTTCAGAGGGTTTGTTGAGATAAAGTCTCTAAAATACACAGATAACAAGTCCTTTACTGTGTAGCACTTAAGTTGTTCCCTCTATTTGCTTTTATAAAAAAAATGTTGACTCATAAATCTGCATGCTGAAGCTCAAGGAGTTGTTCTTGTCATCAAAAGCTTGAAGTGAAAATAAAGCCATCCATTGTACATTTTATATATACTGTTTTTAAGAGAGAATTTTCATAGCTGTAGAATATGAGATGGCAAACAGCTTTTATAGGTGATTGCATGCAGGTGCAAAACCAAGACATTTGCAGAAGTTGCTTATTATAAATATTATATAGGCTGTGAATAGCTGTTGTACCAGGCAAAGTCTGATTTAAAGCACAGAAACATACAGGAGGAAGAGCAAAAGAAGACACCTCTTTGCCTTGTGATTGCTACAAATTTATGCTGCTGGGTTGTTTCAGCCTGCAGCACCTCCTGCTTTGTTGGTGGACTGGTTTTAAGTGAATCGTTGTTTTGCCATAGGCTTAATGAGTGACTGTTGGTGGATGAGTCGAAGGTGGGAATTTAATTTCAAGGTCTAAACTGAGCAGAAAATCCATGAGACAACAGCAACACCACAGGGCTAAGGTCCAGGTTAAAACATATGCTCTATTGGATTGTGGTTAGGGCTTCAGCCTTTGGGTTGTATATCCAGCATATCATCAACTGAAAGGCAACAGAAGGCCCCTGGGCATTGGTTTAGTTTCTGAAAGGAAAAAAGGTTGAGCTAATACCATTCAAGGAGAGAATTTTCTGCCAAGAGGACTCAATTCACCTCTTCCTTTTGAGAGCTGGAGAGAAAGCTGCTGTTTCAAGCCTGGCAAGAAAGAATAAAGCAGATGAAGTTCATGACATGATGCTGAGCAGTGGCTCCATCTTCCCTTTATTCTAGATTTAGGTAGCACACTGGTTTCTCTAATCATTTGCAAAAGTTCAAATTCATTTGCCCACACTTGAGCTGGCCCCCTCAGGCTCTCTTTCTAGTCTCAGGCTCTCTTTCTAGTTGAAGGAGGGAACACATGTGGCTGCAGACTGGTTTCTCTCTTCCTGACTTATGTGGTTGAAAGAGTTCAAATTGGCTTGTTCTGTGTAGGAGGAAAGCCATGATAAGTGATAAAGCAAAGCTGGGATGAATGATAATCTCTGTTGGGGATTTTTACATCAGCAACATCTGAAGTGAGGTGATATGAAGCCTGCACAGGAGATTGTGTATTATTGCAGGCAAAAAAAAGAGCTTTCCTTTCACTTTTTTTGTTAGCAAATGCAATCTGTATAAAAATGCATTTTGCTCTCCACGATAGCCATATTGTGCACAGAGACCCAAGGCTTCAGTGGCAACGCACTCCTGCAGCCCCCAGCCTGATGCTGCTAACAATAAACATCTTCTTTTGTGCATGACATGCCCCAGGGAAGCATAGTGAGGTGTCATATCACAGGCTTCTGGGCCTCATTTTTATATAATTAACTGGTTTGCCACCTGAAATGTTGTAATTAAGCTTTCATGTGTAAAGCAGGAGCATATGCTACTGTCAAACGAACGTGAATGAGACAAGTCAGATGTTTCATTTTAATTTAACTTTAGAATCATTAACTTTCTTCCACTTGTTAGTGGTGACCATAGGCAGAAACTACTGGTGGTGACTCTTGCACACAAACTTGACAGGTTTATTTGTAAGGTGCGCTGTGTCATGCACTAAAAACTTGACGTATGTTAAAGGTAAGAGTTAGTTCTGTTCAGCATGAGTAATCTCAGTGAAGCAGAGAAATTTTCACTCAGACATTTCTTACTTCTACTTAGTAACACCAGAGTCAGTGTTGGATGGACAGGACACGTCTACTAACATACTTTGTTTTCCTAAGAATACTAATTTGTTGATTTCAGGTTCACAAAGTCTCTGAGGATAATAGTACTCTAGAAAGAGTCATGGCATGAACTGAGGCATTGTCCCACTATGGCCCCTACGGTATAGTTGTTAATCTGTCTCTGAAACCAGTTTGACTGATGCCAATATGCCCATGCAGTTTGTGGAGTGACACAACAGGCAACATGGAGACCATGTTCTGGGGCATGGCCTTCAAAATTGCTTGCCCCTTGCTTTGTCCCTTAGTCAGTTCAGTCACTGACTGGAATGCTGCCTTGTAGACCTTGTGTTTTCAGTTGAGTGGCCTTTATGATAGTGGCTCTAAGGAAAATTAGAACTGTACACAATTCTGACTCCTGTTTGACATTAGATATCTGATTACAGGGTTATTTTTGCTGGTTAAAATTTGAGGCAGTAATTCAACTTTCCTATTCAGCATCATATTTATTAGTCTGGTAACAAGAAAATAATAATTATACCTAAAACCTGCATCGATTGGAGCTGGTAGCAACGAGACAATAAAGCCCTACAGTACCAGCTGTATAGCTGCCTTCAGGCTAGAGCTGCACTTTGAGTCATCCCATTTAGGAGCTGTCTCCAGCAGTCACTGAAGTCAACAGGAGCCTTTGATTTCTTCCCAGTAGGTGCTGGATCAGACAGCTATAGTCTCCTTTTAAAGTCTAAGAACAAGGGGGCAAAAGGCAAGCTTAGTAAGGCACATTGTATGGATAAAATAATATCACTTTAAGAAGAAACATTCCCTTTGGAGGAAAATAAAATTTGCAGGGAGATGAGAGTTCAGGGCACTGCAATTACTACATAATAGTAAAATTCCATCAGCGAGCAAGGGCAAAGCTGAATTTCTGGGGCAATTCTTGGTGTGCAGCATGGGAGAGATTTGTAAAAACAAATCCACACCCGGGAAAAAGGACAGCATTTAGAAACAAAAGCCACAGCAATTAACAGTGCAGTTTGCATGCAAGGTGCTTGAAGTAAAAAATGCATTATACACTCATCTAAAACTTTACACTGCTTTCAGATGTATATATATAGTGCAACACGTTTGGAAAAAAATTGCCCAAAAGTTCAATGAATGAATTGGTTACTTAGAGCATTACCCATTGCTGTCTGAAGGCCAGTCACACAGGGGTCAAGTTGTTCTGCCAGGAAAATGTCCTAAGGGGAATATTTTATTTTACCTTTGTCAGCACATTGGAAAGGGTTTTACTCAAGTCACCTTTGTATATTTTATTCATTAGGGCATGATCCTGAAAGGCTATAGTAACCCTTTGATCAGAGTAATTTTATGCAGTCTGAGAAAGATGAGTATTTGCAAGAACATGCTGAGGACCTCACAGGATTAGGTCCTTATTTTGAGCATCTGTGTTCATATACTGGACTTCTGAGTTGAAAAATTGGACAGGTTAATTCTCTGAGATAAGGTGATGAAACTGTGCTAATCAAAGCATCCAAGCAAAGGGTACACGATGAACACTGACACTTTTTGGTTTTATCTAATTAAAAGCAATTTTAACTTTAATAAAGGTTGGGTGTATTTAGTATTAAAGATATTGGAGATGGAAATGGAAGAAATGATCCAGCACAGCCCCTTTCAGGAAGCGCTTAATTTGTTTTTGCCTGATGATTTTGATTCTCTACCTTGGTGCTATTGAATTTTAACTGTTTATTAGATCATGGAAAGATTTACTGCAGTGCAGTCCTTCTGAGAAAAATAAAAACTAATCTCTCCTTGGGGATTTGGTAATCAAGGAATAGAAAATTGTATTCTGAAGCTGAAGTTAATGAGAGTTCATTCTGTTCCTTGTGGACAAGAGTGCAGCACAATCCCTGCTGAGAGGACAAGAAGAAAGCTGGCTCTTCTCCCATCATCCTGAGGCTTAAGCAATGAATCTGTAGTGTGGGTTTGCATGTTGGAACCCGTTGCACCGCAAGCAATAAGAATTCTCTTACTGCTATAGCTACTATTCCTTCTGATTATCTACAATGTCAGTGAATTCAAGGAAAGAGATGAAGACAGGGCTTTGGTTATCTTGTCATGATGCTGCAGCAGAAAATGGTGAGGTGCCACCAACTACATGCCAGGATTGTATTTTTTTACGTCTAAACATTTTTAATGTAGTGCCCAGGCACCTTGGAGATAAATTAGTCATAATTCACCTTTTAAAGGGGTGGAAATCTCTCATCCCATTTTGCATCTCAAGCCACTTTTTGTGGTTCCTCTGCTGCAGGGGCTGTTTTTCAAGAGCAATGCTGATGGGTTGTGCTCTGAGATTCATTATAAAAAAAGTAGTGAATAAAACTGATGGGTCTTGCATTCTACTATCAAGGTGACTTGTTTGACTGGACTTTTTTGCTTTTGCATCCATTAGCACAAAGTACCCTTCATTAGTAAAAAATCTGATCAACAGACTGCATAATTGCCGTTTCTGTCTTACTTAATAGAAAGAGTCTTGTTGCATTGCATGTTTTCAACTATGTGCAACAACCTTCACAGTGAAACACAACAAATGAAACAGCTTTTACAAAAGCCTTTTTTTTTTAATTAACAGTTGTAGAGTGCAAAGTTTATATGGCCTGCTTTGTACTGAAAATTTCAATTAAAGTTAGAACTATATATAACAAAGAAGCCAAAACAACTGAGAATTAAAGTTCTTCCTGTGCAGCTTGCATGGAGTCATCAGACTTGTAGAGTTGATAAAATAGCTGTCTTTAGGCGGCATCAGGAATATGTGCACGTTCTGCTGCTGTTTTAACACCTGAATATTTTTAGAAGAAAGTCGTTTTTATTATACTGAAAGCGTGGCTTTGGAACGGTGAGGTCTTTTTATGGTGATGCCATGATTTGAGGCCATGTTTGCTGGCCATGGTTCCTGTGTCTTTCCCCACAGCCTGAAACACTGGGAGGGCAGACCAGCATCTGTGCTGCCTTTGCTGTGCCAGCCACGGCAACTGCCAAGAGCAGTATTGTCTGGCACAGCAGTAGAGAGGTATGGCCACCACGTGGCCTCCTCTCTCTCCTCATGCTCTTCCTTTAGCTATCCAAGTGAAGAGTAGCAGGGCTGACACATGGATTTAAGACAGAAATGTTCTTATTTTTTATGGAGGTTCACATTTATCTGTCAGACTTTTCCTTCTTTCTATTCATTGGAAGGTTTTGAGAACTAACAGTCCAACAGCATTGCTATTCTGAGAATATTCTGATATATCTTTGAAAAGACAAGACACCTGTGGCCATACCAACTCTGGATCACCCACCATCATTTCCTTCATGACCTTTAAAGATGTCAGATGNCCCCCCAGTTTCTTCATTCTGCACTGGGTACAATTTCAGGTACCAGAAGTGAAATCAGGCAGCACATTAATCACCTCTGCTTCCCAGTCTCTGCAATTCTGCCTTTCCATAGTTTATTTTTTCTGGCTAATGTAACACAGATTTAAAAATAGGGGTACATTATCCTCTCAAAATACACACAATTCTGGTATCAGCAGTGGAATAGGCTTATTTAGATGAAAGAAACCATTTTCTTTTGATGGAGTGAAATACCTTATCTGCCTCTGTTTGGGTTACATTCAAGTATTATGCCTCCTACGGTATATAGGGTTGATGTTGCATGCAAGTCACCTCCTCAGTGTCTTTTTGGTAAGCTGAAAGAAAATATTTCCCTTAATTCTTCAGTATATGCTATTGCATGGATCACAAAAATAAAAAGCTGCATTATGGAAATAGAAGCACAGAGAGGTTTAAATGTACTCAGCTAATGTATGAAACTTAATGGCTACCTCTGTAGCTGGGATGGAGAGAAAAATTGTATCTGGACCACCTCTTGTTTATTCTTCACTGGTATCAGAATGATCAGAATGCTTTATCAACCTCTTTATATAGTAAGAGGTGCAGCCCTGATCTAAATATTAGACCTCGGGTAAAACACACAATAGTGCAATGAAGAAACTGTATTTGGAAAGGAAGAAAATGTGCTTGCTTCATGTGTCAAAAAATGTAAGCCAAGTTCATTAGTTGGTGCTGTAGTTAGTTTAATAGCAGATAGTAATTTTAGAATTTCCTACATACAGGAGTCTTGACATAAAAATTAGACTGAAAATAGAAAAAAATCTGCAATTTTTCTAATTTTTTCTCTTATTTCACAAACTACACAGTTTCCCAGACTCTTAAGTGAAGTTCTTTTTCTGCTGCAGTTCAGTTGTGTAAAACCCACACACACACACACACACACAAAATAAAGGTACAGTAATGTTTCAGTTTGTTCTGGAGAAAACAATGTTGTCATGGAATTGCTTTTTTTGCTGAGCTCTTTCACTTGACCCTGGTTGCTTATTATAATGTTTTAGGTGCTATAGCTTAGGGTTTATGGACCCCTGCTTATTAGCCATTTGTTTTATAGTTCCTGAGTATTGCAAAGCTTGGAAAGGTTGGTGTAGAAATTATAATTTGGTCCTGTTCATTAGAAATGAATGTGGCAAATACGTTAAATGTCTTCTTTTCCAGCTTTTATTATAAAAGCCTGAAGAGCTGCAGAACCTCAAGGTGCTCAACATTAATTTGTGCAGTCCTGGAGAGTGACTTTGGATAGGCCAGGCTGAGAACTGGTTGTATGAGGGAAAACAAGGAAAACTGTGTGTTGGAAAAAAATTGTTTGTAACAACTGCATTTGAGATATTTTTTCCCACATGTGGCCTTTTCAGTCTCCCTAGTAGTAGCATTGCCATAATTATTGGGAACCAAAAGTAAGTAAATTTTTTTTCAGGTTGCCAGTCCATGCTTCTTTACCAAAGTGCCCGATTCAGAGCAGTGTCACGTCTCATGGCAGCCACCACATCCTGATGCTGTTGGACTATCTTGTATTAAAATCACTTGTATTAAAGTGATCACTATAATCACTTTTCCCTCTGGGCTTACACACACTGCTGTATGACCTACAGCCTGTGAGTCAGGTGTCAAGTTTGGCTGTGTGTGGCTTCAAGAGACTGACTGCAAACATTTCTTCCTTGCTAAGGCAAAAACAATAGACTATTACCTATGAATTTAGACCACCCCCATGAATAACACAGCGTATATTTAAAGTAAAAATTGATGTAGTGATCCAAATTCTTTTACTGAGTGAAAAGTCATCCAAAATGCACATGAAGAATCAAAAAGATGTGTTAGACCTTTACAGTTGTCCTGGTAAGATAAGTCATGGATGTTTGTGCCTTCTGTCTGCTCCTCAGGTAGGAAAGGAGCAGTGGAATGTGCCTTGCAAGATTACTTCAAATGCTTTTATCTGAACAGTCATGTTTGAAGAAATCAGGAAGCTTTTCTAATAAGGATTTAATTTTCAGGTGTGCATTACAGAGAGATTGGCACAGGATGCAAAACCTTTGTCCTTATTTAGCACAAGTAGTTTATAGCTCAATCCTTCAGTTAGAGTAGACTTGATACTAAAAATGGCTTACTGAAAATGACTAGCATGCACCATTTAAGGCCTACCCAGGTATTCTGAGATTGAATTAACTTTTAAATTGAATAAATGAATTAATTTTTAAATTTAATTAAAGTAATTTATTCTATATCATTTACAAACTGAGTTTTATACTTTAATAAAAACATGAAAGCATAGAAAGGATAAATAGAATACAGTTGTGATACTTTCAAAGTTATTTTTACCTGAACTCATTAGGCAGTACAAGCATTTTTTCCTATAAAAAACATCTTGTGTATTTCTTTGCGTCTCAGGGAAATTAAAGAAAGATGATGAAAGAAAACTTACTATGTGCCATGGACCATGTACTTGAACTCTGAGTAGATCAAATTATGATGGTACAAAGAAGCACAGAAGGGGAAAAAGTAGATACTCTATTTACATGGATTCTAAGAACCAGTACAGCTTTTTGTTCTCCTTGTTATACAAAAGAAACTGCAAATTAACTTGATGGCTGCTTGAAATAATTCAGAAACACAGGGACTATAAGGACTGAAAGTCCTTGAATACATTTCTAAAAGCTTCTCAAACTGTAAAAAAAATTAGATTAAGTTCTATAATTTTAAAGATAAGTATCTATTTTAAAAACAGGAGATGCTAGGCTGTTAGTAGCATTTTGCTCATTGAAAAAATCAGTAGATTGGTAACTTTTCTTTGCTTGATCAACACAGTAGTGTCCTGAACTGGGCAGCTTTCTCTTGTGGACTATCATCCACTTACTCAAAAGAACAAGCTTAGTGTTCATGAAAATGAATTTATCCTTCCACCTACACTTGGTAGGTCATCCTCCTAATTTTTCAGAGATAATTTATTTCTAGTCCTTTTATTTTAGCACGTCCTCAGCAACTGAAGAGATCCAGTGAAATGTTTACTTTTCTGCCCCTTGAACATGCACTTTCCTTGTATTTGAAACATTTTTATGTAGTCAATTATATGGCTCTTTGAAGATAGTACTTTTTACTACATCCTGTTAACAGGGGTAGTAAGTCTTAATAGTGGAGGTGCAGAAGACCTTAGTGGAACAAGTATTAGTCACTGTATTTGTAGTTATCCACTAAAGATACATTTCAAGTTACCAAAGGTGTCTCTCTATGACAGCTGCACCCACTGTTTGCTTCCAAGGGGAGCTGAAGAAATTACTGCCTAACAGACCCTCTCTGTATTTCTCCCTGAGTTCTGTTAATACCTTTTTTTTTTCAGCTAAGGAGGGAAATGTAATTAGTGTATAATGACAGTTACAACAGCCTCAGAAATGTGAGATTGATTCCCAGGATGGCTGAGAAGCCCTCCATGCAGTGTGTATAAACAGGCCTAGTTTTCGAGTTCTAATTAACTTTATTAATGTTTAGTGCAGGAAGTACAAAGGCAACTTAAACAAGGATATAAAAAGCACTGGAGCATTGAAACACTGGTTTCATGTTAACTGACTCATTGAAAGACATATTTTTCAGCCTTTTGTAAAGAAAAATAGAGTAATTTAAAAGAAAGATATTAGATACTTAATACAATCTTACAATAAGGAAGCTTTAAATAATAGAGCAAAGATACTAATAGTAGCTTCCTACTTGGTAACATAGGTAGCAACTCTTTATGGTGTGCAATTAATAAATATGATAGCGGACGCACAACAACATACAATGACAGTGGGATAAAAGAGATGTAATTACATACAAGTCTCCTATTGTGCCAGAAAGTAAGACTTAACGGGCTACTACAAAATGAGTTTGTGAAAAACCAATTGAAAAACTCTTTTCCATTACATGTTCCTTTTATAGAAACATATCAATTTGCATGTGAAAAGATAAAATATTACACTGGTAAATAACTGTGAAGACATTTTCCCCAACTACAGACACAATTGCAAAACCTTGCAATCACAGCAGTTGTATATATTATTTTGATATAATAATCATAGCTAAGCTTAACAGCAGTGATATATTAATCACACATAAAATATATTATTTGCATAGATTTTTTTGTTTACTGATTACCATTTGATAAATATATATAATTCAGCAAGCTTTGGTGCTCTTTGATGAATTTAAACTGGAATATGGCTGATTTATATGATACATTTTTGCTATTACTGTAATTGTAAAGGATACTACAATAATACATTTTAGGTGCTAAAACTTCTTAACTATAGGAATTTTAGGAGAAAATATAAGAATACCTTTTCTGTTATTTACTGACCCTATTCCCAGGCATGATGATTTAGCAACATTTAAAAGATATTTTGAGAAGCACTCAAAACAGGTGGTCCGCAGTCTGTCCACTAAAAGGATTGTGCCTTGGAATAATTTAGTGTTTCTTCTGATCCTTTTCATATGGTTATTAGGTAAATACAAATAGTAAAAAACCACCTTGCAGTTATGCAAAACTATAGTATTGTTCTGTACAGTCTTGCAAACAGTTTAGAAGTAGATCAGTCATCCACAGAGAAGTTAGGAACTCAGGAGTAAGCAATGTCAATAATAGAAAATTACTGCATCTTTAAAGATATAGGCTATTATTTTTAAGCTTTTATTTAATCTTTTATATGATTATTCTATAGTGCTCGCAGTCTTGCCAAGAGAGCTTCTACTTCTGGAATGGCTTCTCCCTTAGAAGGAGCCCCAGCACGATCTATTTTCTTTTCTTTGCTGCCTTCTCCATGACAGGCTTCCTTTCTCCCAAGAGCCTTGTTCCATGCCTTGGAACTTGTTTCCACATCATATGTAACTTCTTTGGTGACTGGGCTTCTTGTCAAGTTTAAACTGATACTGTGGTGTGAACATGGCTTCTCTAGTTGTTCTTTCTGGTTCTCTGCAGAAGACAAATCAAACAAACATTGTTTCACTATTAAAATAGTTTCAATATTTTGTACTATAAAAAGACCTCTTGATCAGGCAAATTTTACATGCAAATGAGGTACTGGAAGGAGTAATGATTGCCAAGGAGGCAAGACAAAATATATTACCACTTCGAAAGCAGGAGGCTCAGTCCCTTGGAAGGGATAAAGACTTTGCAGGACTTCATTAGATTAACATCCATATTTCTTACAGATATCACAGATAGAGCCTGACAGGATCCTCCTTTCTTACTGGAGTCAAAGAGAAAACAGAGCACCTAGCACCTCTCGATGTCTTCCAAGGTTTTACTGGTTAATTTCATTTCCTATATCTTTTTTTAATTGGTCAAGTCCTAAAACAGATTAAAAATCTATTTCAACTTGGTTATCCATTGTAATAACTTTTCTTTCCCTTGTGAACTTTTAGACAGCTAAGTAATTTCAAGAAATTGCATAATTCACTACTTTTTGCTAAACATCACTGGCATTGACTGTCACATAAAGTTGCGCTCCGTTAATATCCAGGCAGGAGTTTTGCAGGTTTGGCATGTATTAACAGACAGATTTCTTTTTTTGTCATTCCCCACCTCTGCTTCCAAATCAAATGACTGTTCTCCAAACCAGCATATGAGTGGTGCCTCTCATAGATCTCAAACTTTTTAAAAACAGGCCTACTCAATATTCATGTAACCTTGAGCAAGGCTTGAAAATGCCTTCAACACACTTGACATGACATTTAAAGTTCTTTGGTTATTCAGTGAAAGATGTTCCATCATCCCAATAGTAATGACTTTGGAGCACAGGCAGTCACTCATGACAGTGTGTTTTATGTGAGTGCTGAAAATTCCTACCGAAAACAGCTTGTACATTAAAAGGCAGCTGCTGAAGATATTTACTGCACTGTCATTCCCTGACCAGGGGCTCTCAGTGATGGATGAGGATTTTACACACTTTCTTGGACAATCTCAGCAAATTTTCTAAGTACAATCACCTTTAGGAAAGTGAAGGAAAATAAATACGTCCTTTCTATCATCTTCTAAATTGGATAAACAATTCCTAATTAAAATTTCATACAGCAAATTTTGCACTTAGCTGAAAAATGTAACTTTTTTTTTTTTTTATACTGTGGAAAATAAATTGACCTTGAATATGCAGCAGCACACATTTCAGTGTTCCTGAATCAAAGGAAGCCAAAGACTGGTTATGAACACATATTTAAAATTACATATAATAAATCCATCATATATAATTAAAATATCCCTGGTATGTACACTCTTAAATATCTCATTGCACTCAAATGTTTATGCTTATTGATTCTGAACACATATTTGCAGGCTGATAAAAGCATGCTACCTGTGTCAATATACAAACTACTAGCTGTACCATAGATCTTTCTGTTTACGCTCAATCTAAGGGCAGCAGGAAAAATACCTGGCACTTCGAAAATCAATACTTTTGTTTTAAGTAGAAGAAAATATATTGTCACACAATAAGAGATTAAGTATAGCTGCTGGACTTTAAAAAAAAAGGCAAAAAGAAATTAGGTACTGAAAGTAAGCTTCTCAAATGTACCAACAATCAAATTTTAACTTCTTTGCAGTTTAGCAGTCTTCACCCCAAAATACTCACACGTGAGGATCAATTAGGTGTGGTGAACTAGACTGAGTAACAGAGGTGGGGAACACCTATGAAATGAGTCTCAAAGTAAAATCCAGCAGTAAAATTCCCCAGTTTCTGATAGTGCTCAAGGGGCAGAGTAAGGTGCCTTAGAGTGAGATTTACAGATTTTAGACAGTGAACAGTCTAAGCAGGGAACTGCAGCAAATTAGCTATTAAGAAGTAGTAGCTGTTGGGATCTATCCAAACTAATTTACCATTTGAAATTCAGTAACTGATTGAGGCTTGCAGTTCAGTGTGTCCCATAAATTGCTACCTACAACCTGGAATTGTTGCATGGCAATAGGACAGAGTAAAAATGAGGACAGCTGCTCTTCCCCACTCCCACTTTAAAACAACAGCGATCAGCTACAAATAATACTGAGCAGTTAGTGTCATTGAAAAAAAACATTGTACTTGCATACTTATATTTTACCTAGATCCAGTATTATCACTGCAAAGTTGCTATTTCAGCTGCTTCATGTGGCATCTTTACCATGTATGATCCTTCACTTAAGGAGGAACTTTGCCACATAACATTGTTACACTTCAGTGCAAGTCCAGTATTAGCAGATGTGTAGGTAGGCAGTTACCTGCTTAGTAAATTTGTTGTCGTTAATTTCATTCAGAAATACTGAACTTTGCTAGGCCTGGCTCAGAAAGCATACATATTCACCCACAGCCCTAGACTTCACTTTAGTAAATATGCACCTGAAGAATTAACTGCTGTAGTACTTGAGGTATATGTGTTGCTGGTGGTATTCATCAGAGTGAAAGATCACTTCCCTTTAAATCAAAGTGTAAAATTAGTTACATACTAGCATGGTACAAAGTCTCATTACTTCCTCAATTTTTTATTTTAATCCAGCTGGAATTAATTTGTGTTAATGCCAAGCTCTTAAACACCCTGCATTGCTTCACACAGATTCAAAACTTGCATGCATTGGTGATTTGGTACCTCATCCATTCCACTGTCCTGACTTGGGATTCTTACCACATCTCCCTCAAATCCTATGCTACAGTGGCAAAACCAAAGAAGTGCGTTTTCAAGCTGTAACTGTTGAGGTGGGCGGTTTAAGAAAGCCAGTGCACCTTGCATGTGAATTTAGAACTACACAGCTGCAAGCTGCCGCAGGTTAGCATGCAACTTTGACCACAACAGTGGAAAAGTTGGACTTCCTTAGTTCAGTATGATGAAGGTTATAAAGCATATAGTTATTTACTTTCAAGAGAAACCCAGAGTCAAGATTAACTGACAAAATAAGCACAAGAATAAACAGCCATTAATATACTGCTATGAGGCATTAAAACCTTTGAATTATCAGAGTAATGAAGTTTTGGAGTTCACACATAAAGAACGGAGAGCAAGAAACAATAACTGGTCATAAGCAGGAATTTGATCTGTTTTTAAGACAGTATATGATATGGCTGACTAAACAGCAAGGAGATGGCTTAGTAATATTGGCCACCTATGTTTCTAGAACAAGGGAACACAGAAAAATATATTTGAAACAAATCGCAAAATAAATGTATTTACACACTTGGTTCAAATACACATTTTAAGAATTGAATATAATTAAAGTTACAGAAGGTTAAATGAAAACTACTCATGGAAAGGCATTTCTGTGTGAATTCTAGTTAAGAAGAAAGCTTACATTTCTGGAGATGCACTATTTGTCCACCTACTGTAGCAAGCTGTACCTTCCAGCAGTAGCAAGACAAAAAGAAATCAGACATTAAAAATCACTGGATAAAGACAGAACTTATTAATTTGCTGTATATACTGGAAGTAGTTAAGTTTCTACTATTTGGTCAGTTTTAACAATTGAAATCTGTCATTTGTTATATCATAACAATCACTATGAAGATGAAAAAAAAAGCAAGAACTTTGAATTCATGATTAAGTTTTTTAAATGCTGGGGTGATAAGACATTTACCCCTAATAGTTTTAGCTTTCCTGCTAGTGAATGCTTCCAGGCACAGGTTAGACAGAGATCACACTGTACACTACTAAGGTCTCAGTGTCCTGATTCCATGATATTTAAATAATTTCCTTTCCTTTGCTCAATATCAAACTCTTGAGGGTCCTCCAGTCCTATTAAAATTCAGTTTTTGCAGATACTCATTTCTTTAACATTGCTGTTAATCAAAAACATTTCAAAACCGTATTCACACAATCTAGAGACATTTAGTTACTATCATCTAGATACAACTCTTTTAACAGCAATGCTCAGGAAATTCAGTTGACAGAAAATTGTGCTTAACATAGCTTTTCATAGTTTAAACGGTGTCCTAACACAGAATAACTTATAAGGATATGCTTATAACCTATTAAAGACTACATATTTCATATTCAGAAAAAGGAAATTGTGCATCAGCATGTGAACAAAGAGACCTGCCTGCTGAGAACTCGGGGAAGCAAAATATGATCAGCTGGAGATTTTTAAATCCCGCATAATAGTGCTATATATTATTTTTAATAGAGAACAAAAATGATTGCAAGTGACTCACTAAAGTCGAGATAGATTTTTTAAAACAAGTAATAAATATTTAAAATTAAAATGGACTTTGAAAAGCTTTATTTCATCACATAGTTTCTCAATAAAAGTCTTGATACTAAGGACGTATTTCGTTTTTATGTAAATACTTGTATGTTGATTGAAAAATAAAGTTGCAAATACAATAAGGAGAGCTGCATTACATGGCATTATATGCTTGTATTGCTGTCATACATCTCAATATAGGGCATAACAAAATTGTAACATAAGAAAGAACAATTGCAGTTATAACCTCATTACATCTCTTACCAAGTTAACAGGAAAAAATGCTCCAAATCCCAGTGGAATGTTTTTGATCTCTCTGACTTGTGCTCCACATACTACATCATATTCGTGAAGCTATGTGTATGCCAAGATTTTCTACAGCTCAGTCAGACCAACATTACCAGCAATGCAAATTATTTTTAGATTTTAAGTCATGACTTGCCAGTCCTAGACGATACTCTGAAGGCATGCTCCCATGTCAAATGGCCTTGGCTTGGAAAAAGGAAGATCCCTAGCCATAACTCTTACCCGTCTCCCCAGTGTGGTGCCATAGTTTGTCCCTGATTCCCTGTCCCTGATGCATGGAACTAAAACTCAAGGAAAAGCTACACCATGCCGATGCTGTGCTCATGTATTTTCCCAACAAAACATCAGGGGAAAAGAAGATGCATTTTTTACAGCAGTGCCATGTGCTGAGTCTAGATGAAGCTGTATAGCACTCCTACAAGCTGGAATGCTTGCAGCAGTCCAGCCTATGCCTGGAAGTTCTATCCATTTCCCACAAACTACACTGACCACATCATTATGAATGTCTCAGTGCAACCTGAACAAGCGAAGTGTATTTAGACAATGGTTACATGCCATGGACTTTGTGAGGATATTAGTGTATATCCCCATAAGCTCCATCTAAATAAACAGAAGCCATTGAGAAGTCAGTCTGCAGATGTTCCTAAAGGCTTTCCTTTCTGATACCAAAGTATAAAACATCCTTGTTTGCTGAAGATTTGAGGAAAACAGTTTCTAAGCATGAACCACTTTTTTGATATAAATTGAGCAATACTGACTTGTGTTTCAAATGGCAGATTTTCTTAGACAGAGCTTATTTTGAAGGGCTGAATACGACCACTGCTGGCAAACACTCTGAGGACCTCTGCTTTTAAGTTCAGGACAAGGCAGAGGCTCTGAATTCCCAAATCAGCTGCATCAAGCTTCAGCTCTAAAGTAAATAGCTGTATTGGGAGTAAGCAGCAAGTTTTGGTAGCGGAGAAGTAAAAAGAAACCACTATTGTCCCTTGCAGACACAGCTGGTTCCAGATGGCTCCAATGGGCCCACCAATAGGGCATGGCTGAGCCTGTCACTCCTTTGTCTCAATGACAGGACCTGAAGTGACAGTAAAGGGGTAGGACAGGGTCTAGAGTGAAGCCAAGCCTCAGAAAGCAGGAAGACTGAGTTTTGATTATTCTTCTTTTGTTTGGCTGTTTTTGTTTCTTGTTGTTGTTTCCCAATACCCAAATCAGTAGTGTGTACATGAACGGCCAATGAATTAATTTTCCCCACGCTGAAACTGTTTTGCCCGTGACAGTAACTAAGCGATATTTCTCTCTTTATCTTGACCTGTGAGCTTTCCTGCTTCCTATTCCCCTTCCCATTCCACCCCACCAGAGTGGGGACCGAAAGAGCAACTGAGTGGGAGTTTGGCTGCCACCCAAGACCAACTCACCATAACGGTTTAGAAATATGACAACTCCATCTGTCTTTTAGCATTCGCTTTTTCAAATAGTCTGTTAAAACCCCCCACCAATAGTGAAAAATGCAATTTTGAACCTTCAGATTCCAAACATTCGGCTTTTTAGGATAAGAAATGCCAATAAGAAAAAAAAAAATCATGTTTTCCTCTAAGTTATGAAACCAGGGTCTCATTTCCTGCATGACCCTTATCAGAGTCTAAGACACTGTACAGTTGCCAGCCCCAAGTTTGTTCAGGCACCCATCTTTTCTTAATGGCATTTCTACAGCCCAAAGATGGCCTTCTGAAATCCATTCCCAGACCCTGACCCTGGTGTTAGAACATTACAAGCAAGAGTTCACTATGTTTCTTAAAGTCTGTCTTGCCATCCAGAACCAGAATTTAGACATAATATGAAAGACTGCTATAACTAGAAGGACCATCCTATTACATAACATCACTCATAAAAAATCCAGCTCCTTGCTGGATAGTATAAAGAAAAATACTTTAAACAGTTTTTATTGGTTTCATATCTTTTTGACAATTTCTCTGATTGACGAGAGTAGGATTGAAGAATGTCCCTGGTTAAAGCAGTGCTGTGTGTTGTTACAACTTATTTCAGTTTAAACCTGAAGCTCCAGCCCTAACACCTGAAGGAGTAGGAGCTGCACTCGAAAGATCTTTGCTTGATAAATAATTTCTTACACTTTAGTGTTCCACACTTAATTCTCACAATTTTACTAATCTTCAGCAGACAATAAGTCATGAGGCATTAAAAAGTGTTACTGATATTCAGAACATTTTTTTTAAGTATGCACATTTCATTTAATAGTTGCTGTTCTTGAGTGTTGGATTAAAAAGGTGTGAATCACAAGGAATAAACACTCAGTAAGCTCAAAGTTTTCAGAAACAGTGGATATAGGGTTTCAAAGACAAGAGTAGAGTATGTCAGCACTAAGTGCAGCTAATATAGAGGATTTATAGAAACTAAATTTCAAAGAAAATCAATTACAAACTGCAAGTAAATAATATGTTACGAGAGAAACTATGCTGGACCAGCTCCCTTTCACTTGGCCCTAAAGCAAAGCCTTTAAAAATTCTTTTAATCTCTTACCTTCTCAAAGACTATTTTAAGTTCCTGCTGATCACTCCATTCAAACTTTTACCTATCTTTTCCAAAAGTACTTTGCATTTGCATTGAGTTCGGACCAATTTCTCTGTTTAAACTAATATAGTCTCACCTGTGATAAGGCAATGACTTTTTTTTACAGGAAATGCAACTTCAACTTACTGGCATTTTAATGAAAGTCTTGAGTGCCTGTCAAGATGATAAGAGAACAAGAGTGTGGAACAAGCTGCTGACAGAAATCACCCAAGGTTTTTATGTATATGAGAGAAGAAACCTTTGAAGGCATCTGATGACTATTTCAGACTTAGAAGTTTGGCATCCTTCCTATTTCACCCTGAATTACAGTGGATCTTCTATGTCGTTTCATGCATTTTCTCCCCAAATGAAAGCTCCTTTGGGAATTTCTAGGAAACTGCAAAATGGAAATTTCCAAAATAGGTATCCTCTTTGTGGTCATTATTGATTTTTAGAGTATGTGATTATAATAATTCTTGAAACAATAAATCTCTTAATTTCAAAATGTATAAATCATATGGCATACCCTTAGTATTAATAGTTCTTATGTCAATATTCTTATTCATGTCAGGATGAAGTGAGTAAAAAGGTAAATACTGATCTACATGCATATCAAGCAGAAGTGTTCAGGCAGTGGGCAGAAACATTACACAGCTTAGGTGTTTATGGGTTTCTCCCAAGGTACAAATAGAATAAACAAACTTTTTCTTTTCTTCAAGTCAAGAAATAAGAAGGAAAGGACAATGATAAAACTGTAAGTTAACATATTTAGACTATTTTAAATTCCTGAAATGTGGTTTATTATCTGCCTTTTTTTTTTTTTTTTTTGTCCGGGAGTACATTGTAGCTTGCATTTGAAATCATCTTTAGAGTTAACAGCCAAAAATGATGACTGTATAAGTTAGTGAACTGTGACGAGATACATAGGGATCCATAGTCTAAAGCTACCCTGTATTCACCTGATGATAATGTAGATCCCACATACTAAACCATCAACGATTCCTTTGAGCAGCAGACACATGTATTCACCAAACCTGCATAGCATCTATCTATAGCTGAATATTGATTTCAAGGTCCACTTTGATAAAGAACTTCAGGACTATGCAGAAGGACTGCTGCCATCAAAGGAAAGACACTAACAGTTGCAATGGGAATGATAAGCAATATGCTGATGAAAATTACTGAAACTGAAAAGGGCTACACAATATTCTCTTCTTTTACCAATTGTTGTGGAAAAACGTAAGAAGCCTCCCACCTTTGGAAAATAAAATCCCCAACAAATCCAAACAACAAAGCAAGTCTTAAAGACTGACCTTGTATTCATGAGATTCTATTCACTGCAGTTTTAAATAATGTTGTTGCTTTTTTTAAACACTTACTATTTAGCATACACATTAGGAAAAAGAAAAGGGAAAAAAAAGCAAAACCCACAAAAACTACATGCCATGTCTGGAAGTGTTCAAGGCCAGGCTGGATGGGGTTCTGAGCAACCTGATCTAGTGGGTGGTACCTGCACCCATGGTGGGGTTGTTGGAAGTAAATGATCTTTAAGGCCCCCTTGTACCCAAACCATCATATGGTTCTACGTATCTATGTTTAGTAATTGCCTTAAAAGTTTAACACTAAATTATTTCTTATCCACTGCTCTTGATATCAAATGTTTATAAGCTTTCCCCTAACTACTCCAGTAACTGCTACAAACCCATACAATTTTAGTTCTTATTTTCTATCCCAGACTTTCATTTCCAAGTTTATATCAGCAATCAGAGCATTGGCAAGTTGCATTTCTTGAAGTTAGAGTACAAATATTTTGTAATGTCAGATAAACCAATGGAAAAAACTTTCTTTCTCTCATCATCTGTTGCTATTCTCTCCAAAGGAATCAAACTGCTTTGAAGCAAAAGGGGACTCTACAGAGTGCTGGAAATATTTTTGGGAGCAGCATAACGAGGAAAGGCTAGAGCTGAAAGTAAATTAGGTGAGTGTTAGTTTTAATGGTTGAGTAGAAACATGATTTCCTCATGTTCCTGTAACAGGTATAGGACAAATGTCCTGGGGCGGTTCTTGCCCACACAGGTCACAGTCACATCTGGCTGTCACTCAGTATTATTCGAAAGATCACAAGAATAGCATATAGCTCTCAGGCTCCTCTCATTTTAAACCATCTTTAAAACGAGTCTCTGGAATGAAGAGCAACAGAGAGCACTGCATGCTGTTAATGTTATGACAGGGAAGAGTGCAGTGATTTACTAACCTGGAAAAATATTTATGAAAATTCCAAATTCTAATCTGTGCTTCTTTATAGCATGGGTGCTTCTCAACAGGACAGAAGCAGACCTGACTGTGAAGTTTAACGTGTGTAAACTAGCATCCAAGATTGCTTTCATGAATACACTGGATGGAAATGGAATGGAGCTGAATCATCTTAGTTCATATAACTTTCGTATTATTATTATGGTCCTTTCTTTCCTCTGAGAAAGCTCTGCAGAAAACAGTCTAACCGGCATGCTAACCAGGCGACTGAAACTGTTAGAAAAATTGCTTTGATTAAATTTAGAAAAAAAAAACAAAAGTCTGTGAAACAAAAGGAATATAACGAAAAGAAAAATATAGTTACAACACGTATTGGGTGTCCCGGTCACACAGAATCCCTAGGAGCACACCTTCCGATTCAAAAACCCTGCTTTTAAACTTTCTTAAGGTCCAACCCCATTTTACAATGGGGGGGATGCTTTTTCTTCTTGGATTGGCTCTTCTGTACCTCCCCCATATGCCAGGGGTGGAGTTTCAGGCAATATGTCAGCCCTCATCCAGCCGCATGGTTGACCGCATGGCATGAAGTTGCATCACCTATATTCTTAATTAATATGCCCTTTTCCCGAACGCTTAATCCCTGGCATACATTCCAAAACTGGACTGGATGCCTTACAACTTCCACAGAGCACCTATAGGTTAGTAACAATAAAAAACAAAAATAAGCTTTAGGTTAGTAACCCTCATTCAGTTTATTTGCTTGTAATAAAACCGGTTTTTCTACTTCTCATAAAACTGTGTACCAAGACATAGTACATATTCAAGAAGGCCCTTACACAAAACAAAATATTGATAAATAAAGGCAAAGTGATTAATCTTTCCCTTTCTCTACAAGATGGCATATATATTCCTTTGACAATTCTTCTCTTTATATGATGCTCTAATTTATGGCACTGTGCTTTCACTTAATTATTTAATCTCTTTGGGATGGACTGTAATTGGGATAAGAGGCAAATCCTGCTAGGTGGGATAGTGTTTCTTTGTCCTTACACAAATGACTCCACTGTGATAACCTCCCTCCAGGGAACTACCAGAACGATCCACATGTAGCCTGAAGATATTCATCGCTGCTGATGGGCCATAATTGACTCCACTGTGCTGACATAACAGGCAGCTATAACATCTCCGAAGATGTGAAAGACTCCTGATCCAGTATTACATCATCCTGTGTAAAATTCCCCCAAGGGAGGTACTGGGAGCACTCCCACCTAGCCTAAGCCTAATAAAAGCCATCCTTGGGCTATGCTCACTAAACAGGACTTTCCTTACCACCCTGGGCTTCACGGACTTCACTCAACACACTTGGGCTTCTTTCCTCTGCATGGGACTTTCCTTTACTGGCACCGTTTTCCCTCATAGCAAACTTCAGTCAACACATGGGCTTCTTCCCTCACACACATGGGATTCTTCCCTCTCAACATGGGCTCCTTGCCTCAACATATGGACTCCTTTTCTCATCACCTCACAGGACTTCCCTTACTACCACAGGCTTTCTCCCTCACCACCCTGGGCTTTTTCCCTCACCACCCTGGGCTTCCCTACACGGATCCAGACTGCAACCACCACCTCAGCAAGACTGGAACTCTCACCACTGAGAAGACCACAAGAAGAGCATCAACAGGATGCCATCAGAATCTAAGGAGTGGTGATATTTTTTAATACTTAATCTGTCTTTATGTTACTCTCTTTCTCCCCCCTTTCTCTCTTTTTCCTATTTCTTTCTCTCTCTCTCTACCTCACATTTACTGTTAAATAAAAATCTATACTATTGACTTTGGCATATGGTCTCATTTGCACCTTAATTCCACCGGAGGCATATCTAATAATTTTAAAGAACCTGATCATACCAGCTCATGATCCACCCATATGTGTGTTTTACACCAATCACAGCACTTTGCAAGTGTGACAAATTGCTTTGAAAAGGGATGATGATTTCAACAGACTATAAAAAAGGAATTATTTTTTAAAGATGGCTTTCACTGACCCTTTCAAATATCACTGAATTATCACGACACAGATTCAAAACACACTGTCATGGGTAATTAATCCAGTCATTGTGAATTCAAAATGCTGTGTTTAACATCATTAGTGGTATGCATTTTTCATGTGATGGACATATTTACTGCCCTATATTCTAACAGTTAGGCTCTTAGCAGTCACTTTGGTATGTAAAAACTTCAGAAGCTGACTGTAGCATTTTCAGCTTCTTCTCTTCCTAATCAATTGCACTCAAGTACTATTTAGCGATAACCAGCTAACAGAAGTCAATCTTGCCATGTAAGAGGGTGGTGTTTTTTTTTAAGTTTCCAAAATTCTAAAATACAAAACCCTCTCTGTCACGGAGGAACTTGAAGAGAAAATTTTACATAGAAGATGCAAAAATGAGACTGAAAACCTGAACCCTTTGAACTCACTGAGAAAACAAGGCAGAAGGCAATTAGACATCCCAAGCCACTGAAACAAAGGATTCTTAAACATAGACTTGTTTTTCCTTTGTCTGTTCTGACTTATGAAGTAGTCTTGCAAATGCGTTTAGCTCAAAAGGTGATATTAAAAACAAATGGTTAGAGATCATCATGGTATATTAATTATGCAAAAGAACCCAAACTGAATTTAATCAGAAACAAGAGACTCCAAACCAGAACAATTGCCTTTTTTTTTTTTTATGGAGATGGTTAAGAAAACATTTATGGTAATGCCAGAGCATCTGCTGATTACAGTCAAAGCTACAGGACGCCAGCATTAAATCACTGAACCATCTTGACAGCTTCTGGGTACTTGAATTTCATTCTAATAATAAATTGCTATGAAATTTACACAAATTGGAAGATTAGCCAGAAAATGTTTACAAAGAATATAGGTAAGAATAACTAAAGCAGATACCAAATTGATTTGCATCTGAAAAAACAGATGTAAAATAAATGTTTGGCACTCAGACATTTCAGAGTTGCATATAATTGGTAAATCTCTAATAACGACTACTCACTTACAAACCAGAATAATTTTATCATTTATTTCCTAGTGATTTTGACCTATCACTTTCTTTTGTTTAGAATTGTTAGCATGCTTGTTTATTTAACATAAACACAAATTAGCCACGTGAAAGGTGGCCTGCAACATTTAAAATCAATTTTTAATTCCTGACACCTGAGGATTCTACACAGAACAATATATTTCATTGTAAAGCTTTAATTGATGCATCTGTGTGCTGCAGAGGCTGATTACTTGAATAATAAGTATGAGAGTGTGATCTGGTTGCTAAGCAAATGTGAGCAAGAGAAAAAGCCCAAGAAACAACATAACAATGAATCAAGGTGTGATGACAGGATAATTATTCTATGAACTGTCATGTTGAAGGACTCTCAGAACACTGACCGGCAAATGATCACATATCAGAAGATTGCTTGAGTGGTAATTAAAATAATAATACACAAATCCAGTCAGTCACAAGGAGAAAAACATATGCTTAACTTATTTCTCTGTAACAAGCATGGTCAAATGCATTCTCATATTAAATGCAAACACTTGAAAAGCAAGAATTTAGAGAACAACATATTACAGCAAAGACTACTGAAGTTTATCTGAATTAAAATGAATGCTTTTTTTCTTAAGTTACACTAGGCATTCAATTAAATATTATTCACACTGTGACACACTAAAGAATAAAAACAGTGAAGTGACTTTCTTAAGGAAGTTAGAAAAAATTTAATTCTTTCAAAATACGTTTATGGTTGTAACGTAACACATTCAAAAAGAATTGCTGTGGTGGTGGTTTGACTCTGGACAACAGTCAAACATCCATCCAGCCTCTTGCTCAATCCTCTTTGTTTCACAGGGTGAGGAGAAAATAGAAGGAAGGTAAGAACACTCATGCATAGAGATAATCACAGTTTAATACAGCGAAAGCTGTATGTGCTCACAAAGCAAAATAAGGAGTTCATTCCTTGGCAGGTAGATGTCCAGCCATCTCCTGAAAAGCAGGGCCCCAGCTACTTGTGAAGCCAAATACCATAACCACAAACATTCCACCTTTTTCTGAGGATTTATTGCTGAGCATGACATCATATGGTTGTGTACTAGTCTGGGTCAGCTGGGCTGGTTTTCTCCCCTCCTAACCTCCTGGCTCAGTGTGTTTCAGGGATGGAGGGAGAGAAACCCTTGACACTGTGCAAGCACAGCTCAGCAACAGCTGAAACACTGGTATGGTGCCATCACCACGGTCACTAATAAAAAGCACAGCAACTTACCAGCCACCACGAAGGAGAATACAAAGGGCCTCCCAGGCACACCCAGTAAAAACTGCAGATAGTGTAACAACTGTACTCAGCTGCCGCTGAGTATCTGAATTTGAGGGAAGACGTTCACATGAGAGATTTCAGACTTTAAAGGTAGACTTGAACACAATTCCATCTTCTTCTCTTTAGGCTTTTATTCAGTTGTTTACTGCACATCAGTTTATACTGGCATACACCCCACTACAAGCCTAGGCTTTAGCTCCCAGCCCATGCCACATGACCATGTCTGAGCAATGTATTCTACATTTCTTCTCACACATGAATGTGCAGACATGCTTCACTGCCTTTAAACAAGCCATTGCCAGTCTTGTTCATGGCACAAATGTTCTTTACACTTTGTGCTCTTCAGCCTGTTTTTGGAGTGAGCTTTGCAATTGTGTGGAACCACTTATGTTTACTACTTTGCAGCTGTATGGACTAAAGATGCCAGTTTGATGCAGACAGAAAAAAACCCTGTAAAACAATCTATTTCCAGAACCCGACTGCTTAAAGGAATAAATTCAGAAATCTCCTCACTTTCCCTCTCCATTATTCCGTATGTAACTGATGTAACTAGAAGCCAGCCAGGAGAAGCTCTGTGGATACTCTTCAAAAATTTAAGAACACTCAAAACACCTGAGAAGATATTTTTTTAGAACACAAAGCAAGTAGTTTTATGAGCACATAAATTCATTCAGACAAGGATGTCTAGGTTAGTCTCACATTGTATATTGATGCTATCATCACACAGTTCTAATAAAGAAAATGCTCTTTCTCCCACCATATTCTGAAGAGAAGCTAAAAACACCTCTTAGGAAACATAATATACATAACAATCATTATAACTACACTTCTTTCTAGAACAAATATGTTCTGCAAACTCATTGCTAGCTCATCAATTAAATTACTCGCTCATACTAAATATGCTAGCTATATTCTCATATCTTTTCTCACGCCTTCATTAGTGCTTATTTCAAGAGTAATGCTACACCTGAATTGCTTTAAATGCTGAGGAAAACAAAATGCTATTGAAAACTCTCCCAGTGTTCAGCAGCTCACTGTGATCTAAATAAAATTTATTAAAACGCAAATTTCAAACATGTTACTAATAATTTCAAAGTAACATTCTATAGAAGAAATATAAATTTCACTTTTGTGTAATAAAATAATACCACATACAAGTGGTATTGTTATCTAGATTCTCAATATTAGCCAGCAGCATTAAGAACAACAATTCAGTAGACACCAAAGACATTTGTAAAGATTTTGCAGCAAAAATGGTAAGTCATATATTTATGTATTTTTTATTTCAGGAACATCTTAACTGAGAAAAACGATGTGTAAGGGAGTGGGGAAGGCAGAATATCCTCTATCTCTAAGAATTGAGCTATAGCATTTGAGATTTTATCTGACATCTCTTCAAAATGCTTGCTTCTTCTGAACTTACTAACCACACTGATTTTTTTCAGAAGTTAAACTTAAGATCAGGACAGTTTCAATAAGATGAAAGAGGTGTATAAATTCATAACTCTTTGCTTATATAACAGTATATGGCTTAAAGTAAAAAGTTTGATTAGATTTGCATAGATGCCTTTTCCTTTTCTTTAAACTAGCTCTTTTTGTGGTAATGAATATTCTAAAAGAGTCTCAGATAGATTTTAAACAAGAAACTACAAATTTAACTGGGTTTATTTTAACCACAACTATGAAATAGATATAATTTGTTGATTACGGATACTTAAGTATTTGCAGCTACATAAACAAAACAGGTTCTTTTCTTCTGTGTTGTATGAAACTATTTGTAACAAAAACATGCTTAGTCCTGTAGGTCCTTGTGCCTGATCAAAGGCCCTTGATCCCAATGTATCAAGATTAACTGGACCGAATGAATTTCTGCTGTTTGCCTCAGGCTCCCTTCACAGTCAATGAGGAAAAACAAGCACTTCTAAACTGTGCTTCATTTAACCCTAAGGTAGATGCTTTAAACAGGTAAAGAGAGCCCACACTGCAGACATCTGAAGGCAACTTCTGTATCTGAAGATTCAGACTTCTGACCACAGCAAAGTCTGCATAAAAGGTAGATTATCTAGTCTGGACAGATACAACTGATTGTTGCAATCATACTTTCTCTATGATGAAAGACAGGGTGCAGATTTGGTGATTCTAAGACTTGATAAACCATTATGAGTATCCACCTCAACACTTACTGAACTCCAGCTATGGAATTTCAGAAAACTTTTTCTGGCTGCATAAAGATTACAATTAAAATAAATTACATTCTGGTGGTTACAGTGAACAGTTTGGAGATGAACAGGGGAACTTCTGTTTTGGATGCAATATGCTGACGTGAACTGTAGATGTGAAAGTTGCCATTATTAAGTATATTGCTCAGCCATTTTACCCTTTTTAAAAATCCTTCATGTTCACTAACCTTTATCTTAAGGTGACATAGATGTTATAGTTGTTTAGGCTCTTCTCGCTTACAGATTTGCAATACCCAAACTTTTTTGTAGCTTTGCAAGCTTCTGACAAGCTTGAAACATACTCTGGATTTAAAATCAGCCTATAAAATAAACCATTCTTACTTCTGAAATGGTATATGCTATCCTATCCTTCACAGGAAAATCTTCCCTGCTTTAAACTGAAATTGACTTAGATTTAGTCTTGGTCATGCAAAACTTATAAACTCCAGTAGTGTACACTTAAACTTAAGAAACTCATATAGAGGACTAAGTGTTTAAGTCTAGTCTCTAGGGATGATGCTTTGAATGGCAAGATAACTCTGGTTGTTAAGATATGAGTCCTGTCTGTATGAGTTTTTGTTAAGAAAGATAGTTAGATTAGTAGGTGAAAGAATTAAAGGAAAAGTTATTTCAGTCCCATGAAAATATTTTATGAACTCTCTTAAAAACAAAAAAGAACTCAACAAAACAACAACAAAAATGCCATAATACTTCTTGTGACGAGTATGCATCAAATAGGAAAAAAAGGGTTAAGAGTAGTTTGCAGTGATAAAACTGTAACAGCACCTACTTTAATTCATATAGTCTCACTGCCACTTGAAATAAGCAGTAAACAAAGCATTGTGTTTGGGTTTTATCATCATATTTTATGCATACATTAAAGATTACTTGCCCCTCATTTGTAAATATACTAAATATGATGTTTATTCCATAAAAATAAAGAACTAGTAAAGCAAAGCATTAAGGCTTCAACATGGGAAAGAGGAACAAAAATAAAAACAACAGCAGCAAAACCAACAGCAACAAAACTATTTTTGGTATGAAACAAACACATGCAGTTACTTAAGATTCAGTCTTTTGAAAAGCCTATTTTCATCAGTCTTTTCATTATGCTTAACAGACTTTAACATACATTCCATCATTCATTTATAAACAAATTCAAATGACCTATGCACAACAGAATTAAAATAGAAATACTATATTCCTCATCAGATTATGCACAGCTCCATATTCCTTCATGCATATACACAAAGATCCAGTTGAAATGTATTTAAAATTTACGTGACACCTCATTTATAGGAAAATCTATTTGTGGGTGGCCGAGGTTGCTTTGTACTGTACTAATTATACAAAATACAGAATTTTTGAGAGTAATATGAAGAGTGGGATGTTGTCTATGGTTCCTATGCACCCACTAGTGCTGTATTTCACAATAATGAAATCACTGTAGAGTATGGTAGTCCTGGTGCAGAATCATTATGCCTGACTCTGCAGAACAATAATGGCAAAGAGATTGCACTGTCAAGGGACTAGTCAAGGGAAAAAGGCAATCTTCAGAGCACAATTAAAAGCACATACTTTAGGTATCTATTGGCTTCTTTAGATTAGAGAGAGAGCCTAGCTTAGATTAGTTTTAAATAGATAGTGAGGGCAATCAAAACAGATCCTATGTAATTAAGCAGAATATATCTACATCTGACCATAAACTTTATTGACCTGCTTTACAAGTGTCTAAACCCACAGAGAACTCCCAGCTTTGAATGGTAATTTCTGACCACTAGTATTTAAAAAAAATTCTCTTTCAAATAGAAGTGGTGTAAGTTGGAAGGAGAAGTGGGCTGAAGTAGCTAAGTAGAGTATTTGAGAGACAGACACTTGAAGAGTAGCACTGTGGACAGCTGGCTGGCTGTAGAGGGTGCACTGACATGACTTCCCAGCCAGAAAGACTGGTAAATCCTGGACTGAGAGTCCTTACCTGCCTTGGGAAGACAATTCTGCTATTCAGAGAACAGTAATTCTTGACTGCTTTAGGGAGGATGTGACCATCATTAGGAGGAGACTGTACTTCGCTTGTCTTAGCTCAGTAACAATGGAGTAATTTCAACTGCAAATCTTTCTTGAGATTTTCATTCTAAAACAAGCCCTAATGAGCGGGTAACTTGCTCTCTAACCCTGGGACCTTCACCAGTTCTAGTTTCAACCGGTTTTCTTTGTAGTTTCACTTGCTTTTAAAAGACATTTAAGAGTTCTTTAAAGACAGATTAGTAAGATAGCTAATAGTATATAAAATTACTGGAAGATACAGTTAATTTTATCTAGTTATATAAAGCATTGACTACATATGAATTTGCATTAGATGATAAAGTAGCCACTTACGATGGATGAAAGAATTTTGGAAAAACATTTTCAGCCACACCCCTGAGCATGTAGGGAAAGGAAGGATAGTGTAAGCCAAGATAACCAAATTTATGATTATGTAAATCTAAGGCTCAGAACAGCACTTCAGTTTTGTGCAGACTTATTTGACTTGGAGACATAAAATCCAGTAAATAGGAGCAGCACATTAACAACATTAACAACAGCACATTATAATATAGTAGGATGCTGGTTCCTATTTAAGAAACCACTCATTCACCTGCACTTTCTAGATTTGAAAAAAAAATTGTAGACAAATACAAATTAAGAAATCAGATGACTAAAATGAAATTTTTGTTTTGTTTATTGATGATTGTTTCTCTTTAAGTCTCATTAAATGCCTTTTATTATTACCAAATCATGAGATTTTTTGAATTAGATTGTAATATTATAAATCTAGATATAGCATTGGTTAACTATTTTATTCTCAAAAACATTAACTACATTTTCTTGCTGTATCTACAGAAATATAAATAAAATATAAAAAATATCTATTACAGGATAAAGCAGAACGTTCACCACTGTAAAATCACCATTCCTGAAACTGTTTTTGTTGAAATAGAAATGGTTGAAGGTTCGAAGCTACAATTATACATGGGTTATCAAAGAAAATTTAAGATCTCTGTGGAGAAAATCACTAGCATTTTCAGACAAAATTTAACATCTTTTTTAATGAAGTCTTTGTGTAAAATGTGTCAATAAATAATTGCCATAAACATATCACAAAATAACAATGAAATGCAACACCTGATAAAAGACAAATATTGTCATATTTCATTCTTGCAATTTGGAGGAACTTGCATTTTTATCTTTGTAACTGCTTACTAACAGGTTTTACTCCCATCAATATGAAACATTACATTTGTCCTCATTTGAAGATTTGGTCTTCAGTGTTTAATATCCTGCACGTGATAAGTCAGAGCTCAAATATACAGTATTATCCCTTCTACTACAGAGAAACCCTATTTTATAGTATTGTGCCTGAAAGACTGTGGTAGCTGTATCACAATGCATTGGTAGCCAGTTTTCTAACAAAAGCAATTGACTAGAAAGAGACAAAATGTCCTTATTTAAGACTAAAAGGAATACCTAAATAGACAACAGCAATTAAAAAGATACGCGCTAGTTCACCTTTTAGAAACAGGCATTAGGAAATATCTACTGACCAGTGTTAATTAAAGACATTAGACATCTTCTGGAGAAAGGAAAAAAATACTCCACTCTGCATGATATTGTATATGAAGAATTTTCAAGTCTTTGAAGATCAATTTTCAGACACTGGCCACAAATCAGTTTATTGTAATTATCACTGTGCTACCTGATGACTTCCTTCTTGGGGAAAAGAATAGTATTATTCTCATTTTCACTGCATTTAAATGTGAAAAGATAATTTTCTAAAATAAAGAAACCCATGCATAACTACTTTCTTTTCTCCCCCCAAAAACCCAGTAATGTTCACATAACTGCTCACTTAAAAGTACTGATTTTCGTATACATATATGTCTTTCAGTTGATTTCAGTTACAAGAAACACCAGATACTTATTAATGGTGCATTGTTAAAATATTAAAATAGGGGCAGTTTAAAAACCTGTCACTTGATGCAGTTACTGTTTCACAACAGGAGCAGTAAGTTCTTGTAGAGTGACATGTTTCCTTATGTCACAGCTATTCTTCCTTTACAAAAGCTGTTATTTTGATGGGGAGGACAAATTCCTGCCATCTATTACTATGCAGTCCATTACAATGGGTTCATTCATATTTATAATACAATCTGTGATGTTGATGCAATCACTTCAGACTTCATTGTTATTTCAGCGAAATCCATAACTGAGAAAAAGGCAGGCTGTTGACAGGAGTTAATGTGGGTTTTACTCTGTTTACAATTGCTTTCTAATCTACTAAATGGCTGTGAAAATTGATGCACTGTTAGAAGTGCTTTTATACACTACTACAGATAAAGGGTTGTTACACTGCAGTAATCTCTGTAATGCTAAATTGAATTTTCGACAGTGTTTTTTGTCGTTTTTCCAATCTGAATGTGAGGATGTAGGCTACTGCATTTACAGTAAGCTTAATTCTATCAATGCAAAACATTTTCCCATCTTTATTAATTGAGATGCCTAGGAAATAAATGAGTTAGAAATACAACTTTAAGGCCCCTTAAAATCCAAACCATTCTACAGTTCTATGATTAACTGTTCAGTTAATGTTACAACTTACAGCATGATTGCAGAAGTTTGGATTTCTTACTGAAGTATAAAAATGAGAGTAAGTTAATAGAAAATGTTGCTACTGTGAACGCATAAGCATCTCCACTCTAGCAGGCTGATGTGCCTGTGACAGATCACACATCTGTTGAACTAGACTTACAGAAGCTCTACATTACCATGCACCTGCAAGAAATTCCTTATGGGTCAACTGCCTTAAACTATAACAAACCTGATGTACTTGCAGTTTGTGGAAATTAAAATTACCTACTTTGAGTTAGTCCTTTGTGTTATATGCAGAATTCATCTGAAGCAGAATTTGAACATATATAACAAAAATAGCCATGGGCAATTAGAGGTTTGACACAGTATTTCATGAATATACCTAACTATGTATCACAGAAATTGAAAAAAAATTAAATTAACTGCAGTTGCCAAGGAGTTTTGAATTTCCAGTTAACCTGTCAACAAGCGAGAAGCCTTTTCAAGAACAGCACCATGTATCAAGACCCTGCTCTGTCTAGAAGAAGAGATGGAAATATGGCAGCCAGATCATTTGATGCTTCTTTTATTCCTTCTGCTATACCAGCAAACTATAGTTTTACTGCCTAAATCTATTTCACCTTCTAATAAATTACATTTTCTGAAATGCTATTCAATGAAAACATAAAGGAAGTGATGATTTATGGGCAAATACAACTAAAATCACAGAAATATTTCAGTATGCAATATTGCTAATGTTTAAAGATGATATTTACAGTTTTGTTACTAGCATTGGGTAAAACTACTTCGTACAAAATGCTGTCTCAGAAAAGAATAAAGCAAGGTGCTCTGTAACTACCTATACCCCTCTAAATTTTGGTTTCAAAAGTATAAAGTTTATCATTTAGCACCTGTGACTGTTGCCTTTTTACCTATATATATGGCTTGTATAAAAGAGAAATAGAAATTAAATACAGCTTTTATAATTTCTATTTCTTGTAATGCTATTTTGAAGAAATGGAGAGAAAAATCAATCGGAAATGTCAGCACTATCTTTTTAGATACACATTGGTAATATTACTGAAACAATAGTCTAGGAGCATATAATTTAAGTCCAGATTGCCTGATTTACATTAGTGACTCCCTGCTCTAGTTTAGTTGAACACTGGATTTAAATCGGAGAGCTTGAAGTCAGGAAGGACTTATGTATGTGCTTATATGCTGCCCTGAATCAACATCCCATTGCAGCAAATCACAAGTACAGTATGTTTAACAAGCATAACATGGCAAGTAGATCTATGTATTCATAACAAAGCCAAAAATGACACTTCCTCTATGCATTTTTGTGAGGAATCAGCAGGTAGCAAGAGCCTTACTTCTCTTTACCTACTTTTTCTTAGAAATAATTATTTAGCATAACAAACCAAGACCAGAGTAGGTATTTTGAAATTGAAAGGAAAACTAGCATGCTTTAGCTGTTTGTTAACTGTTTTTCTCCTAATGAATTGCCCTGTTGCTCTGCATCACTCTGATTGTGGTATAACAGCTTTCATTAGTCATTATAAATACGGCTTCGTGCCACATTATTTACATTCCCATAGTAAATAGCTAGAACTTCACACTGTAATAATTCAGAGTATTTCTGCCCTTGCAGAAATATAATCTGGTAATGCCTAATACATGACTTTACCTTAAAGAACCTCAAACCCAAATTTAAAAGTTTTTGGGTTTTGGATTTTTTGGATACAACTTTGCCATAAGCATAATTCCACTATGGCCAAAATTCTTGCCAATAACAAGGCTAAAGGAATCAGAATTTCACTGTAATTAGACTTTGCAGAGTGGGCTTCTCTTCTAGTAGAACTGTCACAAGGGGAAACTGATATTCAAAGCTTAAAATATGATTATTGCTTGCACTGTAAATATGCATAAAAATGAGCTTAGGAAAAATCTGAATCACAAATAGAACAATAATAAATATTAATCAGTAATAGGATTGTTTTCATAATATGAATGTACTTTCTAGATATTTTCAGTAGCATTTCATTAAAAGGCTTCATTTTCTTTAACACTTTAGCAAGTTAAAAGAAGAGGACAACTGTTATGTGAAATAAGGTTTGATGGTAGAGACTCCTTGTAAAAACGTTTGTTATTAAACACATTATTTCATTCAGGTCAATCTAAAGTCAATGAATTTCAGACATAACTGACCTGCTCTGAATTCTAGTGAGTGATTTAGATACAAAAGCCAGTGTGCTTATCAACCAAAAGTGGAAAATTTCACAGTTTTTTAATGTACATTTTTTTAAACCAAAGTCTTTTTCTTAAGTTGAAAAATATAAGTAACAACCCCCATATCTACACTAAACAACAAAGATTACAGAGAATACTTGTCATTACTGATATTCTTGAAACCTCTGATTTTGGTACTCCTGAAAAATGACTGAAACTAACAAATATATTGTTACAAAAGTATAAAAATAATTATGCCTATAGGCATTTTATACACAAGCAGATATACATTACATTCAGCTTTTTTTCACTCAACAGGCTATAGTATAATTATGAATGCCAATTCAAGTTCTATTAATCTATGTCAATAATTCAAAACAGTGACTTCACAAAATTCCAGCTGTCAGACTAAAATCAGTTACAAAAAGGCATTTCACCTTTTAACTAATTTATTCTCAGGAAAAAGAAGTGCATTACAAGGATTCAAAAAAATATTTACATAATATAATGGGAAAAAGTAGGAAGACATGAAGAGACATGAAGAGAGATCTAGAACAATAGTATTCTATAAATTCATTTTTAACCTTCCTAAAATAAGGAAGCAAACTTTTTCTGTCCAAATATCAAGATCTTTTCAATAAACAGATAAACAAATTATATTGTATTTAGCATGTTCCTCTCTGTCTAGCTAAGTTTATATTAATCTCCTCAAATTCAGGTTGTATTCAGCATCTCCTAACTCATGATGCTGCTGAAGATAAACCTTGTATTGGGTTGTCCTGGCTATAAGATATCAGCAAGTAAAAAGCAATTTTAATTTAATGGATGTGATATTAGGTCTTTTTAGTTTGTCATCGGGCTGCTTTTCTTCCCAATTACATGTTGGCATCATGATCCTTGAAGAGGTTTCTTTCACTTTGTAACTGATTGTGAACCATACATCACAAATGAGGCACCTACAAAACATCTATGCAACCTCTTTGGCAACAAAACTACTTAATTCCATGGCAGAAGTTTTTCTCAGCACTGCTTTTATATCCTTTTAAATATCTAAAAGTCTTTTTTCACAAACTTATAGATACAAACTACAGACCTTCTCTTGAATGCTAGTATCATCTTCCACCCAGTGAAGATGAAAACCACAGTGGCAATGTTGGTCAGCATTAGGGTTAGGATTAGGGTGAAGATGGTTAATTGCTCACTTATCAAACCCTCACATGGTAACGTCAAAAATACTACATCTTCATCTCTAATGCAAATACTGTGTAGTGACTGCATAACAGCACTTTTTACCAACAGAGAGACTAATTTGGCATCATTATATTTATTCTCTAGCATTAGAGTATTACATACAGCTCCGGAAAAAAAACCCTGGATAACAACTTCCTTCCACCAATGTATTGCACATATTGTAGAATACATAAGACAATAAGTCTAGAAAAAGGTAGAAAAAACATATGGATGGGGAAGTTCTTCACTATAATCAATAAATATGTTGAATTTGATATGCTGAAGATAGGTTTTGTAATATGCAAAAATCAAAGAGAGATTAGTGTCTTTTTGTGTGCATGTTAATCATTAACTATCAAATAGTCTCAGACTCAAGTAATCCGAAACGCTCTGCATTTCCCAAATGCAGACTAAAAATTCAAATTTTTCCTACTTTTTCTGCTTGATATATTTAAACACTATTTTTTAAGTGCACTATCTGCTTTCAATACTGGTCTAGCTGAATGCCAAACATTGGTATGAACAGCTATCTTAACCACTTAACATGGGGAATGAGAAAATTTATCAAGCAGAAATCTTACCAGAAAATTGATTTTGAAATACTCCAAAAATCTGATCTGATGTCAGACAACCTATCCACACTATTTTCTTAGATGCAACTAAGAAATGAAATAAAAACTATTTTTTTTCCTCCAGAAGAATATATTTTCTTATGAAAAAAGAATATTTTCAAGTCATATGGTGTAGCACTTTATTCAGTCTTGAAGAGAGAAATTATTACTTAGTGCTGCTTATTAATAAAAATAGTTAGGAACACAAACATCCAGTTTAGATTAATGCTAGAAATAGTTTATGCCGTCAAAAGAAATGCTTTAAAACAGGATAAATAAATACAGCTTTTATTAGCTTCATTGTAAACACTGCCCACATTGTTTTTTACACAGAAGAAAGTTCCCACAGCAATAAATACTAGGAAAAAGAGGGCTCAAAAATACTGGCATGTTTTAACAATGCAATATAAAAGTAATGAAATCCCATTATCTCAAAGCAGAGAAAGTAGAGAAAAGGTAGAAAGAAATCAACTTGATTAATTCACAAAGCCTTATATGACTTGAAATTCAGAAAAGAAAAGCAGAAACTACTGTCATTGGAAAGAATTAGTAAGGATGAATATATACAAAGAATAATGGAATTGCTTAAGGACAAAATTATAACACCAGTGCCCAGAATGAGCACTACAAGTGTACTGATAAGGAAGAGACCAAATAAAAACTTGTTTCATTACTCAAAAGGGAAGAAAAGCTTTGAATGGGTGAGACCACTAAAGTCAAAATGTTTAATAACTTCTTTTACTCCAGCATTCACTAAATTTGCATTTTGAACACAATTAATGCCAGTGACAGAGTACTAATGCACAGCTGACTGATATCGTATAAGAAACTCCACCAAAAATCCGAGTCAGACAAAATCAGACCCAAGACATTAGTTAAAGTAGCCTCAAAGCAAATTGCAGCTACACTTGATTATTTTTTTAGAAAGGATTTGATTTAAGAAAATGGAAAGAATGCAAAAGTTGTTATTCTAATAATAACAGAGGAGATAACTGTCAGAGGATCGCTCAACATAAGTCAAAATACCAAGCTGTGTCTAGAAGGTATGAGCAGGAATATCAACTTTTAAGATATATGAATCATGCCTTCATTCTCCCATTCATTAACTTTGTCCCTTTATACAGTTTTACACACTGAACTACAAGAAATAGGGTGACTTCTTCCTTTCAGATATCAAGAGACTAATAAAAATTATGGATGTCTGAAAATCCTGACCTACAAGAACAGACAGAAAAAGTTATCACGCTGTTTTCCCTACAGAAAACAAACTACGAAGGAAAACAGGGGATGATAAAAGCACTTCAGAAGTCCACATAAACCTCTTATTGCCAAGATCAGTGCTGTCTGTCTTCTTCTGCAGTGACATATTGCATTCAGTATTTATATATATATAAATATATAAAGAAGCAAAAAGGAAGCAAATATGAAAAAAGAAAGAAATATACTGCTTTTTTTGTTCAATGTGGTTGTGTTTGTCAAATGTTTTCATAGAAAACTCCACTGAGAATGGTATCCATATTATGGAACTCACAATGTGAAAGGAAAATAGATTAAATAAACTCCTAACTATCCATTAAGTTTTATGATTCTTAAAAATAGTGAAAGGAAGAGCTATCTGCTGTATGAAAAAGTGATTATTTCTCCTGAGTAATATAAACATATTTTATTTTAATCAAAATCAAGAAAAAAAGTACAGCAAGAGCACTAACTAGGTGCTGGATTTGTCTGGAAAAAAAATCCTGCAGTTCATTGTTACACAGAACATGAAACTTCATGTAACTTTTATTACAGTATCAATAGGAAGATGTGCTAGACAATATGATAACAATTAAATTATGATTGTGAACCAGCTTTTTAAAGTAAACTTCCTTCTGGCATATAGTAACAGAAAGTCCGTAGTGATAATAAATAGAGCTGAGACACAACTTTATATTCAGTTACTTATATATCTAAAATCAGATTAATCTTACTTAAAACTCATTTTTCTGGGACATAAGTCATGGACATAAGAACAGACTTGTACTGCAGCACCCCAGTGAAAGCATGATCAAATATTCCTTAGGCCTTACAGTCAATGCAGTCTACATTTTCAGTTGCAGAACAGACATATGCTGTGATAGTCTAAGAATTGCTAAGATTGCTATATTCATATTAGAAGTTTGAATGACCTTAAAAAAACCAAGGAAACTAATTAAAATATATAAGAATTTCTATCACAAAAAGCTTAAACTATATTTACACGCAAAAATGAACTACAAAATGTACTACTGTGCCGGTCATGCTTATCAGAGGTGATAACACTTCTCTCTTTTCTCCCCACAGTTTTCTTCCTGTCTCCTGAGCTTTCTTCTAAGTGCTATATTTAATCACTTGTTTCACTAGATTTCTAAAACGTAAAGTTCTGTAGTGACGAATATGGAAATTATGAAGTAACTCAGTGAATGATCAGGTGAGCTAGTCAATTAGAAAATATTCACATAACATTTGGTAGAAGTAAAGGCTTTAATACCAGACTGGTAGTTAAACACCCAGGCATTTAGGTCTACAGATCAGACCATGTGCTCACTTCCCTTCCCAACCCAACTGCAATATTTTAATGAATAACTTCTTGAACAGTTGTTCTTTATACATCTAGGACTGATCCACAGTTTTGGATTAGCTATCCTAGATTAAAAATACCAGTCTCAAACAAAAATAACATGCTATTTTCTTAACTCCCCAGAATGCCCTACAGGATGATTTGGAATAATCATTATCCCTTTCCGGTAGGTTTTTCCTTAGCTTTTTTTCCCCCTGAATTGAGATAAGACTCTTAGTTGTAAATTATCCATAGATCAGGTGACTGAGTACCAGCTCACTAAGGAACAGCCCTTCTCTCTTTTTTACTATCCATATAGTACATTCAGATCCTTTTCTAGAAACACAGAAATACACACTATATATACATTAATCTCATAGCAGCATTAGGTACCACAACCAACAATACATTTCTAAAGCTGATTCTTTTCATTTGGAATACATCTTCACACACAGACAATGTGCACTATGTCAACATACTGAAACTGATGTGGAAGCAGATAATGAATATTATAATTAAATACTTGAAGCATTAACTCACAGGCATCTGAAATTACAGATAATTTGGCCATACTAGGGCTGATTTTGAGATATATACATATTGATTATGTATGTTTTTAAGTGCCACATGCTATAAGTGTGTACACACACAGAGAACTGGATGAGAAAAGTCTATTGTCAGTCCTAGTAAAATGTCTTAGAATAAAACTGCTGTGGTAGGTGATTGCCACATTGTAATTTTTAGGTTTGCAAAGTTTCAGAATACAGAATCTTAAATAACATTCTAAGAATAGTGAGTCATTGTTTATATTCTCCTCTCTGTTCAAGAAAACAGATAAAATATGGAGAAAGGGAAAACTGGAAGGTTTTAGGAAGACAAAGAATGATGGAGATTGCTCATATCTCAGTAGGGTTTAGCTAGGTATCTGTATCTGATTAAGTGTTTTCAAGTGCTGTAGAAAAAGGACACAGTCAACTTAGAAATCACATTTACCCAACTGCAATTCAAAGAAATAAAATAAAGGAATAATTTCCCTCTTTAAGGGAACATTTTGCATTATTTACCTCACTTAACTTATCCATTTCCCCTTTTGCACTGGTCTTTTGTAAAGCAATAATGGACAGAAAACCATGAAAAATATAATAATAAAGCCACAAAAAGTAGAAATGGAATACATAATTAGGTAAAAATGCATGCAATTAAAGTTTCAAAACTCCTAACATGAAATATTCAGCTGGAAATATATAATCTATTGCAATATGGTCTGGCCTTCCTCCTCAAGTTAGGAAAAGGGGGAATAAAATTAAGAAAATAAAGAAGCAGCTAACAATAAAAGTATTTTATAAGAAAGAAATAAAATCTAACCTAAAGCTTCATGGACAACATTGCAGAGGCAAACACTGAAAGCTTTAGATAACTTTTAAACACCTTGAAGTTATTTTATTTATCTCCACTTAATGCTAGGTAACAGGATTATATAGAAAATAGCTGCAAAGTTTGTTTGTTCACAGTTCAGTGCATGGGTGCAGTAATGTCTGTTTTGTGAAAAGACCACAGGAGCAGGGAGAAAGGTGATTGTTCACCATTTCCTGACCATTGCAGGGCAGATGAATTTGAAGTTTCTAGAGATGTGACAATTTGCTTCTTGCTTGAGGAAGTAATCTTGCTTAGCTTTAGCCAAGTTTCTTAATGCAGAATACAAGGGGATGAACTTTTTTCAGAGGACACTGAAGGCAGGATTAAAATGGGTTCTGAAGTTTTTAAGGTCATTCAGCTCACCCACCAGTTTTGATTTTTCACTACATACATAATTATTTTATTCTTTTTATATTCTTATACAATGGGAAGATAAATAGGGAGCCTTTGGTGTCTTTTGGTACACTTCCTTCAAAGCTCTGCCTGAATCGCAGTCCCATCATTATATTCTAATCGAAAAACATGCAAGTTCCTAAGGGCTTTTGACATGCCAGCTTCAGAGGCAAGAAGCACCATGGGAAATCTCAGAGGTGATTTGGGCTCACGTTATATCAAGTCAAAGAACAGTCTGATGAGATACTATGTAAATGTTAATGAAATGCTCTCTGAAATGTTAACAGTCTAATGCAGGTGACCAGAAGGAGAGTCTCTGAATTAGAACAGTAAGAAAAATCAGTAGGCACCTACTAGCTTCACAAAAAGTTGCCCAAGTAGTGAAATTACATTTATGAAAATAAGCTATTTATTTTATCCATCTGTTACTAAGCTCAAATGCCATACCTTATTTAGTTTAGGTTTAAAAACCAAATTTTACCTTTCAATGGTTTCGTATCTATTTAGTACAAACACTGTTTTTCGAAAAGATTATTATTATGTGGCTCATGTCAAATAGTTGTACTCAAAAAAGAGAGGGCTCACAGTATCTAAGAAAAGATATGAAATTTCTAGAATTTTTACCCTTAGGGCCAGAGGCTGGAGTGTTGATGTCACATTCTAGTAAATTGCTTCAAATTTTGTTAAGAGGACATTAGAGTCTAAAGCAGCATGTAGAAAATAAAAATTGTGGATTAGTGGTGGAGAGAAATACCAGTTCAATAACTAAAGTGATTCTTTTGGGTTTTTTTATAGGCGAAGGCAGGAGGTAAAGGTTAAAAACCACTAGCGTAATGAGCATACCATGATTGCAGAGCAGCCACTTTTAGCTCTGATCTCAGTACGAGTCTCAGTACAGTACAGTGCCAGCTCCGTAACGAGCAAGCAGTGTACTCAACTGGGGAACTTAGTGCATTAAACCAAACACGGGATATAAAAATACGGTGCTTGTGGAAACAACCATAAAGACATCAGCATTAATGATGAAGTGAGGTAGATAAATAGCAAGACAAGGACGCAGAGGCACCACTAGTTGAGATACATCATTAAGCACAACCACCTTTGACACAAGCAGTTTTGATATTTCAGTATTCCACCTATGTCAAAACCCATGAACTTCAGCATGTTGGAATGGTGTCTGAAAGGTTGCAGCTAATTAACCCAGATCATCTTCTGCAAGTTCCAGACCTGTTTCTTGTGGAACAGACCTTTCAGGGTATTTTACAGCTTAAATGGACTGGATTTAAAGTGTTACTCTTTAATATAAAAAAGGCATAAAAGTAGAGCAATCACATGCATCATTTTCTGTGAGAGAGTTGTGTAGGGTTTTTAATCAGTATTTTTGCATTTATTGGAGTTGCCCGGTAATCTGCAGCAGCGCATTACAATGCCTTGCTATCAAAGCATCTAGGTAAAATTTTAGATGATAAACAGACTGTATGAAGCGCAAATGATTTAAATCCAAAGAAGAACTTTTCTTCCCACAGGGTTTTTGGGTATCTGTTCCTAGAACTAGTTGGAACAGTAAACTCACTACAAGTTTTTCCAATTGTAGAAACTCAAGGTCTTCAAGATTATTCCCATAAAACTGCCTTTACCTACATCTTTAATCCTAGTTGTTTCAATTTTCTTGCTCTCTCCAGGTTCCTTGCAGACTTCAATACTACTTTTGTGTTGCGTTTAAATCTTAGCTTCAAGTGTTTTATCAAAATACCCATGTAATTGAAGCAGATTTCTGCTTCTTATCCAAACTCTCTTTAAACTGGATTTTTTTAAGAAGTAGTATGAAATATGATTTCTCTTTACGTCCAGCAGTTGTCTTTTCTTTCTTCATCCTATCTATAGTGCTACTCTGAAATTAATATCCCTCAGCATAAACAAAATAAACATTTTTTGCTTTTCTTGACACAGGGATGTTAATAAAATTGAAACAACTTATGGAACCTATATATATTTAAAAGACCTAGCTATATTTGACACATGGAGTTCAAAAATCTTACAGTCTCTTTTTCTGTAATACAAACACAACCAAGGAACATCTCTTTTTGAGAGAATATTTTATCTAAAAAAAGATGAGCCTTGCAAGCAAATGGGAACTAACTGGGGAAAATTACAAATTAGTGTGGAAAAAAAAAATCACAGTTAAAATACAGAGATTCCAGTTCCTTAATTATATTCAATGATGATATTAATATACTTTCACTTGCTGATTAATAGATGAAATTTTAAAATGTTTGACCAACCATCCATCCTACTAGAATGCTATTTTCAAAACATCACTTGTCACTAATCTCCCTTGCTCTCGTTTTTATGTTGTTAACATTTCTTCTCTAACATCAACTCTTCCAAACATATACAGCACATTGTATATATTGTAACTGTATAAAATTATATAATACTTATCTGTGTGTATTATATACACACACCAACATACACTTTCTTCTTGACTTCCTTCTGTTAGACTAAACAAACAAACAAACAAACCAGGCTGTTTCAATCACTTAATTTTAAATACTCTATTTTTCTGTGTTAACCTAGCAGCCCTCCTCTACAATTACTCTAGCTGAATTAATTATTTTGAACACTGGTGGACAGCATCAATATTTCACTTTTTTGTTGCAAAAATACTTTGCCTGCTCCAGTCAGAGAATTACTGACCTTTTGTACAGACACACAGCAGTGGAATTAAAAATAAGTGATCCTTCTACCTACTTACCTGTCCAAGTCCTTCCTAGTTCAAGAATCTTCAGTTCATATAAATTATATAATGCCTTCTCATCTCTCAAGTTCTCTCATACATAAAATAGGTATTGTAACATAGTTCTGTTTGGACTATATCTCATTGGTATAATTCATACTTTAAATGAGGAAAAGTGGGAATGTATTCATGAGTTCCACATATTTTGAATATTTCTTAAGATAATTCTTGGCTATGTGGTTTGTAATACTATCATTCTTACCCTTGTAGGAAAAGGCAAAGAAGAAAATCTGTGTTTGTTAATTAACTCGGGTACAACCCTGAACTTAAAATTGTTCAGGAATAAAAAATTCACAGAGAAACAAGTAAGGTCTTCTGGACATTACATAGGAGAATACTTTGGGGTTACCTCAGAACTGAATCCCCAATGGGACGGTCTATGACATTTTCATGGTCTATGAAAATCTATAAAATATATGCTAAAATCCTTAGGCATCACTATTAGGTCTTCAATACCCATCTTTATTTTTTTTTTTCTTTAAAATACAAAACCCAGCCTATTACAAAGGTTCAGAGTGTCACAGTGATACTCTACAATCGCAGTAGGCATAACTGGGACAGATACTATATCAGGGGAAAATCTTCATCAAAAGACCAAACTGAATGAAATCTCATGTAAGCTGCTCTTCAAGGCAAAGAAAAGGAAAAAAAAAGGCACTTTACCCATGCAAATCCTTTTAAGTCACAAAACCTCTATTAAATTAATACTACAATATAAGATAAGCCCTTTCCAGATTAATCTCAAAACTGTATGCTATCAATAAATTGCATCTCAGTCTGAAAATTCTGATTTATAAAATGTTTTGACAAACATACACCTTTAAATCATACAACTTGGCCTCTGAGGAGTCATGTCACTTCTTTTTCATATCACTTCTCTGCACTGCTGCATTGCCACGATCTGTGGTGGCCACTAGAGCTCAAGTCAGACGGAGCTATCAAATCAATTATAATAGCCTGCCACTGTCTTACACCGACAACAAATGATTGATAACAAAACCTGCCTACTTTCAGTTCTCATCTGACAGCAACAAAACAGTCCCTGCCTGCTTTTACTGGCATTTGTCATAAATCAATAGCAATTTCATCACTCAGAAAGGTGCTGTCAACTCTACTCAGTCCATCTGGTTTCACTTTACTGTTATAATTTTTAACACATAAACTATTCAGGAAGGTTAACATATAAAGCTGGTTTCTTTTAGAATCTCCTATACACTGGCACCAGAGCAACACCTCGAAAATATAAAGCATCAATCATTTTTAAAGATGGGAGGAGGAATCAAGAGAATCGTGCTCTGCAATCTCAATGATGTACTGAGACATGTCTTTGCTGGAAATTTTCTCTTTATTAGGTAATACTATCATCTGATCCAAAAAGAAATTGTTCTTTCTCATCCATTCATATGGCCTTATAGTAATTATACGTGCAAGATGAACAGTGAATCATTTAAATGAAACTAAGACTTTTCAAGCACAAGATGATAAACTCTGTATTCTTCCTACCATGCTCAGCTCAACAACCCGCACACCAACCAAAACCAAGTTACACACGCAGGCTGGTTGAAACTCCCTTTCTGATGTTCCTCTGATACTGCTATCTTTTTCTTTTCTTTTTTTTTTTTATTAATTTGTTTGAACTGAATGTCTTTTGGGATCTTTCACATGTATTCATCACAAGGTTATGAGATAAACAGTTTCCAGACAACTTGTCTTCCTGAGTTTCCTTCCCTGGTGAATTAATCAAGAGGCTGCTCTCTTACATTACGGAAAGCCAAAAAACTTCACCTGCTACCCAAAGAACACTTATGCCTATGTTGTTATCCTACCACTGACAACCAATTACTTCAGTATTTAATGTGCAACCAGTCCAAAAGAATAGGGTTTTTTCCTTATGTATCATTGTGACAGATGTATCAAACTCTAGAAATTCATTTAGAGAAATGATTAGGTTGCTGAGGCGATGGAAGATGCTAGCATAACAATGGAAAACCCAAGAAGGAATTAATTCATTTTCTCATAAAATGTATAGCCCAGGAAGGACTTGCCATTTGGGATGAAAGCCTAACGTAAATGTTACTTCATTACAAACATGCTCTTCAATGCTTATCTCTTAATCATAACTAATGGGAAAAAAAAAAAAGATGAAATACCCAGGAAATGACTGGTTAGTACTTTCACACGAGACCTTAATACATATCCATGATCATTGACAGAAAAATGCAAGAGACATTTTCCTGAAAGTGTAGAAGAATTTATCTTGCTTTTGCCTAAATTGATTCATCATCTTTTTAAAACAATTTCTCCCATGAGGCCCCAGAAAAGGGCAATGAGGGAGGTGATCTGGAAAAATATGAAGTGAAATTAGAAGAGTAGTTTTTTTTTCAGAAGTTGCTCTGTTAATTTGAATCCTGTAGCAAAATGTGAACCTCCAAAAGAAAAGAAAGGAAAAAGAAAAAAAAAGCACATAAAGTAGTAGCATTGGCCCTGTGATCTAGAAAGCTATGGCAAACACAGTAGCTTTTATTCCCGAGGTATTCAGGGAAGGTGCCTTGGGATTCTGTTTCTCCAAAGACAGATAAAAAAAATTGTCACTTATTGTGGTGTGTTTTCAGTTTATTACAAGAAGAAAAGTTGTATAAAAGATGAGACAAGAAAGGCTGCAGGCACGTTTTCTTTTGTTTCTACTAGCACAACATCCACACAAAATCCTGCACCTAACAAAAAAAGCCCACAGATCAATCTATATATTCTTAGATTTTATGCCCTGACCTAAGGGTTACCTAAATTGTAATAACTGGGGCTATAAACGTTGCAAGTTCACCTAAAAAGTAAGCTGATGATCCAATGCAGTGGCTGGATATCTTGATTAACTCTCTCAAAACCATTTTTCACTGAGACTTAAGTTAGACTCAGTCCATCGCGACTGTTCCACTACTCATAGATATTCAGAGCATGCAGGGATTAGGAAAGAATAGCTAAGCCTGGTGGGTAGGTGACATGTTTATTTCTAGAAAATTCACAAACATTCTCAACAAAGGCAAGAAACTGAATCTGTGTCTCTCATATCCTGGCTAAATGATGAAGTAATCTGGGTATTGAGCAAAGGCAGTAACATCCATCTCCTTCTTTCTCAATTGCTTTTCTTCCCTTCTCTCAGAAAAGCAAATATTTCATGCCAAATGGAAAGAAATTTCAGTTTTCAATACAATGCAGAAAAACGTAGTTTTTTTTGTGAAATTTATTTTTTCTCTTTGTCTTACCAACAGGGGGTAAAAAAAAAAAGAATAGTTATGCACAGCTCTGCTCCAGACATTTCTCTCAGGTAATATGTTCACAAAGTCCCCATCAAATAGCCCATTCCATTACTCCCCCCTTTCCCCAAATACATCTACAGTGGCAGAAGTGCTTCTTCTTGATGGCAGTCAGCCTGCTGTTCAATGACAGATTCACTTAAGGAAGAGTTACCTCATTTATTTTCAGCCTAGGATTTCTGCTAAATCCTTCTGGGTATTGCTTTACAAGTTCAACAACAATACCTGCCACCTTTCTCCTCCCCACCACAAAAAAAACAAAACAAAACAAAACAAAAGAAACCCCAAACTTAAACCCAACCAACCCCTCATTTTACAGGCAGATTCAAACATTTTCCTGGAGTTGAAGGAAATAACCGAGTGAGAGGATTGGATGTTGTAAATAAATCTATGTGCACATACTGGAGAGAAAAGCAGAAAAAACAATCATTTTGCCTTTTAAGACAGTTGATGTGATACAATGGTAATACAAATCTCAGTAATCTAAAAACACTGTAACTGGTTTTAACTGCTATTTTCACATTTCAGAAACAAACACAAATTATATCCTTCTTTGATGAAATTTTTAAGGTTGAATGTAATTGGCTATTTTAAGCATTCTTTCTGGTATGTAAAGATACATGGCTTAAAAAACCCCATCCAGAGGTGAGTAATTACAATGCACATTTGAAAATACAGATAATGTCTACTTGTGCAGGAAAAATTACGTGACTGTGCTACTACTATCAAATAACAAATGTAATAAAACATAAGTAAGAGGGATAATTTCTGTTTTATGTTGTTTTCCTGGGAGGCAATTAGAATGCCTGTGCTACTAGCAAATATGTGCATTCCTACATAAATATGAAAAGAAAAACAATAATTGCTTCATCACTAGTTTCCCTAGTGTAGAATCAGTATTTGTTTTCCAAGTCTGCCTTTTAAGCTCTACTTTTCTTCACCAGCCTCCAGAAAGAAACACCCACGCCCATAAAGTTTAGCTGAATGTGCAACAGTTTCAGAAATCTGACAGCAGCCTTCAACAGGGCATCGCTTCAGCCGGGAACCGAGGCATTTTGCCAGCACAAGGTTTAGCGGAGGATCTCTACCATTCAGCTGGCAGCCGTGGTCCCGGGGAGGGCACAGGCAGCAGCAGAAGCAACACGCGGTACTAGCACCTCGGTCACGCCGCCGTCTCCGTGGCAACTCGAGCTGCCCGGACGATGCGGTGGCATCTCCCGGCTGATGCTTCTAAGGCTTCCAACACCGCACCCATGGCTCGGGCTAATACATCCGTTCACCCCTGCTTCACATCCCTCCCCCTTTATTTCCGGCCCTAATTCATACGAACCTGGTTTTCTTCATCCTTCTGTCCACTCCTTCCCAGCCCAGGGTACATCCAGGTCAATTTTAATAACTAGAAACAACTGAAATACTTTTTTTACTCCTTCCCTTACACAGCCATAAAAACACCTGGAATACAGCCAGGCAAGCAAATGCAAGAAGTCGGTCCAAATATGCTAATTTTTTTCACAGGTGGTTTACATTCCTTTCACAACAACTGATGGGGAGAAGAAAAGATTTATCCCAAAATAACGGAGTTGCTACAGCAATGGAGTAAAAGCAGCTACAGGGGTGGGCAATAGTCTGCATGGTGAGCCATGATAAGAGGAAACAGTAATTTAATTATCCCAAAGCACACAGAGTTGTTAATTTGGGCTGAATCCGAACTAACTGAAAATACTGTACCAGAAAATGAAACATGTAAATAAAGTGTTTCAGAGGCACTCTTCAAAACCTCTAACCCAAATAAAACAGAACTTCATGCTGCTTTTTCCTGTTGGGCTACACATTTAATTCAAGAAACTGCTGTGAATTGTTAAACCTTTGAAAACACCACAGACTTACAACTATTTTTTCGGTAATGCTTTTGAGTTTATCAAATGCAAACTCAACTCAGAATAATGGCTATAAACAATCCTTCAGCTGCTTCATGTTAATGCAGTTGGGCCAATGAACTGGCTTAGTAATTGAATACTTGTCCCAAGAAACTTCTATACTTCAAGTCTCCAAGAGTCAGTGTGCCTATGATGTCAGCTGTCACATTTTTTGACAGCTTCCTATATGCAGCGAAAGAGTAAAATTGCAGATATTTCACTGATTTCTTTCTGCAAAGTAAGTTCTTTCTTTCCTCTCTCTCTCTTTTAACATGAGGAAAATGACTATCATCAGAGTAGATTTTAAAAAGTGAAGATAAAACATAATCTCATTTCTAGCACTACAGTTTGTGTGAAGTAATTTATTTCCCTATTTCCTTTCATTTTCAAAAATATCAAAGGAATGGGCAAAAATGAAACAATTTCTAAAAACTAACAAGAAAAACCTATAAACACTTTTTAAATTAATAGCCTCCCTGCCCCAAGTTCAAGCTGTAATTATTTCTGTTTCATTAGAAATTACACTTTTAGGTAAACCCTGATTGTGACAAAGAAATATGAAAATCTTTATTATAAGGGCCTGTGATGGCTCTTGGAAAATTTTTATATTATCTTGTTGCTGTTCTGGAAGATAAGTCTTACTAACTTCCTTCAAGCATTAATATAGTTTGACAAATAATATTTGTTAGACCACAGTATTTCTTTTTTCCTTAAACTGCTGAAAATGTAATTGACCAACAAGGTAGAAATAAGCAATATTAATTGGAACCTCATTTTGAAATAAAGAGTATCCCAGAAAAATCACTGCTTCTGTTTGATTGATGCACAGTGATCCAGTGAGTTTCAAGGTTGATTCAATTTTTTGTTAATAATTAATGGGATTTTATTTACAAAAATGTAAAATGAAAATGAATACAGATACTTCCCATGAATACATATTACAACAGAACATCTCTCGTGCACTGATCAGTAATGAGTTATTATATGCACTCCAATCATAAATCCCAGTGGAAAGTTTAACTGATAGAAGTTCTATTCTTAAGCTGACTTAATAAGCCTGGAATGGTTTCCTGACTAAACTGAAAGATTTGTTCACTTCCACATACGGTTCTATACAAGTGTAAGAACTAATACCAAATCCAACACTGCTCATATACCTCGAAGATAAGAAACTCCTCAAAGGCAACAGGTAAAACATCTGTTCAAGAATGTTACTTTCATTAAACAGAGGAAGGATTTCAACACGTACTAAAAATGGCATAAGCTCAAAACTCAACTTTAATGTCTTTGATTCACCATACAGGAACATGTCAAAGAACTTGAAATACCAATTATGCTACTTTTAGTATTATGCAGTGTGAAAATCACGGAACTCTTTTTGTCCCAAAGACATGCAACAGAACTTGATACAACAGAGAAGCACTGTGCTTCATCAGAACAAAACAATTCAAAGGCAATATATTCTTCTCATCAGTACACCTCATTCAAATGTACAAAGTATACCATTACCTCCAAAATCTGAAAATGTTGCCACAGTGTTTGCACCTTGAAGCGGACTTTTCCACTAGCATGTTGACGATATTCCAAGAAAACTAACAGATTATAAAATTTTACTGCACTCTATTTTTTGAAGGTGGACAATTTGATATCAAGAGAATGCTGCATTAATAACTAAAAATAAAATTAAGGCTGAAATTTGCAACTGAAGCCAAGAACATAAGGCAGTGAAGTGTGCCTTTTACTAGCACACACATTGGCAGCTCAAGAACAGCTTTTTCATTCCACATATTTTCCTATTGTTCTCCCTAACCTGTTCAGTTTAGCTTTGACAAAACCAGACCCTGGAAGACTAATTTTAGTCAAACTTCATTTCCATATAAAATACAGTTAATATTTTTGTTAAAAAGTGTTCTTGACCAAATAAGTTCTCTTATCACTTGCAGAAAAGTATTATTTATCATCGAAATAACTTTCACAATGTCGACTAAGGGAATAAAGATTTTCAAACTAAAGGTGAACAGTAAGTCCTGTTTCTTTGGTGAGTTATTTCTTTTTTTCAAATGGGCTAAATCAAAAGCAAAGAAGTACTAAATATAAGAAAAAATATCCTGCAACTACTTAGTGCACTGGCGTTGTAGAAGCACAGATGAAAAAAATCTTGTTGAATCGTATGATGCAATCCCAGAGCTAGCAGATCTTAAAGTGCATCTTATAGCAATAGCTGAGCAGATCCAGATTCTGAATGACAGCCAGTTTTGGATGGGAGATCTAAGTGCATGATGTTTGAATCCCACCCCACCACCTTTTCCTCAGATCTTTGAAAGGATGTAAACTGTGTGGCTATTTAATTTAAAAACATTTTACCAAGTTTGGACAGTACATTACTGTAAGCTACTGCTGACCTGCATCTCATTTAGCTTTCTCTTAAGTAGCTAGAATACAATTTTTTAAATGCATCTCTTTGGACTTGGAGTTACTAGAAAAATAATAAAAGTATACTGTATTTTGTGTTACTATAGCTTTCCCAGAAAACATTACAATATGTACAATTTCACCAAAGCTTTGTTACTAACGTGAGTGTAAAAGACTTCTATAACAAGTAATATTCTCAATTAGGCCACAGTGCATTTTATAGTTTATAGGTGAGAGGGGAGGGAGGGAGGGAGAGAGGGAGGGAGGGAGTAGTATCCTCAACCAAAGACAGTGATTAACAGCTTCTTTTTTAACTTTCAGTAATGAAGGTAAACCTTTTTTTAATTTACGGACATTGGAATGTGGAAAAGGAAGAAATTAATTCCGTTTGAGCATGCTTTGTTTTTCATCCCATAGGATGCAACTATTCCAAATAGTATAATCCAGTCTTAGACAGTAAGATTCATGTATTTGTGACCCCACTGAAACAAATCCAACATTTTATAATAGGAGATCTCACTACATAACAAGTTTTCAATAAAATGATCTTGGAACAACTGCTGTTAGGTGGATAAACAGAGACTGGGTAAACTCAGCAGAGAGTAATTGGCTGTGTCCTGTTTTCAGTCAGCAGCTGGCAACACAGAAAGAACAGACTTAAAGCACTGGGGTAAGCTTGGAGACTGATTAGTCAGGAAACTACTGCTAAAGGCAGCAGGAGTAGGAGCTTTCCCAAGAGCTCTCTCACAGCAGTTTTCTCTGCCCTGTGAGACACAACTGGAAATCCCTTAATGCACTCTGCCCTTCATTTATTTTTGCTACTGGACATTTGAGAGCATTTAAGAATGTTACTTTTTTGAGTAGCTGGCTGATGATGGATCACACAGAATTAAAATGGTTTTATATTTTTTAGAGAAAGGGGAAGACTACCATCTACAGTACAATTATAAAACTAGGGATTACCTGACAGCAAAGAACTTTTTATTCTGTGTTGAATAGCTAGAACAGAGTTTGTAACTACTCATGCATCAATCCTGATTTACACCGATTTATGTTGAAATTATTAACTCACCTTGCATAACACAAAGGTTGAATAATTTAAAGCCACAGTACTGGTTCATTTACACTTAACCCAGCTAGTCTAATGAAACATGAGTACACTAAAAAATAATATCTTTGCAGCTACCAGTGTAATATAAATTACACAAACACACCTTTAGTAAAGAGTCGAGTATCAAAGTACTAGAATTTGGAGGCACAACAAAGTTAGCCAATCAAATTTAATGTACATTTTATACGTATGCATGTAAGAGAATTGCCTTTTTTTTTTCCACTCAGAAGCGCTTGCATCATTCATTGCCTAGGAGAAAATACTAACTTTAAGAGCAGCTATTCAAGTTATTGTTTTATCTGCAGCATTGTGTGCCTTATTAACTTTATTATAGATAGACATCTAAAACATGGACAAACCTTATCAGGCCTCTCAGCCTCAAGCACTGTAAATTACAGGCCTGAACTCATTGACTATTAACAATTTATATAAGCTAACCCCTGTGTAAGATGGGTGTGTGCCTCTCTTTATCCACTGCAAGGAGCCTGAACACCGTAAAATATACATCTATTTATGAGGTATTTCATCTCTTCAAGAGATTAAATACATAGATGGATTTTGGAGGTCAGTTAAAAAGGCTTAATACCTGATAGCCCACAGTAATTAACATGATAAAGTACTTAATGTGTTTAGTGCTTTGATCCTACTTTTCACTGCAACTGCAGATGTTTGTAAATCTGAGCCTGGAGATTTCAGTTTAAGAACCAAACAATGAAAAATGGGGGAAATTTCGCCCACGTAACAGAAGGGTCAAAAGGAGGATCCAGGGAATTACAGGTCTGTCAGCCTGACCTCGATGCTGGGGAAAGTCATGGAACAGATAATTTTGAGTGCCATCATACAGCACGTACAGGACAACCAGGGGATCAGGCCCATCCAGCATGTTTTCAGAAAGACAGGTCCTGCTTGACCAGTCTGATCACCTTTCATGACCGGGTGACTGATGAGAGGCTGTGGATGTAGTCTAACCAGACTTCAGTAAAATTTTTGATACTGTCTCCCACAGTATTCTCCTGGAGTAGCTGGCAGCCCAGAGCTTGGACAGATGCACTCTTCACCAGGTTGAAAACCGGCTGGCTGGCTGGACCCAGAATGTTGTAGTGAATGGAACTAAATCCAATTGGCGGCCAGTCACTAGTGGTGTTACCCAAGGCTCAGTCCTGTTTAGTATCTTTACTGATGGTCTGGATGAGGGAATCAAGTGCACACTCAGTCAGTTTGAAGATGAAACCAATTTGAGTGGGAGTGTTGATCTGCTGGAGGGCAGGAAGGCTCTTGCGAGAAATCTGGAGAGGCTGGATTGGTGGTTTGACGATGAGTGCATGAGGTTCAATAAGGCAAGTGCCAGGTCCCTCACTTGGGTCACAACAATGACGTGCAGTGCTACAGGCTGGGGGAAGAGTGGCTGGGAAGAGGCCCAGTAAAAAGGACCTGGGTTGCTGGTCAACAGCCCATTTAACATGAGCCAGCAGTGTGTCCAGGTGGTCAAGAAGGCAAATGACATTCTGGCCTGCATCAGAAATAGTGTGGCCAGCAGGACTAGGGAAGTGATTGTCCCTCTGTAGCTGGCACTGATAAGGCCACACTTCAAATCCTGTGTCCACTTCTGAGCCCCTCACCACCAAAAAGACATTGTGGTGCTGAAGAGTCTCCAGAGAAGGGCAACAAAGTTAGTGAAGGGTTTGGAGGGTAAGCCCTATGAGGAGTGGCTGAGGGAGCTGAGATTGTTTAACCTGGAGAAAAGGAGGCTCAGGGTATACCTTGTGACTCTCTACAACTACCCAGAAAGGGGCTGTAAGGAGGTGGGAGTCAGTCTCTTCTCTCAGACAACTAGTGACAGGACAAAAGGAGATAGGCTCAAGTTGCACCAGGGTAGCTTCAGGTTGGACATTAGGAAGAAATCCTTCACTGAAAGGGTGATTAAGCTTTGAAATGGGCTGCTCAAGAAAGTGGTGGAGTCATCATACTTGGAAGTATTCAAGAAACAACTGGATGTGACACTTCATGTTATGGTTTAGTTGGCATGGTGATGTTGGGTCAAAGGTTGAACTCAATGATCTTGGAGGTCTTTTCCAGCCTGAACAATTCTATGAAAACCAAAACAACCCAAAAACCCCAAGGCAAAGCCATCCTCTGCTTCCCCTGACCAACAAAAAGAAAAAAAAAAGGAAAAAGAGTTTTAGGTTCAGAGGAAAGGATAGGGCAGTCTATCAGCTTGTAGCATTCCTTTTGATGCAGTTATCATTTAATGTTATCTCATTTTATAAATACTGACCAAAAGGTAACAAAGTCCTCCTCATGCTCCTCCATCAGCCTAATTGCCTAATTTGGCATTGTTTTCATCTGAGTTAACCAGCAGGTTCGGTATCATTAGATTGACACAGTCAGTTCTTGAGCTAATGATGGTGGAGTGAAAAATTAGGCGTTAAGTTCTCTTTCTCTTGGAAAAAATGGATCAAAGGAAATATTTATATTTTAGAGTGCAGGAAGAAAAAAACATATTCAGCCTACCTTCTCTGGTAATGACAGCAATAAAATGCACCCACTGAATTAAGAATCAGTCCTCAGATAAATGCTTCTGTGCTTATGCACAGAAAAGAAAGCAATTTTGGCAAGGAATTGAAAGAGAGTATTTGGGGATTAATCTCTCCTTTTGAAACTAAGGAAACATTAAAAAAATAATCACCAAATGTAATTATGACTACAGCAAAAAAAAAACCAAACCCAAAATGCCAACTTTATACAAAGCTTTACAAGCAGCAGAAGCCTTTATCTATTAATAGGTTTAAAATTCTGATCCTTTCTCTAGAGGTGAGAGAAAATAACTAGAAGATCACCACCTTCGACAGTTATTTCTCTGAGTAATATGTACCTGTAGTATCTCAAACAGCTGCCTTTCAGTTAAGGTACACAACTCTGAGAGTAATTTCTTCTGTTGTTAAAAAATTAAGTTACCAAACTAAAAGACCAGTAAAAATTAGGTGCCAAAGTTAACCTGGGCAATCAAACCTCTCACTCAGCTGTCCTTAACCCTTGTTCATCAAGATTCTCCTATTCCCACAGTGAGAGGATGTAAAACATGTTTTCTGTATCCTTGGAAAGTTACCTTCTGTTCATCAGCTCCTCCATTCACAAAGTACCACTATAAATAATAAATGTTACTGCATCTACTGATTGAAATACTCATATTGGGTGAGGAAGACTGATGACGATTCCTGCCACATTCTTGGACACAGTTCTGAAACCGTATAGCTCAATTAGGTGCTGTACACAGACACTCAAATCTCTTCTGAAACTGTGCTGTGATATCCACATTTTTTCCTAAAAGTTATCTTGCTTCAAGCACACAAAACAGACTGTCCACAGCTAATTCAAGCATTTTTATGTGCACTGTATTCTAATGCACCATGTACAATCATCTCTTTTCAAATACAAGGAAACAGGCCTAAAGCCTAAGAAAACAGATAAAAAGAAAAACCTCTGGAATAATTATTTTCCTATGCTGAAAATCTGCTGAGATTTCATTCCATTTCCCTGTTTATGACACTGAGTATTCTTGATGTTACCTTTTCAATTTCTTGTTTTATTATTTTATTAAGCCACAAGGAGAGAGAAAATCAAGAACTGGAAGTTTGACTAGTGAATACATTCACTCTCAGTTTTTCAAATCCCAGTCTTAGACTTTTTAAAACCTAAGGCAAATATAGTTAAGCTTGTACAGTCAGGTAACAGCATTTTGGGTTTTTTTTATTTCTTTAGTATATGGAGATATGTATTATCAGGAGACAAAAAACATGATAAAAACCATGCTACATGATAAAGACTATGCTACTAAGTAGACAGGTGTTTTTTTCCATCCAAAGAAAGAAAAGAAATATGCTATTTATCCTCAAGGATAATTTTCGTTTAAACAATCTTGCTTTAAACATTGCCAAGAACAAGAGTCAAATTATTTTCCAGTCTATGCTGAAAGTGAATAGATTCATTAGCCTGGTATCTTCCATACTCTAAATATTCTTTTCTGAAAATACTTAAACTGCAGCTTCTCATCTTGGATTTGTAAGCTACATTACCATAAGAAAACACAGGTTGCAGTCCAACTACCTCACACTACTCCAGGTCATTCAATGGAAGCCTGGCTATCATCTTTCTTTCTGCCATTCATGCAAGAGCTGCATTTTACCCCTGCATTTCCTTCCTTTACCACTCATGATTTCCAGGTATAAGCCACCAAGGGAGGGTCTCTGGGGGCTTTAAATTATTTTGCTGGGTGATTGATGCAGATTTTGCCTTAGGCATGTATGATGGAAATACACAAGTTTTGTCTATTTGTTGAATGAAACAAATAAGATACTTGATTTATCAAGCAACTTACAGACACAACCACCAATTCTGATTCAACTTAAATGCCAATTCTCCTTTACAGCATTTAAAAACTTGAAAGTATAGATTCCAAGTGTTCCTACCTCAACAAAGGGAAGAGGATGAAGGATATCCTTGTTTTCCTTGCATCTGTTTAAATGTCCTTTGTACATTTGGAGAGCATTGGCTTATAATGAAAATAAACAGGCAGAAATGTAACTCAAGTATTGTTATTACACTTTTTTTCTGTTCAAATCCCTTAGGAAAAAAAAAGAAACTGAATTCCCCTAAAGGAGGAAAAAAAATCCAGAACATTAAGGGAACACATTCTCTTACATGGCAAAAAAAAGAGATGACTTAAGAAGAGTGCTTAAAGAATTTAATGAGTAATGTTTTGTGTTTTCTCTAAATCTTTAGAATTACTGACTAAACAATGTTGCATTAACCAGACATCACTTGAGTCACAGAAAAGACTCAGGTCAGGAATCATACACTGTTACTATCTCAGATTTTGTCCCCAGTGAAGTCTTTAACCAGAGAAAATGCACTTCTAATATCTAGCTGATGAAAATTTCCCACCTAATATGTCAGTAGTGGTTCATTTGTGGGGTGTTTTTTTTTAGAGAAAGATAACCCCTTTAAGAAGATATGTATGTGTAAGTTACATATATTTAAAAACCCCACACATTATAAAGAGCTTTATGGCTATTGTTTAGTGAACAGTTACATCATGTATTCTATTCACATCAAATTTCTAGAAGCCTCTGAAGAATGAGGCAGGAGTTTAGATACTACTTGTTCTTAACATTCAGAAAACAGAAGTGAAAAAGACTGGTAAATTTATACCTAAAATCTTGTTTAACAAATATGGAAGAGACTTGAAAGGTACTCTGAGAAGTGACAGAATCTCTTTGCTATACATATAAACCCAGTAATTGTCTTTGAATAGGAAGTTCTGCGTGACTAAGCAATGAAAAGACAAATATGGGTAAATTGTTGGCAAATTACATCTCCCTTTGCAGATTTAAGATTTTCCACTGATACATTTTCAGCAGATTGCTTTGAATATATAACTTGCCTGCTGTAGTTTTTGCAAATCTGGTTACCTACCTAGACGATTATGAAGCTGACATTTACTGTATGTGCAATTATAGAATACACAGTGTCACTGCTTTTAAATGTCACCTCTTTGCTACAGTTCTTATCTTGCAGAAAATGTCCTTACCTCCCTTGAGAGAAGCGGTCTTATTCAACTAGTACCAACGAACACTGCCAAGATATTTACAAAAGCAATTAGCTCTTCTGAGTGCCTAATTTGACATCTTCAAGGAGTTGCACTTTAGAAATGAAGTTGTCAAACCTCTGGAGAAAAAGCCCCATTATAAGGTCTATGTTGTCTCAAGGTAGCACCTAAAATTTTTAGTCTTAAAAGCTTACTCGTCTGCTTTTTGCTATACTATGTTCATATATAATTCTTTATGATAAGACACAGAATGAAGGATATGTGTGCCACCTTATTCATGACAGTTGATAAGGGAAATCTCACAAGACTTTAATAAGACAAAGACAATTTTGACGATTACAATTCCTCCTCACCTTTTCTAAATACAAGAAGTGTTAAGTTTGACGGTGTGTGTTTATTTTATACTAAGGGGAAGATAACTTTTTTTTCCTGTCTATATCAGCATTTTCACAGTGGTAATATGCAATTACTACTAATTTGAAGTACCCTTTTCCATTCTTAACAGAGCCTTCATCCATTTGTCAGTATCTGGCATTTTAAAATAAATGATGACATAAATGAGTGTTTTATTCCTCTTTTTATGTCAGTCTTTATTATGCAGGTTATTTTGTTAGAAAAGGCCTGAAAAAAAATCAAAATTTCTCATTTCTCATCCCAAACTCTTCTTGCTGACTGTCATCCCTTCTGACTTGGACACTTTCTTCATTTCAACATTATATTACAAAAGTGAGAGATTGCTAAAAAAGATCCTAAAAACTCTGCATCAAAATTAATATTTTTCCTAGATTTTTGGAATGTAAAGTCTTCAGGGAGATCTTTGTGACTGTATGTATTTGCAACTACGGCAATGCAGAAATAGTTCTAAACAAAGAAATGAAAATGTGTAAATTTACTTTCCTTGTCTGGATATTATTTCTTTTTCCCACACATGCAAAATTGACTTTTATGGTCAGTTTCTTTGAACTGTGCTGTCTGCTCTAGGAAAAAACTCTTTATTATAAACAGTGCAGATGGTTTCAGGGGAATTATTTCTGTTAGAATAAGCAGCAATTTTACTTGACCTATGAAGTCAATATTGAAGTGAAGCTTTGGTCTTAAAATGGCAACAACCAAGAACGATTTTTTTTATAGAAATCCTATTAAATGTTTTCATTTCATAACAGCACCTACAGATATTCCAAGTTTTCTGCCGAGGAAACTTGTCTATTGACTAAAACTTCACAAAGCTTTACAAAAATTTTCTCCACCAGAGGTACTGATGTTTTTAGATCACAAGGCTAACATACAGTGCCTTCAAAGCAGTATCTGCCACAAAGAACTGGTAATGGTCAAGAATGTATGTTTACTACTAACATATCCTGGGTAAACAGTTATCTTTATGGGTTTAATAGCTCCTCCAGTTCACTACCTACGGTTGAGGAAGACAGCATCAGACACAAATTTAGGGAAAAATTAGGTTGAAATGACAATCACATTTTGCTGTCATATACAGCAATGATGAAATAAAAGTGACCTCTATGTAGTCACTCTGTCAGTTTCAAGAACTAAGATGAGCTTGAGCTCACTGTCAGCTACGACTGTCAAAAATAAGGTAGCAGAGACATGAATATGAACATCAGATGACAGTCCTATTACAAATACGAGATGAAAACGACCCAATGAACGCGAAAAAAAGGATATCTTCTGCTTAATTGGGACAGAATGACATTGCTCATAAGGATTTTATTTAACAGAGGTTTTCAAATGCTTCAGACTATACATGACATGAAAATTATTCTATTGTGTAGAGATTTACTGAATAAACATCTATGGTAACTACAACTATCTCTTATCATGGAAGTTTAATTTGAATATAAAAATAAGACCTTTTTGTTACCTTTAGAAACACAGTCCACAGCACAGTTACTGATTGTGACAAAAATCTCTTTCAATCTCTGCAGTCTCAAAAGCAATCTGTATTATTTTACTTTCATTTTATTAAAGCTTTTCTTTACTCATAGCATTTTGAATACAATCTGCTTGTAAAGACACGTTCTGCTGTATTTGAGGTATGTGTATATACGCAATGAAAGCTGCATCTCAAATTTGTATTCATGCAATTCAGGTGACATTAGCTTGGCTAATGTTACTGCAAATAAACGTGTAGCCATAGCAGCAGAGAACCTGATGCAGACAGCAAAACCTGACTGAAAACTTAGTGAATAATGCAGCTTTCTGTGTTGCAGTGGACTCTGTTCTGCCTTGGATATGCTTCCCTGTGTATTTGAACTTAAGTAGCTTGAAATAAACTTGCAAGCTGCAAATTTGCCTTGACTGTTGTTGTTAATAATTGATGAACTCAGATCAGCCATAGCTATTAGCTGCTTGAAATGATCTCCTAATGTGCAAAATTCCAATCATTGAAAATTAAGCGCTTTCATCTGCACCCTAAATAAAATAGAAGAGCTTCTCTATTAGTAAAACACTAAAACTATACTGATACTATACTCGTGTAATACAGTTATCTGAACGGGAATTACAGCAGGAGTACACCACAGTATCTACTGCAGTCTATGGTCCTTTGCAGTTAAAGCCAAATGTAACGTTTACAGGTAGTTTTTCACAGAGATGTAATTTAGTTGTTAATTTAAAAATATGGAGCACTATGAATGGGAACAAATATACCAATCTTATCTGTGTCAATTAAAATCTAGTGTATATTACTTGCATTCTAAAGGCATTAGAATGTTTCCAAGATCCAGCAATTCCAAATGTATATTATTTATGTTAGTTACGCAGCAAGACTTTCTTCACAAAAAATATTCTGACTCAATGGGCCCTGTCACAAGCATTAAAAATACAACTGGTAATTCTGATCACAAAAATAGAGCAAATTTAAACTTGACAAAATCTACATACCATGTTAGAAAGAGACAATCTATTCAATAAAATCAATGAATAGGATTGAAATAAAATAAACACCGAACAGGCTACCCTGGGATTAGCATGAGAACCAGTACGCCTTTTTAATCAGAAGTATCAGCTGAACAGTACTAGAGCTTTCTGGGGAGCTCAACAGATCATGAAGAGAAAAATGGCCCACCAATAGCTAGTATTTCACTAAATTTACTATTATTTTTTCTTAAGCAGTCCATTTAAAAGAAATTATTTCAGTTCTCAGTTCTAGAGCGAAATGGCATTGGCTTGCTCCTCCGTATTTGTTTTATAAGACTTGGCTAAGTCTGACAAGCAAGTGCTGGTTTGGTATCTTGTGTAGCATTGTACTGAAGGTGACACTGGCAATGGTTAGAGAGATTACCTTCCTGTTTCCATTTATATGACAGCTGTGGAGAAAGCATACATTCAGGCTGTATTTCTCTCCCTTGCCATGCCCTATGAGACATGGAGCTACTGCTCACTAGTTTTCTGTCCTAGTTTCATGTGTGCCACAGTTAATTTTCTTCCTAGTAGCTGGTATGGTGCTGTGTTTTGGATTGATGTAAGAATGATGTTGATAACACACTGTTGTTTCAGTTGCTGCTCAGTAGTGCTTAAAAAAAGTCAAGGACTTTTCAGGTTCCCATGCTCTGTCAATGAGCAGCAGCACAAGAAGCTGGCAGGGAGCACAGCCAGGACAGCTGACTTGAACTGTGCAAAGGGATATTCCATACCACATGGTGTCAGGCTCAACATATAAACTGGGGGACTTGGTCAAGAGCCACTGATTTCTGCTAAAGGGCTGGCTGGGCATTGGTCCATTGTGGTGAGTGATTGCATTGAGCATCACTTGTTTCTCTTGTATTTTATTCCTCTCCTTCCCTCTCCTTTTTGTTTTTATTATGACTATTTATTTCAATTATTAAACTGTTCTTTTCTCGATCCATGGGTTTTACTTTTTTCCTATTCTCTTCCCCATCCCACCAGGGTGGACAGACCAAGTGACTGTGTGGTACTTAGTTGCCTGCTGGAGTTATAAATACCATCTATGTTTGGGTCTGATTTGGATACCACTTTCTAAGGGAAACGTCTTTAATCATAAAGACTAAGTCAGATTTTATTAATTTGGTTTGTTGAGTTTTGAAATAAAAGAGATTAGTTAGAACTTGATGGCATTCGCCCAATAGAGAGAGATTGCTACACTCTGAAGGATTCAAAGGACAGACATTTCAAGTCATGGCTTGTAATTCTTTTTGACTGCATGATGAATCCTAGGTATGAATCCGCAGTGTGCATCAGTAAAGTATATTTATTATAAGCAAAGCTGTTAGTCTCAGGAGAATAAACAGTCACCAGTTAACTCAAACAGCCAAAACAGTACAAAAACAAGGAAAGTGGTTGAATTGCTGCTTAAGGACTTTTAGCAATCTCCAGGTAATTTCATCTCAGAGTAAGCCAGTGACTTATGAAATTTTAGGGTGGGGAAAAAATATAGCAAATCAACAAAAGACCAAGCCAATACTTCTGTCTAATGACATATCCCAATTTTTCTGAATTGAGCTGAAAGCACAGACTTCTTCTTTATACAGTATCTATGTAATGAACCATTATATATTCATCACTTATTATACATATATAGATAGAAAGAACAGGCTATTTTTTATGTATCTGTATCAGGTGTGAAGTGCAAGAAAAAAATATACAGAGGATAGTACTGAAAAATCCCTGATATTATAAACTGTTGAACTCAGAAACAGAAAATTTTATCATTATAATTCTTGCCTTGACTGGCCACATCATTAACTTCAGTGAGGTTGTTGTTTTTATTATTATTATTATAAAAAATTTCACTTTGACATACAGGGTCTAGTATTCATTCTAGACAGTATGCAACATAAATGACCATATATTTCTATTAAAAAGAAAAAGGTTATTGATAAGTGAACTCACTGCAAACTACACCAGGTTTAGTGCTCTTTCTGGGTCAAGATAGGAAGATGTAACATGTAGATATCGTGTCAAGTGTCAACAAATAAAAAACACACTAATGAATTCCTTAAAAGCAGGCTCAGAGTTGTACTAGTCTGTTCCTGAGCTAACAAGACAGGTGAAAGAAAAGCTAAATTAATTTTAAAATGTCTTAGAATTAGACAAAATGCTCTATGGAAAAACTGATTTTGGTAAAAATCTCCAAAAATCTGAGAGTTTACTTTTACTCTTCTCTCAAAATCAAGTATCTGAACTTCAAACTTTCACATCAAATTACATCCATCTGATGTACAAATCAGTCCATAGGTTAGACTAAGATTTTGCAGCATTAAAACCTAGGGAAGAGGGTGGGGTTAATTTTTGTTGTTTTGTTTTTTAATCTGAAACATAAAACATGGCCATAATGTTTGTCCAAAGAAAGTTAGATTGAAAATTGGAAACTACACTGTCTGTCCACAGACAGCTAGCTAGATAGAATGGGTTGATAAGAAACAATATTCAATATAATAGTTCTTACAAGCAGAAACATTTACAGGACAAATTCAGATGTGCTCTGCAGGCATTATTCAAATATCAATATGTTATGTATTCTAGACAAGTACCTGTCAAATTTATTTTTTGATCTAATTACTATAAGTAAATTATCTTTAAACTTTCCTTCCAGCTGTATTTTCTTCAATTGTGTTTAATAATGTCAAATTCTATGAGGTTTTGTTTTCTTGTTTGTTGGTTTTTTATGGGTTTTTTTTTGTCATAGACACTTAGAGAAATAAACACTTAAACATGAGGTAAAATGAATATATTCAATTTTCTGGCATCTGCTGTAAAAAATCCGCAGTGCATTTAAATATCAAGGGATAGTGCATTCAAAGGATAATACGTTCTGCTTTAAAAACTAAGAATTTTTTTTTTCTGGAAGTTTCAATTTAAATTTTTCTTTAACAGAGGTACTACAGATACAAACTTTTTTTGAGACCACTAGTTATGCACCACTGAAAACTGTCACTCCGGACCCCTTAAGCACACAGCTAATGCAGTAATATTCTGTAGACTGTCTATCAAACAAAGCTAACAAGCACCCACACCTTCATTGTAACTTTTCACATATGAGCAAGTCCTGCTGATTACTGTGACATAGTTCAGGAGTTTAGGAATAAGCATTTACTGTTACTTTGTTGATACAACATCCCTTTTGAATTATACTGGTAAATGATAGCTTAAACCACTCCAGCTACAGTATCAAGAAAACCAAGACAAACAAACACAGAATGAATGCAAAAAGTTCTCTGATTTGGTATAACAAACACTTAATAGCATTTAAAACATTACATAATCTCTGATTTTTATTACAGTTCCATAATCCCTTAAAAAATCCTTGAATAATAATTCTTAAGGATTATAAATATACTACATTTAAAAAACACAATGAAATTTTAAATAAATAAAACTGCCACGAAAGATAGAAGAGCTTTGCAAAGTAATCATTAAGTATAGTTTCAGCATGTAATATTCAGACGATTCTTAAAAACCAAGTTCCAATATGGTTAAGTACTCCACTAATGTACAAAACTGAAAAAAACCAAAGCAGTCTTGAAAGCACAGATCAACTACATAAGCTAAGCTAAGAACTGCATGCAATTCAGGAATATGATTCATTACCATGGTTACAAGCTTTCAGCACAGGCCGCTGCATGGTTGGACTGAGATTTTGTGGTATGTCTGCAAAAGCAAAAAAACAATAGAAATAAAACACCTCTTTGAAAGCTACTAGAGCATTGTAACATTGCTAAGCAGAACCATTTAGAAGTCAGGTACTTCTAGGAATAAATGACAGTTACACACCAGAGAAACAATTTGACTGATGTATGAGGCAAGACAACTTTTACTTCCACCATACAACTATAAACCCTAAAAAGCAAAGTACATGTGGCTGTACTGAAAAGTCTTGTCAAAGTGATCAGGCTGTATAAGTTCAGTATATTAATTTCCAACGTTACTGACATTAGCAACAGTCTGAACATCCCTGAAAACTGGCATTGCAAGAATGAACTAAACCTGACACTCTTTAAATTCTAGAGCACTGGACCCATAATGCCTTTAATTTTCTCTGGAAAATAAAATCTAAACGACAATATTCACCTTTAGACCTCGGTGTCCTTTTCCTTCGGTCTCGAAAAGCTGCACCTGATTGCAAGGCCTCCAACAGGCTATCCATCACTCCAGTCTCCTCACCTTCTGTAAAGGAGAGAGAAGGAATCCTCTGGGTTACCATAGCAATATCAAAGCATAAAGAGTAATAACAATAAAAAACAACAGTAACAGATATCAATGGTATTTATAGAAAATATTTATTTCAAACTTTGACCAGTGTTTTAATATTAATAAACTGCTCTCTTGCAATTAATCACAACAGATTTGGTCTCCTATAGATTGAACTAGACCAAATTTTATTCCATTCATTTCACATTCCTCTTTCTCTATACTGAGAGTCAAACACAGTTTTTAGTGAAATGTCATTTCTCTCATATTTTCATTTCAGTATCCTTCTACAACTGCAAATAATCAGTCTAATGTCAGCTTTCAAAAGCTGTCCCTTGAATGATTTGCTACATTAGACAAACGATCATTTCAGTTATTGTTATAAAGAGTTGAAATTGTTTCCCAGCAGGAAGTTGAGTGAACAATATTGGACTGGATAGGATACAGTGATATCCATAGGTAGTTTTAATCAAAAGCCATTTTCTGCTCACATTTAATAACCTCTAGCCAATATTAAATAATTGATGCAGTTCAGGAAAATTCTACTCATTGACTTACACATATATAATGTGTAAAAATATACACGTGTATAATAACCCACAAAAGAATTATGAAAAGAATATTATGAGATGGTAACAAAATGCAAGCATTAAACATCCTCATTTTATTTCCAGAAATAAACACATCAGAACATGTTATATTTTTGAACCTTGCTACCCTATTGTATGTATGCTGGGAGGACAAAGGACACAACTCCAGGGATTGACTATATGATGAAAAACCTCCATAGAGAAATAAAGAATTACATGATAGAAATGTCATTACGCCCACTAAGAAAAACACCCTAGGTCAAGGAGCCAGACAAATCGCATGATTCTGCAGTTATTGCTAACAGTGAATATACAAATCAGGATCTAAACAAGCGGATATAACAAGACACCAAGTACAGAGGGCCAATCACTGCCCTGGTCCTTCTGGCCACACTACTTCTGATAGATGTCAGGATGCCATTGGCCTTCTTGGCCACCTGGGCACACTGCTGGCTCTTGTTCAGCCAGCTGTTGACCAGCACCCTCAGGTCCATTTTTATCTGGGCAGCTTTCCAGCCCCTCTTCCCCCAGCCTGTAGCACTGCATGGGGTTGCTGTGAACCAAATGCAGAACCTGGCACTTCACCTTGTTGAACCTCATACCATTGGCCTTGGCCCACTGATCCAGCCTGTCCAGACCCCACTGCAGAGCATTCCTACCCTTCAGCAGATGAACATTGTCACCCAACTTGGTGTCATGTACAAATTGACTGAGGGTGCACTCAATTCTCTCATCCAGATCATTCATTGAAAAAGATACCAAAAAGAACTGGCCCCAGTACTGAGCTGTGATGAACATCACTAGTGACCAGCCTCCAAATGGATGTAACTCTGTTTAGTTCTGCTCCTTGGGCTCGAACATACAGGCAGTTTTTTACTGAGGGAACAGTAACCCTTAGTTCTTCCTTTTTCTTTATGCTCTGTACTATCAGACTAGTTTTCAGCCTTACATAAAAGAGCCATAGATGAAAGAAATAAGTGAAAATTATCAAATGTTTTGTAATTTTGCCTAACATTTATATATTGTGACCGGTTGAAAATTGGCCAAATGCCAAGAGCCGAAAGGCCCAGAACAGGGGCCCTAAAGACCCCTCCCGGCCACAGGACTAGAAAGGGAGAGGGGAGGAGGGGAAAAAAGGGAAAAGGGGAAAAAAAACCACAAAACCGAACTTCAGTAGAACTAAATCAGTCTATATATATTTACATATATGTACATATATATACAGAGGAGAAAAGGAGAGAAAAACAAGTTTTCACTTCCCTCTCACCAGAACAACTGCTGTTCCCGAATCTCAGGGCAGCTCCTCCTAACCCGGCTGGCTGATCAACAGACCCTCAGCCACGGCCCACTCCCACAAGCAGAGTGACCGCAGGTAGCTCGTCTGCTCTCCAGCACTGCCAGGAAAAGGAATGCCTCCTGACTTCCGACTCCCCCTCTCATATCTTTGCTTACGTAAAGGAATGAGATGGAATACTTCCTTAGTTATGACCCCAGTTACCAGGAAAACCCCAAACCAAAACCACTACAATATATGGCAGATATAGAATAAAGTCGAAAACTGAAATAGTTTTGGGGGTTTTTTTGTTTTGCTTTTGTTTGTTACGCTGAAGTTTGCTCTCTTATGACTAATGGACTATCACAGTTATTAGTATGGTCTGGAACATACCTTACAAAAAAAAAAATCAGACTGCGGCTTCAGCTTCCTATTTGATTGTTTAGGGTGTTTTTTTGGTAGTGTTTTCTTCTTGTTGGTTTGTTGAGGTTTTTTTGTTTGTTTTTCTTTTTAGCTTTCCTTTCTCCATATGATGTCATGCAATTCTCTAAAATACTAATGTCTGGAATAAAAACACTCAGTGCTTGAAGAAATTTTGAGACTGAGCCATTAGTTACATTAAGGTACATGAATGCTAGAGGAAAGCTTATAAATATTTTGAGTAATAACAATTAAAAAAAGATTGACTAGTATCACAGTTTCCAAAATGATATCATTAATACTTATGGAAGAGTTCACAAGTTTTCTTTAGGAAGTAGGAATAACAGAAAAAAATTTTCAATCCTCTTTCAGCATATCATTTCTTTCCTTTCAAACCTGTCCAAGACTACTATGGATTCCACAGTTATTTGAAAAACTTAACAACCTTCAGATGAAAAAAAAATCCTGGGGCATAATCTGCTATACTATAAAAAGGCTCATCAAATAAATAATAAAAAATATATTAAAAATAATGGAAGAAAAATATTGCAAAACCACAACTTCTTGTAGCACAGCTGTAGCATATTTATGTGTACTATCTAGTTTTCATATTTATCTGAAATACACTGTAGTGACAAAGTGGATTATAGATTAGTGCTTCTATTGACATGCAAAACACTTCCCATAAGAATAAATGAAGTAGATTGAAACTTGAATTAAAAAACTCCTCTGGTAGTTTTCCTGTATACATGGATGCACTGAAAAAAAACTAACCACTGCAAATAAAAACATTCTTAGTTAATAATCTTTGTACCCAAACATGTAGAAAGCCTGTTTTTTAAACCTCTACAACTTTAACAGGCTCAAAATTCTGTTTTCTGATGTCTGCATCAGCAGTTGAATTTGACACTTTCCATCAAGTTACGCAGTGAGCTATTAATACCCACACTATCTATAATACAGTCCAAGTTTACATGATGGGAAGTGTGGGCTGATAGCCCTGACAAGCTCCTGATGGGTTAAGGGAAACACCCTTGGAAGGGTACTCCCAGAACCTCTGTCAGAGGACAAAGAGGCTCCAGGACTTTCCTTAAAGTGCTCAAACAAGGTTGATAAGATCAACAAAGAATGGAGTGTTATGGAGATAACATGATCTTTCTTTGCCATGTCTTATGAGAGCACAGGAAGCCAGCTTTTAAGCCTATATCATCTGTCTATCACTCCAAGAACTATTACTGCCTATAGCCACTCAAACTACCTAAGAAAAAAAAGTATAAAAAGAGATTGGTCATAAGCAAAATGGGAGAAAAAGAACCACCATCTCTGCGGGGGTAACCGTTGAGCTGCCCTGTTTCCTCTCAGCCTTGGACAATGAAGGGATGGGTGTGCAGTCTTTTACTCTGTTTTCTTTTTTCTTCCTGTTACTTTATACCTTATACCTTTCAATCTTTACCTCACAGTTACCTTTATTTACTAATTTTACCTGGTTAACATCTTTATTCCATAAACACTACACCTTGCCTTACATCTTGTAATCTATCGGGACTTTATATTGGTTGTGGTGTTCCTTTAAGGTGTGCAATTCTTTTTAACATGTTTTATTAATGGAAGACAGTTATCTTTATGTGTAATTCTCCTCTGTACTACGGGTACTGGACGGGTTTAGATTGTTGTTTTAGGTTGCTGTGTTTCTGGTTAGTTTTCTGTTGTTATTTAAGTATTGGTGAGGGAACATGTTGTTTGATGCTGTATTGAAACTTAGATTGATACGCTGCCTGTAGAGTTTTTGGAGGGTTTTTTGTGTCTGTAGAGTATGTTTTGTGCTGGCTACTTTAGGATCTTTTGTGTTATCCATTAAACATAATCATGCAGCTAACATAATCACCAACAATGGGAAACCCACAATTGTCACACCCTTGTATTAATAAAAACCATTTTGGGAACTACTAGATTTTAGTCCAGTTTGTTTCTGGTGCTGGCAGTGATATAACAGTTAAGGAGACCTCATGGAAAAGGGTTTCTCTTGTTATTAAGTGCAGTTCTCATTGGAGTATTAAAGTTCCTGTTCGACCAGTGAATCTGTCTTAGTGAAGGGTCCCTGTTAGGTGGGACGCAGACAGACTGTGCTGGGCATGTAAAAGGCTTTGATATTCTGAGGATGCTTATAGCTAATAAAAATGTATTAATACAAGTGAGGGTGGGACAAGAAATCTTTGGATTTCTGTCTTCCTTTCACCCTTTTTCTTTTTTTTAACGTGACAGGAAGATTAAGAAATGAAAGTCTACCATGCAGTATTTTAAAAATCTTTAAAATTGCCCTGGGAGAGCTGCACACAACACTGCTACAGTGATAGTATAAGAGTCACAAATATTGTTCAATATTGACACTTCCTATGGGACCTCTAAATCGGCTTTTCATAAGCTGCTGCAGGGCTGCTGTCACCAGTCCCAGTTGGCTTCCTAATTAGTCAAGTGTATCAATCTTTTGACACTGTAGAACTAGTAATTCTGGTAGTCTTGAAGATAGCTACATAGTCAACAGTAATTCCTTTGAGAAATATGCTCTTTTATGATTTAAATGATGTTTTTCCCTTCAATTGCAGAATAGGAGATTCAAATACTTTTTAGTATCATGCCTAATTAAAACCCATACAACTGTCTTTTAAATACCATCTAAAGGAGAAGTAAACTTCCCAAAGTAGCTGGTAAGTTTTGCCCTTGACATTTCAGTGCCAAGCCATACATAAACTACCTAACTTCGTAATTACGTCTTTAAAAATGTTAAGAACATTAAAGACCCTTCTCTAGCACACTGAGTATCATAAGCTTTACATGTACATTTATAGTGTTTTATAGTGATAGCAACAGATACTGCAGTTAGAGATGACACCTGCATTTTATACACTTATTAAGAAACAAATTATATATACCATAATTCCAGGAGCAGTAGTCCACTGACATGATAGAATCACAAATATCATTAGCAATATGTTTTGGTTTTTTTTTAAAAAAGAGTGGTGCAACATGATTATTTTGGATGAAAACTGTTTCATTTTTACAGTTCCCCCGAACCTGTCTGATATAAACTAAAACATCACACAACACTAGGATTCCAACAGTTCACTTTACCAGAAGAAAAACATAAAACAGTATTTCTATTTCCTCTTTCAAGGAATTAAAGCTTTATTCAGCAACTCCTCTAGTTACTGAATAAAATATTAAGGAGTTTCAGAAAAACCAAACCAGGATTCCTTAGCACAGTTTCTGTTGATGGTGCCTACTCAATATGTACACTTAAGAGATTTCTCTACAGGAACTTTGACTATTATTTTCCACCAGCCTCTATTTATGGCATTGCAATTACATAAAGCTTTTTGTTACACAGTACATAATGAAAAGGACCAGCTACTAAAGACAAACAGCCTCATCTGAAAATAAAACTGCACATTTTGGACAAATTAAAAAGAGACCTTATAGATTTCATAGCTGAAACAAAAGAAAAAAGGTGCAAAACCTCAAGGGCTTCTCCTGAAGTTATCTGGAGTAGCAAAGACTTTAATTATCTTTGTATCACTCTTGACGTAACCCTGTGGCAGCACTCAACTCTTTATATAATTGAACAACAAGCTTGGAGTGCTGAAGCTATCAGATTTGTTTTCCTTGTCTGAAGATTTAAGTCCTGATCTCTCAATTCAGTAAGCACCAGAATTAATACTTTTTATTCTTCTTTTCTAGAATACAAAAAATTCAGGTTGGTACAAAAAATACTGGTTGTATCCAGTATACCGAAGTGAAATGTAAGCCCTTCACAGCCTTCCAGGTTTAACTACATCATGTCTTTAAGAAGCAAATGATTACCAAGCTTGGGACAATGATAGCAGAGATTTTTCCAGATTATTATTCACACAAGGAACAAAAAAATGAAAGACACTTATTTTAACTTTATTAATGTTGTATCTTTACTTTCAAGACATTGTGAAAAGTCCTTTATGTTTGTTTGTATAAGGATTGGTTTTAAGTAGTACAGCCTACATAGCAACGCTCAGTTGACTAAAGGTCTCCATCTGAGTAAAAACTTAAGCACCATTCCCTGATAATGCCATATTAGCCATGCTGTAATGGCTCCAGGAAGCAGAACAGCTGATCATAGAGAGGAAGATAATTCAAGACCTCAATGCGAGGTCCAGTGAGCTCCAGTGTTTTGTATGTGGTTCCATCTTTCAGTCTCAGAGTCTAAGGCAGACAGATTCTGTGAAGTATTCATAGTGCTGACATGTAACAAATTCTAGATCTTTCAGCCTTACATATGAACAGGGCAGGACAATTTTTGAAGGCTTTTACATTGCAAACATAATAGTACCAACCTTAATGTTTCAAAATGTTTAGCAATAACCACCTAAAGTCAAACTCATCACTCCAGTGAAATTCAGATACAATTTTACAAAGAAATTGTGGGTGGGTGTAAAGGACAACTTTGTTCAGAAACTGCACAGGATATATCAACTACAACTTGAACTTGCTCTAAGGCTTTGAAGTTTTTCTGGTGAAAGCCATAGCACTAATCAGATAATTTTCACTGACAGGTGCGTTAAGGAATACATGACTGTCAGTTTGACTTCCAATAAGCGCATGAACTAGAGCCATGAATCAGAACACAGAGGTTCCTTTGACATTGATCAAATTTTGGAAGAACCTTGTTACATTACAGCAAGTTAAAAAAATTTCCAGTGTAAAGATACAAAGCAGAAATAGCTGCCAAGTGTGCCTTGGATGGACTGGCTGAAAGGACAGCTCCTTTTAGATTTAAAAGTATTAAATCCAATTTCAGCCAAAAATATCACTATTCACAGTGGCTTTAAGCGAAAGACACGCAACAGTCGTTCCTGGAAGTAAAACACATGTACATACCTCACATTTCACATCAACAGTCTAGTTCAGTATCAGAAGAGTTACATTTCTTACTTATGCCCAACACAAAGTAGAAAGCCTTTGACAGTGCTTCAGAGCCCTAGGCAAATGTACTATAAAAAGGTATGATTTCTCCTAAGGACAGATGCACCTGTTCCATAAATCTAGCTGAAAAGAGTAGGTTTCATGCCATCTTATTGGCTCTTGATAAATTGATCCATTGTTGGGCTGTCATAAAATGCTTTTAGGGTACAGAAAGAGACACATCTTGACTCTGACCATATGAATGAAAATGTGCTCCAACCTCCATACATCTTAAAAGAAGTTAAATACAAACTAAAACTTCACCTTTAGTGAACTCTGAAAGACAGCTGTCCCTTTAAAATCTGCTGTTGAAATTAAGGTTGGCACCTACAGCCCTTTTGACTTCTGTAAGATATCACATACCACAGAAACCAAAAGGTAAGCTGTGGTAAGGGTTGGTTCTGTATCACAGAAAAATTACTTCAGTGATGTAAGGTACCAATTTCTGCATCTCAGTTGGATCATAATTTCCCACATAAGTAATAGGACTGAGAGTAAAATCATCTTAATACTGAGCTTCTTAATAAAAATGTATATATTTTTGGTGTTTGTTGTGAGTCTATAAATCCCATTGGTTCTGTGACAACAGAAGAAAGCCACTATAAACTCACTTTCCACGAGGATTATCCAGGTTCAATTATACTGACGCCAGATCCAGTGAAAAGACTGCCAGGGCAAGCATTTCTGAGATCCCCCAAAATCTTCCTGATATAAACTGGAGTTATAGAAGAATGAACAGAATGTCAAGCCTTTGAAGTGGTATACTCCAGGACTTGATACTGGGGATATTTGTTACATCTTCCATTGTGACCTGGATGATGGGATAGAGTGCACTCTAATCAAGTTTGCATATGGTGCAAAATTCAAAGTAATGATTGACCCATCAGACAGTTGTGCTGCCATTCAGAAGAGCCTTGACAAATTGGAGAAATGGGCACATAGGCATTCTAACGAAATCCAACAACAGGTTTGCATGTGGTGAGATGCAACCTCAGCACACATACAGCACATACTGTATGCTGTGCATTCAGCAGCACAGGTGGGGGCTAATTGGCTGAAAAGCAACTGAAAAAAAATGTGAAGATTCTGGTGGACAACATATTGATCATGAGTCAGTATTGTGCCTCTGTGGCAAAGACGATCGAAGAAACGCATTGTCAGCAGGTCAAGAGAGGTCATCCCCTCTACTCAGCACTGGTCAAACATATCTGCAGTGCTGTGTGTGTGTTCCCCAGTACAAGGGAGACACAAACATATCCTATCAAATTTAAGGGCCACAAAGATGATCAAGGGACCAGAGCATGTCTCAAATGAGAACACACTGAGAGAACTGAGATTGCTCAGTCTAATAAGGACTATTCTAGAAATCAGAGGGATTTTACTATTATATGTATAAATACCTGATGGGGGACGAGGTGGGGTGGAAAGATGGAAAGATGACTGATCCAGACTCAACTTAAGAGATGCCCAGAGACAAGATAGGAGGCAATAAGCACAAACTGATTACAGGAAATTGCATTCAAAAGTAAGATTTTTCTTTTCTGTTGAAAGTGGTCAATATTCTAACAGGTTGTCCATCTGTAACACACAGATAATATAGAAATGCCATAAATAATGTTTTGTCATTGTTTCTGCCTGTCAAAACTTCCTACCAAAAAATTCTCTGTCAGCTTTCTGCCAGAAGTTCCCACCAGAGCTTTCTGCTGGAGTTTTCCTGCCAGAAGATCCTGCTATTGTTATCTCTTCAAACATCTGAAAAAGGCTATATGCCATGAAACCACTACCACCTCCTCTGAACACTATAAAAGTTAAAGAGAAATTTCAGAAAATCAGGGAAGAGGAAAGGGAGAGAGAACTGGTTACCGTAGTAGAGAATCTCTCCCCACCTCCCCCTTCACCTTCTCTCCGGCTCCAACTGCTGCCTACTTGCCAACAGAGACTGAAACTCTGCCAGCCTGGATGGAACTGAGACCCACCATGCCACCTGCATGAGTGTATTTGGGTAGAATTCAATGTTGGTATTTTTGGTCTGTGTTTGGCCCAGCCACCTGTGAGGAGTTGGGCTTTCTCCTGCCAAGTTATGAGAAAACAGGCCAATAAAGATGGTCTCTTACCTTGAGAGAGAGATTTCTGTGTAAACTAAAATTAATTGGTCTCTCATGATTAGCTGATGGCCCTCCAAGGGCACTTGAAGGAGAAAGAGAGAAGGAGGAGGATGAAGTAAACCCCAGACTCAATTAAGGAAGACCCTCTGAAATGGACTGAGCAGGTGCAGAGAGACGGGTGCAGGTGCAGAGAAGTACCAGTTATATAACCGGGGAGGAGGTGATAAATACCTTTACTTGTCATTTGGCCAATTAGGTAAAAGGCATATGGCTCATACCTTGGGGCTTTTTGCTCACTTCACATGACTAGGACAACATTGCCTTTTGGTGGGGACGCCCACCTTCACGAGGAGCCAGCCTACCCTTGAGGATGCAGCCACTGCCCTGAGGCGGGTGGACATTCTGGGGTTGGTGAGACAACCTTATGGAAAGACACCTTGGGGGAGTGGGGTGTGTCAGACCCAGGGGGGCTTTTTCCCCTTCGCTCTCTCTCTCCCTCTGGCGGGGAGGGGGAGGGCTTGCTTTCCTGTTCACTTGGCCACACTTTGGATAATAAAGTTACTGTTTAGTTGAACTTTCAACAGTGTCCTAGTTTCAATTTCAGCAGTCTGGCAGACCCCTCTGTTCCTCTCTGGAACAATGAGTTACATCCTATCCTTCTACCCTTACGATATTTTTGAGAGCCAAAAGTTGCTGCTGTATCCTGTCACTGGTCACCACAGAGGAGCGATAGGTGCCTGCCCCTCCTCATCCCCTCATGAGGAAGTCGAAGACTGCAATGGGGTCTCTCCTCAGTCTCCTCCAGGCTAAGCAGACCAAGTGCCCTCAGCTGCTCCGCATACAGCTTCCCCTCAAGGCCCTTCACCATCTTTGTTGCCCTCCTATGGATGCTAATATCCTAACAACTTTCATATATTATGGTGACCAAAACCGCACACCAATGACACCAACAAGAATACAACCAATCTGCTCTCCAGATTAGCCAAAAACTAGTATTTTCATTAGTTTTGTTTCACATAAGGAAAAAATACAAACACCTATTATTGAGACATATCAATTACTTCACTTAGAAAGCAGTCAGAACAACTCTAGTAGCATTTTTAACTGAACATAGATTCTTAAAAGAATGCATGTAGTTGAACATAATACATGTGTGTATGTGTATGAACATCTTGTCTCTCGATTACCATGTGCCTCTGAAGGAGTTCACTGAGTAAATGATTACTCCCACTCAAATTTATAAACAGCCAATAAATCAGAAAATACTCACAATGATCACTGATACTGACAGTTGTACTATAGAGATGAGGGGCTGAAAGAAATTTCCAAGTTATATAATTTCTCACTAGTGGAGTGATAAAGTTCTGACTGAATTACATTACAGAGCTTACTCTAAGGAAAGCCCCTGGACAGCTTTCAATAGGAAAGACCCTTTCTGATTAGGTAGCTATAAAATGCACAAGAATACACATGGGGATCAGAACAATGTTCCACCTAGCTCTGCATTCTTTGTGCACTAGTAGCTGATAGCAAACATCTATAAAAAGGACAGGATAAATATACAATGACATTTCCAGAATAGTCTCTTGGTCTCCAGCTGTTTGTGATTCAAAGGCTTTGTATTTGCATTTAATAGCCTTCAATGGAAAGAAGCTGCCAGAGAAATCAAGCAACTTTTGCCAGCAAGCTTCAGAGCAAGAATATTTTGCTATGCAGTAACAAGACTGTACTTCTGTACAACCACTGAGGTATTGCTGAGTGAAGATAAGAGTCACAGCGAACAGCATAGAAATAGAAGCAGCAGCAGACTCAGTTTGAAGGAAGAGTCAGAGACATGACCTTCCAATCAGCTAGCTTTCCAACAATTACAGAGGAGGTTCTTGGCTCTTTTACAACCTTGGACTGAGAAAAGTAAAAATAGAGCATATCCTCCAATGCTTTGGTGAGGATATTTATTCCTCCCTTCCTCTGCAACTTGAGAGAAGAAACTTTTGATGATACAATAAAAACAAGAGGACTATGATGTCTGTGTCCTTGTGAAGGAGGTGTGAGGTAGTATTTGGAGTAGGAAATGCCTATTCAAACCAAAACCTACTACCTGTACAACAGTTAAGAGTTCTTAACCCCAAAGATGGCTCCAGAGATTGCAATTATTTTTCATGGTAATGCCATTTTAAGTTTGCAGCATTGTTATCACATTTGTTTAGAAATTTTACTGCTACAGCATAAATAGGAAGTGTTACGACAATCTTCATCTATAGACATTACTTTATTGACCCTTAATTTTTTCAACAGTTCTCTTTGTTCTGCTATTTATTTTTTCAGGGGCTTTGTGTAAACCTCAGTTTTACAAACATGTTTCAGCTGCTAACTCCTAAGATTCCATTTCTAAGTAAAATCTTCAGAAAGAAAGTAATTATTTCTCCTAAACACCTTACTCTTTTGGAACGACTACTTTGTACAAACCTCCATGTTTCAGAAGATTTAGCACCTTTGACACCTTATTAGAACATGACCTGTAACTATTACTTGGTTATTTAATTAATATACACTCAGATCAGTTCTACTTTTTTGCACTAAAACGATCCAATTGCCAGAACAGATAAAGTTTTGCTGTATCTCATCTTTTGCTGTGGCTTCTGCAGATGTATCAAACATTCATTTTTGGGGGACTTTTTAATTGAACATACCTGTATTTTATCATTCTCTGTGGCATCTTCAAGTATGAGTGTAAAAATTATTCCTGCGGGAACATATGTTCTCAGTAATTTACCCAGATTTATACTTTACTGTCAAAACAATACAACTGCAGCTGAAAAATAACCTTCACACTTAGGGATGTATCAGGTAACATCTTTCTGGTGTATTTGTGGCCAATGTCTGTCACATCTCCTTCTTCACAGGTAGGATATTTTTTTTGTAAACAAGACATAATGCAAAATTAGATCTAGTCTCCAAACTTGTCATGGGCTTACTATCAACTATCCACTACGTATTAACATAAGCAAGTAATGAGTAGGCAATTCTATAATGTCCCACAGTTATTTCTGACCATTCTAATTTACTGTAAGAGGAAGAGGTTCTCCTCCTCGTAGTTAAGGAACAGAGTTATTTCCCACTGGCCTCATAATAAAAGTGATCCTTAAGAATAAATTCAAATAACAGAAAGTGACCTCGGGAATCCTCTTGGTGAAGAGGGTCCAATTTGAGGATAAGTGGAGGCAGTCTGGAACGACAGGAAACAGCATTCAGCAGCAGGAAGGAACTGAGGTGAGTGGAGCACTTGAAATTCCAAAAGGAGAAACTCCCTAGAGAACAGAGCCCTTACACAAAAGGCATGCTGGATAGTAATATTATACAGTCCGGAATTCATCATATATATCATTATTAGATTTGTTGTCCCCTTTACAGTAAATTTAGTTGCATGAAACTTATTCCTAAACATGCAAAAGCTAGCAATACACCTACTATTTTCCAAAACTCGTGTTTTCACAGGAAAACAGTCCAGTAGACCTTTTAAAACATACGTTAGAAACTAATGATGTAATTTCAGTTGTAATGGAACATGAGCACACTTTTATAACCTGCATCATTTGCAGTCCTTTGCTCTCCTCAGAGGAAAGGAATACTATTGACAAGTAAGTATTGAATCACCTATCCCAGTGAGAACACATTAATGAAAGGGAGGCCTTATGAACTTGAGCAAAGCTGGGAAAGTAGGGTCTTTCAGGGTACTTACTAATATAAATAGGTTTGGGGATTTTTTAATTTATTTCAAAGGCAAGTATTTTATCTGCTGGAATCTGAACTTTAATTACCTAGTTACATTTACTATTTTTTTTGCTTAAACTGTCAGTATTCATGGTGCCCTTTTGTTTTGCAGAACACTACAAAAATAATGAAAATATTCATATTTCACAATGTAGCAGATAGTAATAAAGTAGTAAATATTTGAAGACCCAAAACAGAAAAGGCACTTAGCAAGTTTCTGAGACAAGAAACTTGTGTGTTTTTTTTTCAAAACCAGATAAACAATATAAAACCTCTGCAAAAATAAATACTGCAAAATTGACTGCAAATAAGGTTATAACTGTTTAAATAAACTAAAAGATGTATTTAAAACAAGATTGTTGTGATAAAAGTGAAACTGAATAACAATTGAAAACAAATATCCTACATTGGAAATCAGATGTTTCATTTTGACATTGCTTAACTGCTTTTGCATAAGAAAAGGGCAGTCTTTGTAAATAACCACTGACAAAAGTGGCTTGTTACTTAAATAGCATTCAAAGTAATGCACAGTGAAGATGCCACAATGATGGAGTTCTCAATTATATTACAATAAATTTAGCTGGTATTATCGCAGTTATAAAATTCTCTACATTGTGATAAGATCAAAATAATTGATTGGTATGCTTTCTACTAAGAATCTGAACAGCACCAGAAAGTATGTATCTGAATGTTAATAGTATGCAGACAAGTGGCATTTACATAAAGATCCCTTCCACCGGCTATTTACCTTTGGAAGGATAGAGTGTGATGGTTTGATCTGGATTCACAAAAGCAAGTAAAGCAATCTTATTGACAAAGCATCTCATGATGAATATCATTTTGCAGTCCAGAGAATATTTAGAAGACAGATTTTATTAACATAAATTTCAAAATACCAAATATCATTCACTAGTCAAAATGTTTACTGAATTCCACATACTTTTCAAGCTAGAAGGGAGCTGAAAGGAAAATATGAAGCTGATATTTTTACTATGTCAACTTAAGATTCACAGCCTTTTTTACTGGTGAACTATTTGGGCTGTGATCATCAGGACATGCAGGTGTTGCTAAGATGTAGAGATAGAGAATTTTAGCAAACTACAACTTAGAGGTACGTAATTCTGACATTGTTTCAGGTATGAATTTCCAAAAAAAATTTGCAAGAGAGCATGTAAAATTATTCCACATGACAAAAATCTAATGTCTTATTAGCAGAAGTCCAAATTTATATCATAAAGCCTACCTAAAATGTTAAGGTTTTTCTGAAACATGCAGTACTGCATATTCATAAAAAATTACACACTTCCGAAACTACAAATTTTTTATATATCTTACATATTAAAAAAATAACAAAACTTTATGAAGATTTATCACAAAGTACACATATTTATCTAGTTTTAGAAAATAACTATATCAACACTGGACTTGGTGTAACGGTATTTGAAAGGCAGTCTAATGCAGAGGTATGGATGATAGAGTATACACTATGATCTAGATAACTCAATTGTCACCTGAGCATCAAAGGCACAGCATAGCCTAAGAAAGATTATTATAGTTTGTGACAAGGCCAGTATAATGTAGGACCACCCCATATTTGCCATAAATGTCAGTTATTACTAATGGAATTATTGTTTTCAACCTGAAGAAATTAGTTAAAGCTGAAAGTCAGGAGTTAACTTAAATCCAGATCCATTTTCTTTTTGGGTTAATACAGTCCTTGTAGTGTTAGTCAAACTTGCTGTTATACAGTCCTAACATGCTATATGCAACTTACTGACTCAAGTCACGTATTGGGTATCTTTGTTTGTTCTTTATATTTTTTTTGATTTTTTGTTTTTTGTTGCTGATTCTTTGGATTTTTTTAAAAAAGGGAGAAACTCCAAGTCAAAAAACTCCTAAGTAGCACATCGCACAGCGTACACAGCCAGTCCTAACTTCCAGGTCATTTTCAGTTAAAAAGTCATGTTACGGAAAAAACAGGGCTGAGATGTAGAGTACACTATGATCTGTCCACTGAGAAAAAAAATACTGAAGAACAATTTAGCATATATACGCTAATCTTTTTTCTTCTTCCAAGTATGCAGCTTTTTGAAATCCTGAAAATAACAACTTCTGGGATGGTAACGCCAATGAGTTTTCAGCTACTTTATTCAAGCAATACATGAAATAACCTTCCTATAAATCCAACATCTGATCTAGTCACCATATAAAGAACTAACATGCAGTAAAAGTCAGTTACTCCACAGTCACACTCCAGGTAAGAGGGTTTGCTATTTTGACAGAGGGAGGACCTGGCTATGAATTTTTGATCAGGTCAGATGTAAACATTTTGTTACTGATTTACAGATTCTTAATGAGAAAACAGCCCTTCAGTGACCTAGTTATAACTAGGAAAAAGGGGAAAAAAGGTTTTTTTGATTGTCTATGTTACTCCAAAGAATAAGGACAATGTTATGTCTCTTCAGTTAAATACCATAAATACAGTTTTGATAAGACTGTCAAAATAATAATAATGATTAAAAAAACAGACCCACTTTTCATACTGCTGTTGCTGTCCTCCCTGACAAATCTACTGCACGTGCTTTCCACTGCTTTCCACTGACAGAATTTGGGGTTTCTAACAGATTTCTAAAAATACCTTGTAAACAAACACAATAAACCTTACAAGTCATCAGTAGACAATTTAGTGAAAATCAGGCTTGAGATATTTATAGCTGGAGGTGATCCTAACATCCTCTTTTACTGTTTGCTGTTTAGATCAGTCAGTCCAAACTGAACCTTAAGTGGCTGCTCACAAGACTTCTTTCAGTATGTTTATATGATTTAATAAAAAAGCCAAGCTACTTAGAGACAAGTAGATGCCAACTACTTGGGTCCCTGCTACAATAGCTGAAGCCGCAAGGTTCTCTACCAGAGGCCTACATACACAGGTGGGTATGTGACACAGAAGTCTCTAACATCAGCACGTGTATTCTGGAAAGCCTGAACATGACATTATGAAGAGCAGTACTTGGGAGTAGCTTTAACTTTCACTGAAAGGCTATCAATATTCCACCCAAAGCACTATCAGTCATATATACAACATGTCTGAGAGAAATCTCTTTTGAAGTCCTTCCAACCATGCATGACTACAGAAATCAATTTTACCCTCTCCTAGTCTTCTGCAGACCTTCTCTATCTTCTGTTAACTTTAGAAAGATTGTCACTGGTGATATTCTGATTGCGTCTTGAATCAGACTTCTTGAATCAGTACTTCTGAAGAATTAGCAAGTCTGTGTTCAGAAAGCAGCTGCCTGATTTCCTACCTTAGGAGAACGCTCTAGTCTCATACCTCAGGACATGGAGAGTCTTACAAAAATAAATCAAAGACTTTTGGTCTGAAGAATCTCTGAAACTAAACACACCTACTGTGGCTATTTGTGAAAAATGGAAGAGACAGATAATCATTTATGCCAAAGGTGCCACCCAGGGTTTGAGTAAGGAACTATTTAACAAGATGTGCTCAGGAAAAAAAGAAAAAAAAAAAAGGTAGCTCATGGTAATTTACACAGTAAGTCATGTATCATTCTGAAGGATTACAGAAGCTCAGTCTTGAATAAAATACAGAAGTAAAGAGAATCATCAGGCATCTTTTTTAGTAATAGAGAACTCACAGTATCGGCCATCTCTTGATACAAAAGACAATATAGCATGAGTAACTGTAAAAATGAAAGGCTGAGGGGTTTTTTGAGGTGTTTCAGTAGAGACCTGTTGAAATAACAATTGACACAGAGAAAAACACAACACGCCCTAGGGAGGAATTATTTTCATAAAAGAACTAAAATGAGTATGTAATCTTATTTAAAGTAGATGGCTTTGTGATTTGGCAAATGTCTTTTCTCAGGTGAAAAGGGATTCTAAGCATAACTGAACTTATACTTCGCCAAACAAAGTTCAAAATATTCCAGTGGAAAAATAAAAAGCAGCCTTATGACTTTTAACCTGAGAAAAACAGGTAATCAGGAAAGCTCATTAACAAAATAAAATTTAAGAATCTTTGCAGTGAAAAATGATTCATCTGTTTTGTTTTTTCTCATAGCACATTCAAATAAAGCAAAAATAGCAACTTTATTTCCAGTAAAATGCTTGGTAAAATGTGTTTTCTACATCACTTACCTGTTTTCATTTCTAACAAGCGCTTTTTCTTTTGTTGCCTCTCTTGTTTTTCTTTTTCTGCTTTCTCCTTAGCTATTTTAGCACGTCTCTGTTTTTCTTCCGCTTCCCTTCTTCTCATATTTTCCTTTACCGCTTGCTATGGAAAAAAGTAATATAGAGTTCCATGAATCCCTTAATTTATCAAGACAAGCAAGTATTTTGCGTTCCATGTTTAGTACATTTTATTCAAAAGAGTAAGCAAATTCAGAATAAATACATTAAAATCGTACTAATTGCTGCCAAATAAGGATTATACATTCAGCAACAAATACACCTTAAGAATCCACCTGTTAATGTAGGAAGAACTCAAAATATCTAAGCCACCTTGTTTTACCAAATTGTAAGTATGTTGCTATTCGTATTTTTAGAATAGTTTCAACACCTATTTTTTCTCATGCTGCCACTGTAGCAACCAAAAGAAGGCTGCCTGGATGATAGTGTTGCATTTTTCTTATTCTTATTTACATATGCATTAATTCACTGGGTTTATAAATTATTGTCTTTTGGACAATATCAGTACAATACTGTTTATCTTAAACTATAAATCAGTACGCCAAAACTTCCAATGAAGCTGAAACAGAACTATGAGTTTCAGAATTTTTAATTCATAATTTTGCATATTCAGATATTAAGCAAAAGAACTGTGGCACTTTCAATGCATTTTTAACAAAACTATTTCCGGATCACCTTTTCATTATTTTAGCATTAACTATGTACTTTGCTAAATTCAGTGCTTTGAGAATTTACTACTGGGTAAAACTCAAATGGGACTTGAGCACAAGTAAACACTGTCAGAAATTACACACTTTCCTAACAGAGTGACCAAGGAAATTTCTACTTTGCATCTACTTTTCCCCCAAAGTAATACCAGTAGGACTCAGCCTCAGACTGCAGTCTTTCAACCTGTGGGTGTCTCCCCTTTCTAATCACACTAATGAAGCGTGCCTGATTTAGTAGCTCACACCTTCATGTTCAGTGCAAATTGGAAGCTTTGGTGTATCACACCTTGCCTCCAGCCCTTCTCTAGTAGGACAATGACCTTCCACAAATTTTACACCACAGCTTAACACTTCAGGCTGATGATGCCTTGGGTACCATTTAAGGCTCCTCTTCAGGGTACTTAGGCACTTCTGGTGTCAGGTGTCCTTTGAGATGTCATGTAGCCAGCTCTTCAAATTCCACTAACTGTTTTAAGTATGCATCTCTGTTGACTAGAATATGAGATTAGACACTCAAACTTATATACAGATGCCAATGTTTTGAGGTTTATGCCATACAGCCAAATCCTACCCTACCTGTTTCATGTGTTTTCAATTCAAAACAGAAGTGGCATGCCAAAACCTGTGTTTTCTGATATGGAAGCATTCTTTGGTTCTCCCATGCACTTTCCAGGGTCATTTCTAATTTTTATTTAAGTCCTTGCATCATATGAAAGAAAAATATAGTCTAGGGAAAAAAGTCTAACTTGGTTGCTCTTTTTCTGTTTCTTGAAGTCAGGTTTCTGCTGCAGAGCAACCTACTATCAATAGGAGCAAGGGGTTTCTATAGTCCTATGATTAGCATACTGTCTTGGGCAAAAGAGCTGTTGACTCAAGGCCTCTTCACTCCCTTTCATACAACTGCAGAAAAATTCTAAGCATTAGACAAGTAATTACTTTATCTTGAAAGCTATCCTTCCAGAAAAGGGATGAGCTTGTTAGCAGTTCCTGTGATGCTGTGAAAGCACAGAGGGAGGTTAACAGAGATGTCTGATACCTACAATGTTCCACTGACAGAACCAGGAATTTAGCTTCTGAAGTTAGAGCACTGAAGGTAAAATGCTTCACCCCTTTTTTTGGATCTGGTCAACTAACTGTACTCTAGATTTGGTGCTCACAGAGTGCAAATAATAGCTGTCACAGCTGCCAAACACTGAAGTACAAACAGCAGTCCAAAGTTGGCCATGAAATTTAAGTCTATGGCTCCAGATTTAAACATGCTTTTTGAGTCTTAACATTTTCAAGAATTGAGAATTTAAAAAAAAAAAAAGGTAGGCAAATACTTTATGTAAATCATCAACTTTGCATGACAACAAGGATGACGGAACTTCACCTTCCCATACCTACTGGTGATGACTGGTCTTTTAGTTTTGGACTTTTTAATAAACTCATGATTTTTTAGCACTAAATTTACAAGTCTTTAGAACTAAATTTTCTAGGATAACAACCACTTTCAGCTTCTGTCAGCAATCAAGATCAATACTAAACAATCCTGAAAATCAGACCTCAGATGTCTCACACTAGGCATCTCAAAAATCTTTTCTGGAAAGTCTCAAAACTGAGCAGCTATTCAATATTCTTTTTAGTGTCATTGAATGATAAGGGGTTGCATGCCTTATCTACACACCTCTTTCATATAGCCTTCAAACTGTGCTCTGCAAGACAGAATTATTAATTTTCCTCAAGGTTTCTTCTATCATGCTCATAAATAATACCTAACTGTTTTGAAGCATTAATTAATCTATCTTTATAATTCTGCTGTGAAGCAGAGGTTAGTATCAGTGCTAATTCTACAGACACAGAGAAGAAATATGGGAAAATTACTGTAAAGCACAACCACTCCCTTAGAGCCTCCAAATCAACATGAACATAAGCATTTAGAATTCCTATTCTACAACATTTAATGGAAGGTGTGGATCAAACACCAGAAGTTAAAGCATATACCTAGTTTGTAATATTTAATAATTTTGAAATCAGACTCCTGAGTTTCATATTAGGCATTGATCAAGTTAGGATAACATAATCAATTCCCCTGTTGAAAAATCTGGCATATGTAACTTGCCAGGCAAAATTATTCTGATTGAAGATTGTGCTTTCTAGTTGTTTTGGTTGTTAAACTCTGAAGTAGAAGAGGCTTAGTAATCTTTATATATTCCAAATGTTTGCTAAATATGGGTTCCCGCTTAAGTCCTGTCCTCAAAATAGATGGACATATGAATTTTAAACTGTTTCTCAGTATCTATGAAAGAGGCAATTTTCCCGATCTTCAGACATGTCTGAAATTATTAAAAAAAACAACCAACCATGTAAAACAAAAAAAAGACTCAGAAACATGAAAGCAACTTAAATAAGCCTGTTGTAATGATAAGCATCAGGCTGCAATGAGGAGTAGGTGGTAAAATGACTACATGAATCTTTCTACAGATCAATAGGCAGTAGTTGGATCACTCCTCTAGATTTTTTCACAAAACTTGTGCTCATACAAAATTTCTACAGGAGCAGTCAGTAAATTAAGCTATGTAATCATAAGTAGCCAGATGTGACACAAATTACTTACTATTCAAACACATATACAATTACATAGGGTTACAAAAAATAACTTCTAAGAAATATTAGGCATAAAATAAACACGTACCACGAACATGGTCCTGAAGTTGTTTAAGTCCGTTAAAAACTCCTCCACGGAAACCTTCTTCAGATCAATAGCATAATATCTCATCACGTTCTGATAGAGTTTTTCCATGTTCTCATGCATCCGTGAGAGTTTCTGAAAATCTTCTTTGGCATGAACTAGAAAGCTGTACACTTCTGTTAAGGCTGCAAGAATACTCAGTGAATCTAGTCCAACACACAATTTTTAATTAACACTGATTTGTATGTCATACACATTTTTTGTTTCATCAAATGAGCACCAAAAGAATTCTTTCTATGACATTTATGCTTCCTAGTATTTACTGCATATATTAGGCCGAGGAATAAATTCAGGGACTTTCATAAAAATATCTCAACCACTTTAAACTTAAAGATTATTCCATTACCATATAATTTCATATGAAAAGAAATTAAATGTATAGAAATAATCCAACTTCAAGCACCTATGTAGGTTCTTTAGTATAACTGTCTCTTTATTGAAAGTAAAAGCTTAGGTATGTAAATTACAATTTACATGGAGTTTAGGTACAGATACCAATAATTAACCTGAATTTTTTATCAAGAAATAGTATACTTCCTAATAAAATTAGAGTAAAAATAGAAATATTGATGAACAGTATTAAAGGCAAAACCCATGAAGGATAAAAAAAATTCATCTTAATAGCAATGCATTTATTTCTGTTTCCGGTGGCTGCATCATGTATTTATGCTTTTTCTAAGGCTATTTGCAACATCAATACAACATAATTAAATTAGAGGTGAAAACATTAAAACTACTTCTCCAAAAGGTAGACAATTTATAAACAGTATCAAAATACTGCATAACATAAATTTAAAAACCACTATGTTTATTCAGGACTTCTTATAATGTAGTTTGTCAAAGAAGCTCAAAGATAAAATATTCCAAATAGTAATTTCCTTATGTAGGACAAATTCAAGAACTGTTTACTTTAATGAAATGGTAGCTAAACAAATATTTATGTTCCATAATTTTCCAGCTGCAGCACAGACAATAAATGGCAACTTTGCCTTTACTCTCAATTGTCCACTTCATCTCTTGAAAAACAGAATTTACTGTATTTGTACACTTTCTACTACAGATTAAAAACAATATGGTCACTTCACAAAGCACAGGATTTTTAATCAAGTGCATTAAAATCCAGATAAATAGAATAGTGAAGGATCTGGCACTTCACCTTACTGAACATGATACCATTGGCCTTGGTCCATTGATCCAGCCTGCCTACCTTCCAGCAGATCAACACTCCCACACAACTTGGGATCATCTGTGAACTGACTGAGGGTGCACTCCATCCTCTCATCCAGTTCATCAATGAAGATACTGAACAGGACTGGTCCCAACACTGAGCCCTTGGGAAGCCCACTAGTGACCAGCACACAGGAACAATTTACTTCTGGGTGACTGTTTCTACTCGAGGTTTTTTTGCAACGCACTCCTCTTTTGTTTAGAGGCTGAATCCCAATCAAATTTCACTATTCAGTGTCCTTCTGGTTTCTTAAGGTTGCTTTTAAAGTATCATTTAAAAATATCATGGTTTTCTTTTTGTAATTTAGAATCCATTCCAGAAAGTCAACAACAATGTTCTCAGATACATGCAGGGAAGGAGAAATAATGCACTCTCACAGCATTCTAATTAGTCACTATGATGGCTATTAGCTGGCCCTGTAAGGGTACAACAGTCTTGTAAAAAGGAACTAAGTAATGACAAGATTTCAATGATTTAAAAAGATACATTTTCCATCACCCCTCAACCACTTAATTTCCGACTTTCTCCAACAAGGCTCTTTTGCCAGTACAAGCTTCTTTTCATGGTTCTACTGACTTACTGCTTGTAAACAGCTTCAAACTGCCTGTGCTGACAGGCTAGCAACAGCTCAAAGAGAACTGATACTACCAGCCCACTTTTCTTCTGCACCAATTTTAATCTCTCTCATTTACTTTGCAACCAGGATGAGATAGCACAGTACACTGAAAACTACTCTTCAGACTTGAGATTTTTTTAAATTATTAAGACTTCTAAAAAGCTGGTGGTACAGCAAGGAAAGTTGATGATAAGTTAGTCTACAGCTGCTGCCCAACTATTAAATAAAAAAGGATTATGAGAAACAGGACATGACAAAATACAAGTTTGGATCATCAGAAGAAACATCAGCAGTTCACAAAAACACAAGCAAACCAAAACAACAAAGAAAACAGAGTGAAACAAGGAAAAAAACCCCTACATCTGGTTTACTTTTGATACTGCAAATTTAGGATACTTACTATTTGTGATTCTTCGATTACTAACAGAACTTACGGAAAGCTCTACATTTTTTTTTGCAATTATGAGGCTGCTTATTTCCAGAGTGGAAGGGTAACGGGAAATTAGATAAATTTGTTTTATTGTCACTATGTATAAATGTCAAACAACAAACACTCCAATACCTTCCTTCAGTTTTCTAGGAATAAGGAAAAAAAAGAAGTTAAAGTTATCAACAAAATGTAAACTTCATCTTGTAAATGCCATAGAATATCCTAAATATCCTAAAACAAAAACTTGGGGAGCGGGGGAGGTGACAGACAAAATTTCTGTGATATTCTTCAAGACACAGCTAAAGTTACTGCCATGTTAATAGAGTACATATAAGTTGGTTAGTTTATACTATTAAAATTGACTCTCCTTGAATGTTTGATGCACACTTTTAAACACAAAATACAGCATTCTGGAAAGATGCTTTCTTATCTAGTATTTCAATGCCAGACACGTTGAATACTGAGATTTTTATTTTCCATCTGGTGCGTTTCAGGATACCCCTAAGCTCTTGGTATTCTACTGAGAATGTGCTCCAATTTAGGTATCTTTAATAATTCCTCTTTCTTTTCTCCTTAAATATGGCTTTTGTTAGCCAGTCCTAGCTAAACTGGAGACAACAGGGAATACTACTGAGTACAGCAATCCCAACTGTAATTATTATGAACAGGTTGATATATATGCATTATCAGCTACACAATTCATTGGTTTTGGATGAATGAAGACAGAAGTACAGCCAAGCTGCAAGACAGGTGGGAAGAAAAGGAAATCAAGAAGTTTGGTATTTGCTAACTTTTTCTCAAGTGGCTTCACTTCATGGACTGCCTTTTTGGACTCATGGGACTACAGATCATTCTGCTAATTAATGAACAGGAAAGCAGGGCTGAGACAAGTAATATCTGTGGCAAAATTTCTAACAGCTTTATGTTTGGTCTTGCATATTCTGGCAGATCTTTTCATAGTGGATTGCTTGTCTGAAATTTATACTCATTTTAATATATTGTGGCATTTAAAATACTAATACAGTGTAGCATGTCAAGCTAAGTAAATGCATCTGTTACCCTAGAACAGACAATGAATGAGGTCACCAAACCATTTCAGCAAATGATGTTCTACTAAGAGCAAGCGCTGAGAATGCTATAAGAGTCTATTAAGGATTTCCAACATTTTTTGGAAAATAGTTGCAATTGTCTGAAAAATACATGTCAGGGAGGCTTCTTTTTATGTACATATAACAAGGGCCAACTTAAAAATTCTGTATCTGAATATAATAGTTCAAGACACGTAGAAATTTTGGTACCTTCTGAAGAATATTTGTCAAATAATACCTTTTCTTTGATTAATTCCTACTTACCTCTATGTTATAACACTAAAACAAATTGGCAGGTATTTTTATTACAAAGAGCTGCTGCATCAACTGTGTACATCCCATATATTACAGGCAAAATCAGTCTTAGCTGAAATACACATGTGAAGTCCAAACCAGGTATCAGAGACCCATATAAAAGAATTATATACTTAAATTTACACAGCTAACATCTTTACCCTCTCCTAAAGAGCAGCACAAAACCTTTTTTCACCTAAAGAGCTCAGGTCCTGTAATCTTTCAAAGTCCTTGGGAATACAAGGACATCTTACAGACTTCAGTTTGACTACATTGCACAGGGGGAACTTCAAACTACATGATCGATTAAGTAACTGACAGTATGGGTGCAGCAAGGAGTCTCCCTGCTGCACTTGAAATTGGTTTCTCTACCTCACTTAGTAGTGAAGACTCTCACTCCGATTAAGTGCTGTTCCTTCCTTTCCTTTTGGCAATGTCAACAAATCAAATTAAAAGGCAAGGAAAGAGGAACAGAGAATTGATCAAAAGAAAGGATTTTGTTCCTAGCTGAAAGGCGCCAATCAAATTATTGTCCCTTAAGAATTAGTTCCATAAGTTTCTGTAAAAAACACCATCAACTACCTTCATTCATAGGTTCAGCTGCCACTTGGAAAAATCACAAGATGCGAGTTGTACTGATAAAAGAGCATGTTGACTAAATCACTTAATCAAATTTTTAATACGCAATTTAAATACTTTCCATAAACCCACTAAATTTTTATATTTAATGTACAAGTGTATTTTGTTCACTATGTCTTTTATGGAACATTTCACTTGATGGATTTAATACACTAGATCAATATCAATTCAGTATTCTTTGACTTTCCTAATTAAAGGAAACAGAAGAATTGAGATAATAACTATTACTCCTCAGCTACCATACATGCGATGGCTGACAAATTAACACAATCTAATATATAGGAGAAATATTCATAATTACAGACTTTGTCAATAAAATAGAGCACCAACTGTGCGTATCTCTGACTTACTGAAGAAACAGGAATGCTAATCAGTTCATTAGGGGGCTTTGGGTTGTGATATTTAGCGACAGGATGTAATAGCCTGCTTGTCCATGGACCTTAATTGTATTCAGGATGAAAAATTATTTCCAACAAAGCACCATCCTTTCTTTTTCAGATTTCCTGCTGGTTTCTTTTCATGAGCTGCATGCTTTTCAAGACATCAGCACCACTCAGCTTTTCTTGTCATAGGAATAAAAGTAAAGACAGGTCCAGGTTTCATCATGCTGTGCAGGATTATCTAACCTTTACATCAAACTTTTTCTGCTTTGTAATTTATTCCTGTTTTTCTAAAAGTATGTTTCTTTAATTAGTGTGTTCACAGGCATGACTAGAAACCATATGCAACTTCACTGTTTTGAAATTACTGCCTGTCTGCTGGGTCAGGTAGTAGGTAAGGGCAAACTATTTCTGTTCATAATATTTACTGTTCAAAATACTGTATTTGAATAGTCCAATGCAACAAAATATGTAATATGGCTGGTGTAAGGACTTAAGAGAGCACAGTTGCCTGTCCCAAACACTGTATAGGCCACAGAAAGACTTTGCCATGAGATGAGCACAGAAGGGAGGGACAGGATGGTGCTAACTCCTGGCCTGGTGGAGGTGAGATCTGGTTAGCTCATCCCGGTTCATGCTATTCCCACTGTGGCAAACTGTGTAGAGAAGCAACTGCTTTTATGCCTATCACTGGTCAAAAACCACCCCAAGTTATGGGACACATGGCACCTGCAACCACTGAAGCCCACTCACACTCCCTCAATATGCCTTCGTGCATACCTGGAACATGGACTGGAAGTTAAACCACTGTAACAGGAACTTGAGAAAAGATAAAGGTGGTACTATTGTCCAGGTGTAATCTCGGATCTAGGGTGAGGTTAACAAGGCTGAGGGACAAGAATGTGTCACTGACAGTGGACATAGAGAATGCAGAATTTAGGGTCCACAAAAAAAGCCAGATTGGCAAATGCACAAAAATCAGCTCTGACTGGGTGAAAGTTAATTTTGGTAGATGGAGATCACAATTCACTGACTCAAGAAACCCACTGACTCATAGGAAAAGACTGAACATAGGACTAATCAGCATTAGAATTGGAGGGAATCGTTCAACCAATAGAGTAAGAGAACCGTGTAGGCAATAAGCATCAATTCCTTTGCTTGCTAAAATGTATAAATACTAAAATGTTTTGAACGACCTCGGGACACTCACCACTAAGAAATCCAGGGTGAAGAAGGACCAACGACACATCACTAGATCCATGGGTGGTGACCGTCTTCTGCTTAATTTCTCTCCCTCTGCCCTCCCCTTTTCTATCTCTATGTCTCTACCTCACATTTACTGTTAAATAAAATCTGTGCTACAGACTCTGCATGTGGTCTTGTTTGCATCTTAATTTGAGCAGAGACATCTCTCACTAGTCAGGCCTTAACAATCGGTTTTACCTGTACTGATTTATTATTAGTAAGACCAAATATTCATCTTACCAGTTTCTGACAGCAGTCAATACCCAACAAGTAGGGAAAACAAGAAGGAAACTTGGCAAGTATAGCAAGATAATTCAACTTATGTAGTATTCAATTTCTAGGAGTCTGCATGTTAGTGATTCTTCTAAGCTAAAGCTACTGCTTGCACATTGTGTTTAATAGCTCCTGATGTACAATCTTTAGCCAACTATCAAAGCCTTATATGAAATTCATTCACATTTTCAGCCTATACAACAACGTAAAAGTAAATTCTACAGTTTAATTGAATGTTGACCAAGAAAACACTTCCATTAGTATGTTTTAACCTGTTGGCCAGTATTTCACATGGGATGAACCCTGGTTATTTATAAAATACAATGCATATATTCATAATTTTCCTTCTGGATGAGACACAAAATTACAAGTACTGTTACTGTATTTTCTTAAGGTCTTTTATTTTCCACCCTCAGAGTTTTAATTTATTGAAACATGCCTTATGCAGAAACTATTGTCAACTGCTGCTGATTGCCACCATTCTCTGTCACATCAGCACGTATACAGCATACTTTTTGAGACGGGGTGATGGAAGAACTGATGACGTAAGAATATTGCTGATTTTTATAGCATCTTAAAACGTTTTCTGCTTGCTCTTAACTGCAATTGTTCCCAATTGTTCTAATATAGTGTTTTTCCTCCCTATCTATTACTCTCTAATCACTGAAATTCACTTGCTGCTTTGTCAGCATCTGCCAGTATCTCCCTTTGATGTGAGGAATTTTTTTAAAGCTATTAATCCAGAAAAAAATAATCAATTCACTTTTCACCTAAGAAATCACTTTACTTGAAATTCTTTGTGAATAAACCTTGTTGAAACATGCATGGAAATTCAGTTATGCTCTACTGACTTCCTACCTTTATCTGCATAATGTAATAGACCTGCAAGGGGTGGTTTCTCTTTACAAAACACACACTGACTCTCCCACATCATATTTTATCTCAAAAAAAATCTATGTTTATTCTGTTTTTATTTAGTCTCCATCAGTTTTCCTGGTACAGAAGGCAGACTTGCAGATCCTCCTTGCTCTCTTCTAAAAAAACTCAGGGGCTTCTTTTCAGCTTTGACCTGGTCTAGTGAAAGGTGTCTCTGCCCACAGCAGGGAGGCTGGAACCAGGTGATCTTTGAGGTTCCTTCCAACCCAGAGTATTCTATGATTTCATGATTCCTTTGTGTCTTGGACTACCTTAGTTCATGTAAGAATACGCAACCTCTTAAGTTTATATTGGAGTCAATTTTAATTTTTTTTCAAGTGTTTTGGGACCACTGGTTACTCCTGGTGATTTATTGCTGTTTATTTCATATTAAAATAAAATTCTACTGATTCTTTCATTTGACATCATCCTTCCATTCAAAATATTACACAGTACGATTAATTGAAGTTCTTACCAGAGAAAACTGATGAAAAGAACAAATGTAACTTTATGGCTATGGCTTATCTTCTTGGCACACATTGACAATCCAGCTCTTCTCTGGCAGGCTTATAGCTTTTGAGATGCCTGAAAAAGACCATGTGTAGATCCTCCTTTGCATTTCCTAAGATGATCGCTATCCTTCTTAAGCTATCAGTAAACTGCTCTAGTGGTTTTTGTATATGGGGATGGAATTTCACTTCCTAAAACAGTTATGGTACTTATTCACAAGCTCCACCTGCTTACTTTGTTTTAAATACAGTTTATAACTTTGCATCACAGTATCACATTCACTTCTGCCAACAAATTTCATAAATGCCCAATATCAGTAACACAAAGGGAAATGAGGCATCTTACAGAATCATTTTTTGATTTTAGATGTTTGGTATTAGCATATAAGGACATATTTATCCAAGTTTTCTCACACTTTCCTTAAATGAAGTTAACTTTTGGGGGGTATTCACTCCTTCTCAATTGAATTTTGCTAATTTATTTCTTACCCTTTTTTATAAATACATATCTAGAAAAGCTGTATAAGCTATCTGTTCCTTCAAAACCTCATCAGTCCTCAGCTAAAAAATGCAAAAAGTTAGAGGGCATTTTAGGTGCCTACATCACGACTATTTTGGACTAGATGACCATTGTCGATCCCTTCCAACTGAAATAGTCTATTCTATTCTAACGGATTAAGAAGAGCCTGTCCTTTTTCATAGGTTAGATTTTTTAAAAAGTGCGTCCCATTCCTAACTTCCTAGATTACATGTCGTTTTCTTAACTAACCACAGACTTTTTAAGTCCTAGCAATATTCTCTGAAAGCTTTCATGGATATTTTCCTTTAACTTCATGGCAATATTGTATCTATTGCCTTCAGGTCCCAGCCCCTAGTTCTTCTATTATACTATCAGTTTCTCTAGGGACAGAACTTACATGTCATACCGTAGAGATACCATGCTGACGGGCTACAACATATCTCTTAAAAACACATTGAGCTGGAAAAAAGAGCCAGCAACAACAACAATAAACAGAACAACCTCAACAACAGAATACCCAACCTTACAGAAAATTAGTGGTGACACTGAAAGGTTAAGATAACCCACACTGTTCAGAGAAGGCCTGAAGCTACGTTGCAAACACTGGCTGCAGCTAATCTAATGAAGATGAAACTGGCCCTAATGCAGGAAGTACCAGTATATCCACTCGGCCTCAGGGTTGCTTGCCATCTTTCATTTAATAGTAAGAGATGAATCAAGAGGACTGTGCCCTGAGTATCCCCACCCTGTTATATAATAAAGCAGTCTTCCAGCTACATAGTAATGCTTGCAGAACAAATTTCAACCTGTCTGTTGGTATTTCTGCATCCACATTAGTCTCAGTGCCAAGCATATATGATTTAAGTGAAAGTATGTTTTTTTCTGTTTAAATAATTAACTTCATGTCACAAGGTGTTTTTATGAAAGAGACAGGCAGAGAAGTTGGTTGCAAGATTTGGAATAAATTGTGAGAAAAGGAATTTTGGCATAAATAAGACCAGAAAATACTTCACATGCTATGAATCTCACTTCTGAAATAAGAGAAATTTTCTGTTTCTGTGGTTGCACGTACAAAAACATTCACAGTGATAATCCACCCACTAAAAAACAAACAGACACAGGGTAACAGACATTTTTCTATGATATTCTGACATTTAAAAAAATCATTTAACACTAGACTCCTTAAAATTCCTGTTAAAACTCCTTTTCACTAAGTTGTGATACTTACATACAGTGTAAAACCTGACAGTAAGCATTTTTCTCCTCATTCATTCCACTACAGAGGAATCCTTTAATGTCTTTAGTTTTTGAGAAGAAAAAAAAGTTACACTTTTCGAAAATACATGCTACAAACTAGACAGAAGTTATGCAAAGAAGTTTCAAGTGATGCAGTTAAATTACTTGGGGATTTTTATCTTGTTTTGTTTTTTAAGAGTGCTCCAAAGGATATTGACATTTTTGCTACAAACTTATCATGTTTATCCTCAGGAACTGGAAAAGTCTGCAGATCCTTCTCAAGCTGTTGGAGTTGCTTCTCCATATGCTTAAGGCTCTTCTCCAGGTTTTCTGCTGAGACTAAAACACAGAACATTCATTCTGTTAACACACTAAAAAAAAAATCGTTTGCAAAATACATGAGTTAAAACCTTACCCAAACCAGCATACTATGTTTTTAATTCCAAAAAAACAGCACACTAAACAAATTACAAAACAAGATGAGGGGGTCACTCTACAATGCTCAGCTCCCCTCACTTAACCAGTTGCCTTATTCTGATTAGATGTATGCTGTTTGAATGCTGCATTTTGATTTATTTTTATGCCTAAGGTTTTGCATTGCAATTAACAGTCTGTTTTAAATAACCTGAGATATACATATGCCAGTCTGCCTCCTCTGATTAAGCAAAGGACAAGTTTTGAAGCTATTCTAAGAATCACAAAGCTTTTTTCAATCTCATTATTTTAAAACAGAAAATAAGAACATTTGTACGGAAAATCATGAAGGGAAAGTAAGATTTTCAAAAACATGGAGAAAATGGGGCTATTAAACATCTATGCATGAAAACTAAAACTCAATTCCCCAGTTTGAAAACATTATGCGTGGAAAAAAACCCAACAGAATTTGTCAGAGCAAAGGTGCTTGCCGAGCACTTGAGAGAGTGCAACAGAACAAATCATGGACTTAGGAAAAAGAAAGAAGTAGAGTTGAAACATCAGGAATTTATAGAAGTATGTAGAAAAAGTGCAAATTTTCGGGAAAAGGAAAATACAACTTTCATTCATTTGAAGCAATGAATGTAAAGTTGAACACTAGATCTAGTGTCTAGATTAAAATATCAAGATGACAAGGGTAAATTGAGGATAACTCATTAGCACGTATTCTATCTTAGATCTATATTATTGCAATCAATTAAAGCTTATTTCCTGATTGTTTATGAAGCAAACTTGACATTTAACTGTGTTCCATAGGAACAATATATATACTGTGAATTCTAGAATAATTACTTTTTTTTAACTTTATTATTTAATTCATAATATAGTGTACCTGTAAAGATATAGTTATCTTCAACTTGATTTAAAAAAAATTCCTGAAGAAAGTCTGTGTTCCTATGATGTTACTAGAATCTGTAGTGGATCTGTGATTACATCTATTGAGTAGAGTTATGTGAAGGAAAATATAAAATACACACAATGAACACAACCTTCTCTCATAAAAGCCTGACAAAGTCCTCAAATGACTAGAGCAAAATGTTGCATAGCAACTAAAATCCATTCATAGCAGAAAGGTTAACACAACTATAAAATGATCCATGGCAATCTGTTAAATTGCTAATGTAATCTAAAATAAGGGGGAAAAAAGCCCAAAGCAGTTGAAGACAACTTTTTGAAGAGAAAATAAAAATATATGTTCATGTTATAACTCCTCATTTGCTTTATAATCACTATTTTTCAAAGCTTGTGGTTACTCAAAACCACAGTTTCCCAACTGTATAGTAGACTTGCAGATTTGCATTCAGGAATTGACCAGCCTAAATCATCACCAGGTATGTCAGTTGGCTGCAGTAGTTAAGAGACTGCCTTGCTTGGGAAGCAGAGCTAAAATTGGAAGCTGACATTGTTGACTAAGATGGGTTTCAGCCTTCAATGGTTCCAGAAACAAACCTAATTTTAATAGAAAGCCATCCTTCTGCTGTCATAAGAAGTCTTGAATGTTAGGCACACACAATTTTAAGACACTGATTTACTTAGAAAGCTGCTAAGAAACACAGAATACAACTTGTGCCTAATATAACTATTGATAGGACTCTTCACAGTACTCTTTGTCTGGCATAAAGAGTTCACAGCATAAATTAGTGTGACATACATAACATCAAAATTATGAAACTTGGCAAGTACACAACTTTAAAAACAATATAAAAACCCAACCCACCAAAAAATTCTCTACGTGAATTGCAGGTAACAGTTGAGCAACAGCTACAGTCTTTACCCAGGTAAAAACCCCAACAAAACAACTCTTTGCCTAGGGCTGATTAGCAGGTTCTAAACAAATTTTTGAATTCCTGCTTATAGCAAAGACAATCTTTTATTTTAGTATTTCAGTTCTTTTGACATTGAATAGTTACATATTTGATCAAGAATCTTTAAATCTCTGTCTTGTTCTGAAGAGGTTTTTCTTCCTTTGTCATGACCTTATGTTGTTCTTGAACTTATGAATACAGCATTCCTTTGATTTCAGCAGTGCACAACTATTAGATATATTTTCCTTTAAGACTATTTCTGATGACAGCCTCAAGCAGAGGCAAGTTCACAATATGCTGCTATTAAGTTTGGTACGACTGTCTTTGCAGTTTTCAATTTAGTGAAAATAGATGAAAAAAAATCAAATCCCTAAATATAACCAGCTCCTCCATAGAAAGATCACACGAAATACCTGCCAACCTTCCCTTCTGTCCCTCTGAAAGACATGGTATAAAATTTGAAGGGACATAGAAGAAAGGGAGTATTATTCTTCTGCCAAACTTTGACCCCTAATCCTGGACGGATTCAGAAATAAACCCAAGCCAGAGTGAAGTACACAACTCATATGCTAGTTTAGAAACAGTCAAACAAACCCTGGGTTTTTGAGTGTTAGTGAGCCCACAAAACCAAGTTGTTCACTGAGTAAAATGCATGTGTGCCTAAACAAGTTCTTACTTATATTCTCTAAACTCTCATATCACTTTTTCAAAATGGCTCCTGATACTTTCATAGGCAATAATAATTTCCTTACTGTCTGCTTTTCATGGTTATAACAACTTTGTTCTGGAAGCTTCCTCTCTTGAATCAGGTTTTCCGATAACATAATTATTGCAGAAACCTCTTCACCTACTTCTGTTTTAAAATATTTGTGCATAGCATTTCATGTGATGATTTGCTATTACACTGCTTTACTATTTCTACAATTATCCTGAGAATATCTTATCTGATTAACTTACAATAAAACATCCTTTTTCTCTTGACCAAAGCTCTTATTACAGTATCAAGATGCAGGATCTTGTACTTCATGCCGTCAAATTTCTTTTATTCTGCTTCCTCAGGATAATTCAGTAATAACATATAACGCTCTTGTGTTATATGACCCAATAACACTCTCGTCTGGCAAACTAACCCTATGTCAGATACACTCATTGGTTAAATACCAGAATTTTATAATTTTCATTTTATGCTACTCTCATTAATCTCCATGTTTGATTATTCTTTCCTCTATAAACATTCATATCAGTTAAGTCAGATAAAGAGATGTGGAATTGCCCAAATCATTCTCTTCTCCTCAGTTTCTTAAACATTTTGTAGTCACACAACACTATTATAGCACAGCAAAACTTGGTAAAAAATGTACTTACAAAACATTTAGTTTTAACTCAGTTGTCTCAGAATGCAGAAAATGAAACTGGTATTTACAATATGAGAATACAATACTCTGATATTTTTTTCTTTCAACAGATTTCTGTGGAGAATGTTTGTGCCCCCATTCCCCATCCCTAAATCATTATTCTTGCTTAAAATTAAAACAGCACTTCATCTAGTTTTCAGACTATACCTGTTTTATCTCAAATACTAGAAATAATTATCCAAAGTAAAGCAATACTTCTTGTGGGCTCTCTCATTTCTATTGCTGTAAACCTGGTACTTTTTGTATCGGATTTTTCAGCTGATATTTCAGAAATCCTACATGCTGCCCACTCTGTATGACAATTTGCTTGGATGTCGCAACCTCCTTATCACAAGATACTTCCTCTTACCTACAGGTATTTTGCTTCCCTTGTACTATTCTGGCCCCTTTATTCTGAGCAACTGACACTGACAAGCTGACCTCTAGCTCCATACAGAAAACTATACCATATTATTTTAAAAAATATTCTGGAAATATACTATTGCTTTAGCCATGCAAACTTCATACTGGACTGATGGAGTTATCAAATAATTCTCTAAATTTAAAATTGTCAGCATAGTATTGATGTAGCATTTAAAAATAAATGGCAAAATGTAGTAAAAAAATGCCCAATAACCAACCAAAACCCACTTCCATTTTTGGGTGGATTTCCAGCACAAACAAAGAACTATTCCACAGGAAAAGTATTGGACATTTCTGTAAACACCAACAAAGATCTGAAATATCCATAAACAGTAGCATAAGATCTACTTGGATATACTTAGTGTCACACAGTACTGAAAATAGAACATTTAAGCTTTATTTCTCCCAAAATGATGATTTCTCTTGTCTCTATAGCCATTTTCTGGCATTCTTGCCTTTTTTCTTTTCCTTTCCTCTTCATGTGTGTGTCTAACATGCACATGCAACACAGTTTGGATCTGTTTTTCTCCAAAGCTCTAACAATGCCACTGGCTCTTGACCCCTGGCCTTTCCCTTCTGTACTCAAGGCAGATTTCAGTTGCACACATGAGGAAAAGTGGCTTCTCTAAGCAGAATTTAATTAATTGTCTCCTATTTTGATTTCAAATATGAGTGCACTAATACAGTATAATTGGTAAATAATGGAAGCATTTTTGTACCCAGTTCACTAGTAATACTACTACTATCATCAGTAGGAATAGGCCTCAGACCTTACACCAACTGTGCCCTACACCACCTACACAAGAGCCTTGGCCTGCTGGACTTCTTAATAAGCTTCAAGAACCTCCTAGGTGAACTGCAGTCTGACACCATGTCTCTTTTTATACTACACAGTTTAAGCTCAGAACTTGAAAATATGGGAAATGTCTGAAAACAGAAACACCTGAATGACAAACAATTCACTGATTGTCAGTAATTCACCACCAGACTGATACTGAAAGAAAGAAGCAACTACTAAAGGCAAGGAAAAAAAATGGCCAAGCAACAGGATACAGCACTTGTCCCAGCAGAGGGATCAATATTCCCCAGTGCTGCAGAGCACACAGTGACATGGTAAACTGGTGGACAATGAGCTGCCAAGAGATTAAACCATCTTATAAAAGAAGAAACTAAATTCAGAGGAGGGAACAAAAAGACCCTTGCATCAGCTGTAACCTCCCTCACTGAAGAGCTCTTGAACCTCATCACCTGGGTCCTTGGGAACCCACAAAGTACTGTGCTGTGCGTTGTTTATTCACAGCTAATTTAGGGTATGATTGTTAATAACTAGCTGCTTTGAATATGCAATGAGAGTGATTAATAGTGATTCAGAATGAGTCATTAGCATGAAATGGTAATGAATATGATTCTAGTAAAGTTTAAAATAAAAGCTTAAAAGTGACAAAATTATCAGTCTTCAATCTGATCTCATCACTGTAAGATCTAACTTCCTGAGGTATATAAGTAGCAAGACACACAAGTCTACATATACATATATATATGCACTTGCAGCACTTCCTTACTCATTAAAATTCAGTTTTCTCATCTTCAAGGTTACAAACATTTGGACAATGCAGTCAGCTTTTCTTTTTACTCTCATCCTCCTTTCCAGCACTTTAAGGTTCCTCTATGCCACTGCATAACCTATTTGATTTTTTATCCTCATCTTTTACAGATATCCACGTTTTTCCCCTACAGAGTATATAATTTTGTCTTAGTCTCACTATCACTTAAAACATCATACATCAATGAAATCTTTCAGTAACATCTAAACTTTTTTACTCAGTTGAATAAGCATGAAATTAGTAGTATTGAACAGCTTTATCTGAATCCTGATCTGCTTATAGATCAAACCGTCTACAACATGTTTAAATAGGACTCAAGGACTGCATCAGGGATTGGCCGTGACCCACCACTTAACTGGTGGATCACTGCAAGATGACAGTGAAAGGAAGCTACTGGCATGGACTACTGATCTACTTCAGTATTATATTAGAAGCTGAAGCACTATTTTGGTAAAAATATGCAAATACTCAAATTCTTGCTTATATTTTATTTGCCAAGTCATGCCTGTAAAAGATGCATATATTTCTATGCCCTAAGGAAATATAGCATTTCACTTACATCTTAGTAGCCCATTGCCTAATCAGATCTTAAAACACCTTGCCACATAACACGACCATGCATAGCTTATAGCCACAAACATTAAAAGATATTATCTGCAATACACAACAGTATTGCATATGTTCCATTGGCTCTTAAAGCCAGAATTTTTATATCATGTAATGCACTCAGACAAAAAAATAAAACCAACAAACAAATAAACAAACAAAACCCCCCAAAAGAGACAAGGTGCAAGATGATACGTTTAACTACTTATTTTCAAAAAGTTCAATTTATTACAAAATGGTTCAGATTAGAACATGTAAGAATATGGCAAAATTGTAGTGTGCTGGTATAGGACTTGTGTTCCAATAGAGCAAGAACTGTTGATCTATTAGAGGTATAGACGGTGGTGAAAAAAACATGAATAAATACAAAATTGTAGAAATATTAAAAGGCCCACTTAAACTCCATTACTGTAAATTTCCCTTTGCAAACATTCAATGCCCTAAGTATGCTATCTTAAATGTTGGAGTGGACCATTTTTATGCCTCAGGTGATACATTTCTGGTAAATGGAGAAGTATTTTTAGCCTAAGATTTTCAATATTAAAAAAATGAAGTTATTCGCAAATAGTTTTAAAACACAGTAGCACCAAAATAACAAGCTTCTTCAGTCTTGTGAAAGAATCTTTCACACAATTTAGAACTTGAAATAGACTTTTAACCTAAGAATTACCTTAATGGACAAATATTTACTTTACAACTTCTATTGCTTAGTGCTCGATAATAAGGCAAAACTAGTTGCTAAAAACATTACATACTTTCTCAGTCTTGACAACAAACAGTGAGAAAAAAAAGATGACTTTGAAAAAATATTTCTTCCTTTCAAATAATGGTATCTCAAACCCCTTTTACAGTTGGAATTCTTTGTCATTACTTTGTTATACTTCAGTATTTATTTTAAGGCTTTACAGTTAATAATTGAATTGTTTGAAAGCCTAATTAACTCAAAACTTCAATTTCTATTACTGTTTATCTCTTAAGCCATAAAATTTTGTATTTTCTATTTTGAGTGCCATTTATATAATCACCACTATGAGCAATCTAACTCTGTTTTTAGGAATATGGTTGCTTTTTCTCCACCTAGGAAAATACTATACAATAGCTATGTAAAACATATGTTGGCTTCTTCCTGTATAAACTAAGGCATAAGATACACTTGATGCCATTCTTGTGTGGTGTCTTGATATGCAACCAAGTGAATTACAGACCAAGAAACTAGAAGTTCTCTATCCAAGGTGCAAGTAATAGAATGATTTTTTTTTTCATTCAGAGGACCGCTAAAAATGGACTTCTGGTAGGTAGCAAATCTCCTGGTGATAATTCATAGCCATAATCCAGACCTGGATGCAGCACTCCAGGTGGGGTCTCACAAGAATAGAGTAGAACGGGTAGAATCACCTCCCCTGACTTGCTGGACACACTTCTTTTGATGCAGTCCAGTCTACCTTGTCCTTGGGATTGCCCTGATCCAGGTGCAGGATCTTGTACTTGGCCTTGTTGAACTTCATGAGGTTCACACAGGCGCATGCCTCAAGCCTGTCCAGGTCCCTCTGGATGTCATCCCGTCGCTCCAGTGTGTCAATTGCACCACAAAGCTTGGTGTTGTTGGCAGACTTGCTGAGGAGGCACTCGATCCCACTGTCCATGTTACTGGCAAAGATGTTAAAAAGCCCAAGTCCCAATACTGGTTCCCTGAGGAACACCATTTATCACTGGTCTGTACTTGGAGACTGAGCCATTGACTGTAAAACTCTTAGTGTGACCACTGAGCAAATTTTTTATCCAGCAACTGGTCTACCTATCAAATCCATGTCTCTCCAGTTTAGATACAAAGATGTCATGCAGGACAGTTGTCAAATACGTTGCACAAGTCCAGGTAGATAACATCTGTTGTCCTTTCCTTATCCACCACAGCTGTAATCCCATCGTAGAAGGCCACCAAATTTGTCTTTAGTGAAGCCATTTTGGTTGTCACCAAACAGCTCATTATTTTCCATGTGCACTAGCATAGTTAACAGAAAGGATCTGCTCCACTATTTTGTCAGGAACTGAGGCAAGAGTGACCAGCCTGTAGTTCCCTGAGTGTTGCTTATTTCCCACTCTAAAAATAAAGGTTATGTTTCCCCTTTTCAAGCTGGTGGAAATTTCACATGACTGCCATGACTTCTCAAATATAATGGATAGTGGCTTAACCACTTCCTCAGTATGTTCCCTCAGGACCCATGGACTTGTGCACTTTCAAAGTTCATTAAATGGTCTTGAACTCATCTACTACAGTGTGTGGTTCTTCTTTCTCCCAATCCCTGCTTTCAACTTCTGAATTGAGACTATTTCATACTATACATCTATAGGAACTACTATACTATATAGCTATAGCAACCTAGAAATCTGTGTAATCTGCAAGACACCATCTGTTGATTTTGGTACCGAGTATAATAGAGTATGCAGTAACTCATGAAGTTTGCACTGCTTTCTGAAAGCATAGAAAAATCAACCCAAACAAACACAAGTCTTGACAGCCTGTAAATACAGCCTGTGAATTTGTGACTCAAATCAAAAGTCCAAGCAATGCATAGCATAAGTATGCTATTTAATAGTACTGAGAAATTTGCCATTGACTTAGAAATTCTCCAACAGGAAAAAACCCTTTTCCTTATGACATAATGTTTATAGCATATATGTTAACATTTTTATCTCATGCTGTCCTAATGTTTTTAAATATTGTAGGTAGAGGTACCCTGTTTTTTCATGAATATAGATTAAACTTTGTATTTACAATTTAGTTGCTAGCTTTTCTAATTTTGAAGAAAAATTATCTATGAAAAAATCTGAATAGAGTTTCAAAAATGAGAAAATGGGTAAGTTTCTTGTAATGGTGCAATGAGTTAATGTCTTTTAGAGGAAGGCAAATCTGTGGTTTTAATGTTATTACAGTATGAAAGACTCTGTAAAGTGTAAGTAAATTAAGAGTCAATCAAACAAAACAGCAGCCTGAATAAATGCAATACAAATCTTTAGAATATCATAAAATAAGAAATTAGTAAATTGTACTAAATTACCAAAATATTTCTTGTCTGGAATACTAATAGAAAAGTGGAAAAGTCATTATGTTTAAAAGAAGAGACAGCTTTAATTATATAAATCTTCAGGAACTGTCATATCAGTAAGCTCATTAGCCACAATGAAAGTTCCTCCTGCTGATCTAAGAGTACTTGAAAAACAGGATTTGTTATACTTCAAAGTAAAAAGATATCTTTAACTCATGTACTGTAACAGTGAATGAAATTTACTTCTAGTGTTACAGAACTAGAAACTAAACCTATAGCACATAATGGGACAAAAAAGTATCCTGAAGTAACCTACAATTGCAAAGGTCACAAGTCCCTTGCTGCTTGCCTATCAAAGTTATATTAAAAAAAAAATTCTGAATGCAGTAATTCATTTACATACTGTGAATGTTTGATCATTTTTAAAACACTCAAAAATACATGTTAGCTTCACAATTAACAGACGCTGTCACTGCTCTGGAAGTCTTGCGAGCTATTTTAACAGCTTACTGTACAATCACTGGACAATATTCAATGAAAATAAAGGAGCAAGAATGTTTCTTGTGAAAAGGATAAAAAGAAAATGAATTGCTGAACATTGTAATGTTCTAATGGTCACCACTTTGAAAAAAGAAATAAATTGAGAGAGTAGTCTTAAGGATGAGCAAGTACAAATTAAAAAAGATATAAGGCATGCTATAAGTGGGCTGGTTGATACAAGGACAGTCAAGTTAAGGAAGAATTCTTAAAAAAAAAAAGCATCATTTAAGTAACTTAAGATTCCTGTAGAAGACTCATTCAATTAAAGGTGATCAAGCCAAAACAAAAAAAATGCATAGTATAGTTCCACTTTTATACAGTACGTTCAACTTCAAGTTTTATGTTAATATAGTTCAAATGACATTTAAACATCTTTCTACCACATTAATTTTGATTTATAATTTAAAGGACACTTGCAAATAATATTTTTATGCCACATATAAAATGTGAAATTATTGTATTTGAAGATATGAATATGCAGACAGGGCATAGAATCAGCTCAATAAAAAACAGCTTACAACAAAGGCATGGGAGAATAGAATATTTTTATCCAACTTTGTTGATTTATTCTTGGAGATTACTTTTTAAAATTACTTCAGAGAACAAAGTTCAGCAAAACCATGAAGGGAAAGGCATTCCACTACATGTACAAGGCCCCAGCCTTTGCCAGGACAAAAGGTAGAGAAAAGGATTTAGAAACAAATACTGGAATAAAATACAACCTATATGGCTCATGGGAAAATGGAACATTAAATTATTATGACGCAAAACCAGAAAAGAGTGATGGTATCTCCTCACCCCACAACTCTGAGGAATAAAGCAGCATCTACATGAACAGAATCTTTCTATCGGGTGACAGGAAAATCCCAGGCTGACTTCCTCCCTTCGGTACTATCAGCAGCCTGTAACCCTTAGATGTAACATTTGTATCCAGTCGTTTTCCAGATTTACTGGAAGTCTGAACTGCCTTCAATAAATGCAACCTGGGATGGATTATTCCTGCTAAACCCTAAGCACAGTATCTTGGAATGGACAGAATGCTCTAAGCCCTCAATACCAAAGTTCTGTTCTACCACAACCAGTATTTTTTTCTGGAATATGCGTATTTGACTGGATAAAAGATTTTTTATGACTTTCCCTCTATCACTCTCCATAAAAATAGCTTGTGATATCTGCTGTAATTTCCCAGCTCTCTGTAGGAGACTCAATACAAATCATTCTTGGTCAACTTGTTAGACTTCATCAACATATCAGTAAGTTATAAGAGACCATATGTTGGATGCGATTGAACACAACCACAGATTCACAGACTTCTTTTTTAATTGACCTTTTGGTAAGATCAAGCAAAAATAGCCGCTTCATTACAAGTTTACCGTGCAAAAGTTGGTGCATATTAAATCAACTTACTTCATAAAAAGATATTTTCACAGAAGGACTAAAAGTTTTAAAAAAAACCCATGGCCTACAGTCTCTGTGATTTGCTGCATTTTTCAAAATTCCAGTGTAGTAGGAGCCTTCCAAAACAGAATGGAATTTTGCAGGTAGGAAAACAAGTATAAATAAATACACTGATACATTAATTTGCTAAAGATATCCTAAGCCTTGTCTTTTTCATAGAGTAAAACTGAAATGCAAAATATATCTCATAATACACTGAAGTACATTCAATACATAAAGTTAAAAACATGAACACTGATTTCCATCTTACAACATACTGAGTGAGATCAAAGATTCATCTAGTCATTAGCAGATAGTGAAAAAAGAACATAAAGTCTGGACTAACTGATAATTTTACTGTCTACTCTTTGAATGGTCAGTGTTTTATACTCCAAAAGTTTTCCAGAAGACAGTCAGCAGTGATTAGATGACTATCTACACTGAAAATAATAACTTATAACAAGGAACATTTTAGTTTTCTGTCTGATACAATAAATTCAACCACAATACAGACAATAACATAATGGCAATGGAAAAAAAAACAAAAACCAAACAACCAGTGACCAGTTAACACTGCAAATTATGATGAAAACACTAAATTCATATACAGCAGAAACTCTTTTTTATTACCAGTACAAACAGTTAAGTGAAGGGTTTGAAGCATGTGCCAGCTATTTAAAACTAAGTGAACATTTAAGTGGTTATAATGCATCAAACAGAACTGGAAACTTTAAGAACCAGGACACCAGGAAGTCTATGTAAGTGATTGGAATCTCAAGTTTTCTATCAGCGGCAGGTTTTGCAAAACTGTAATTTGTGGCAGGGACATTGACTGAGGCATAAGAGTGACACTATACAAAGCAATATAGATAAACAGTGATATTTTCCAAACTGATATAAACTAAAAAGTTATTAACTGAGACATCCCATCTGATGGGTTTTTTCCTAACAAAGTAGGACAGTGTTGAGGTGACATTAATTTCTTACTCAATGCTCATTCTGTTTAAATTACTTAAACTGTGATAAAATATGGAAAAGGCATTCTTAATTAAGAAATGAATTGCAAAAATCCTGCTGCTGCTTATACTGAGATTTATCATATTCTATGCCCTATGATGAAACAGTAAAAATTTTTCCAGACTTTCAATGCTACTGTTGCACAAAGAACACACATGCAGGGAAGACAAAACTGTTCCATGTTTTGAAAAAATAAAATAAAGTGGCAGCATGACAGCCTTTCTGAATTTCTAAATGAAAAGACATTGAGCGATACACTTACTGTATAAAAGATTAAAAGCTGGAATTAAGTTCTGTTAACAGAAAAGAACATTCAAAAGAAATCTATTTTGGAAAATTATTCTAGAAGATATGTTAGAAGAAATGCATTGGAAAATTCTATAGTAAATGTTAAGGGACCAAACAATAAATATCTTCAATACCATTCACAGCCAGTCAAATTACTGATCCATGACATAGACTACTAATGTCTATTTTTTAATTATTGTTTGTAAAAAATAAGCATGATCTCACATGCAAGACACTGTAATGTATCAAAATCAAAACTTTTAGTTAGTTACACAAACCTTTACTAGCTTTATCTAAATGCTGAAAATCTTCAACAAAATCCAGGACATCCTGATAGCTTTCTTCACACACTTCTACAAGAAAATGGAGTAATGTTGTCTTCTGATCTGCTGACTTTGTGTCCTTCAGCTGGGGAAAAAAAAAGGGTAAAAACACTGAGAAAAACGTTATTTCTGATCATTGAGATAATTAATACATATTACTAACTGTGAATCCAAAAATGGTAGGAAAAAACTGCTGAAATAGCAGGTTTTTTAAAGAAAACTCTTAAGTAATGGGCTGTTTCATTTCCCATCTTGTTCAGAATCCCTAGAAAGATCACACTAAATATTTTTGAATTTTACTCAATACTTGAGTTTCAGTACTCAAAAACGTATCTCTTAAAAATATAATTATTTAAACAGTACAAGAATATTGGCAAAACTGTGAATAAATACATGAAAGGGGAAAAAAAAATAAATCAGACCTAAATCAGCAGAATCTAACCATACATAATTCACATATTATTTCCATCCTGATGTGTGAAATTAACAATATTTAGACAGTGGAAGCTACACAACCTCAACCTGCGCAAGTTCTTGTTATCAATTCTCAATACACAAATAAGAGTTTATAGGTTTCATTGTTCAAAAGCATTAACTTAAAAAATTCTTATGCATAAACCTTTCTTTCTGAACACTTTGTACATTTAAAATGATTTTTAAGCCTGGACATTTTAAAACTTGCACCTACTTGTGCAGAAACACTAACAATTGACAAATGGCAAGCACTTAGCTAAACATTTCTGTTGTAGTCTTCCATTTGAACTATCCTTTTAAATCAAAGAGATTTTGATAAACAGGAAATGACATCACATATGAAAGGGTTTCTTCACTTAAGAACTATTTCTACATAAGACAATTTAGCAGGAAAAGTGTACATACACATAGGCACAAAGTAAGCACAATTACTAAAAGGGCTGCCACAATTGCACAAAGACTTGTACAACATCTGAATATCAAGGCACAAAGTCTTTAGAACAGTATTACAACAAGGAATTATTGGGCTAAAAAATCATGTTAGTTTGTTTCAGCTTCAAGAGTGTTTTTTAGTTTGGTTAATACAAAAAACACAAGGCGATCCTCAAAGTTCAACAGTATAATAGTAATTACAGCAACAAGGCAGAAAGGAAAAATTGCCTCCCTTTCCACAAAGGGGTGAAAACCAGAAACAGAGCTGTATGGGGATTTTTTCCAAATAGTAAACTAAGAGCAATATCATTCCCAATTTAAATGTACATGCCCTTTTTGTTTTTTTTTCCTATGGTTACAAATTTTTTATAAAGAGATTTTTTTTTAATTCAATCATCACTTAAAAGTATTTTAAATTATCTGATTTAAAAAACAAATCATATTGTTAGCTTTTTCTGTACTTTACGTAAATGAAAATGAAGAATTTTGGATGGTGTCTATCACTGAGCTTGATATTTCATTCTTCACTGTAGTAATTATTTTCAAAGATATTATATTCAGTATTTATTTTTAAAGATAAAAATTATATTATCTTTGTAAATACAATGAGATATACTCATCCAGAATGTGTATGTTTCCTTCAGAGAAGTGGATTAATAATAACGTGAGACAAAGCTTTCAAAATAAACCAAAAATGGAATAACACATAAATATATCAAAACCCAAAAATAGATTCTAGAGTCCTTACTGTATGCAGTGTTACAATGTAAGTTATTTCTGCTGTACTGGGAATCTCGGTGAAGGATGCCTCAATAACATCACACAAAATTTCTACAATGTTACACTGCTCAAAAGACGTGTAGTTAAAAAAGTTATAAATATGAATCTATGTTATAAACATGCATATAATTTTAATACATGAGTATTTAACAAATGAATGAATATTAACATATCAATACCATATCTCCCTTCTGAGAATATGCATGATTGCTTTCTGATGTAGAAGAACTATTGCAAATGTTCAATTCTATGTGAAGCAGGGAAAAAGAAGGATATGGAATTGTCTTCTGCAACATGGAGAGTCCATAAAGTCTCCTATGTGCAGCTGGGCACCAATGAAGGAGAGCAGATAAATTGCATATTCTTTAAATATTACAGAAACCATTACCTTTGAAGGACAGAAGTCATGGCAAATCTCTTAGGTTGTAAAAAAACCTACTGAAAACTGCAGTACAGACAACCAGCCACTCTGCAATTTACAGCTTTCTAGTTTTGGCCTTGAGGAATACTGGTTTGGATGGGAATTTTTCCTGTTTTAATATTATTACTTTTTATAGTTTACTATTCTCAGAACAGAGCAGATTATGCATCAACCAAGACATTATACACTGTTAAGAAAATCCCAAAAATTACACATACGTAGTTTTACCTCTGTGTTTCCAGACAAAGTGATCTGTGTAAAAGACAATTTCATAACCAGTGAAGGCTTGGCATTCACGGACTTCCTAAATGAGGCCACAATTGGATGAGGTAAGTTAGAAATTCATGACTAGTACCCTGATACACATAGGACAGTAAAGGAAAACTCCCAGTGCTTTCACCTGAAAAAATCTGTCAGCCTTCAAAAGTACAAGTAGTTGACTGTGGGTTGCATTTGTCTAGGGATATCTAGTGACAGAGATCTGAAATTTCTCAGATGAACTCTAAGGTAGTTAGACTTGGTGATCATAGTTGCTCTTCATTCCAGCAAAGTTCATAATATTTGGTTGTCTGAAGGTTTTATTGGTTTTTATTGGGTTTTTTTTTTTTTTGTTTTTCTGTTCTTGTAATAGGACAGTTCGGCTTGGTAGGCACCTTTACAGACTATTCAGTCTAACCCCTCTTGCCATAGGTATTCATATTCATCAACCATTAAAATGTCATTATCTTCCCCCAAAAAAAGTTTTTAAACACCATGGTTTGGTATTTGCAACCTATCATGATGTCAAAACAGATACAAATCTTTGTCATTAGAAAGTCATAGTTTAACGTGCCCATTTCTTATGTAAATGAAGGACATAAGATTAAGTTTATATAAAAATTAAGTCCTAAAAAAAGTAAATCAGCCTCAGCACTTCTAATCATGCAACATGACAATGTCAAAATTACACTGTAATAAGCATTTTGATAATAGGGAGCAAATTACCTATTTTTTTTTGGTCTTCAAAGCTTTTTATCTATTTCACCTACATACTATTGGTAGTGACCAGCATTTCTCTTGAGCATAAATGAAGAGCATATTCTCTCCTTCCTTTTCTAAATGGGGTAACATCAGGCTGGTAACTTCTCACTAGGAAGATTCTGCAGGGCTTCATCCTTGGCCCCATTCTCTTTCAACATCTTCAGTAACAACCAGGACTTGAAGGAATACTGAACAAGTTTGCCTATGGCACTAAATTGGAAGCAGCTGTCAACTCTCTCAAGGGCAGAGAGGCCCTGTAGAGAGACCTCAATGAATCAGAGAGATGGGCATTCACCAACCATAGGAAGTTTAACAAAGGTAAGTGCCAGATTCTGCACCTGGGATGGGGCAACTCTGGTTGTGCATTTAGATTAGGGAAGGAGAAGCTGGAGAACAGCACTGCAAAAATGGACCTGGGGGTGTCCTGGCAGCCAGGAGGGCAAACCATGTCCTGGGGGCATCAGGCACAGCATCACCAGCCAGTCAAGGGAGGAGATTGTCCTGCTTTGCTCTGCACTGAGGTGGCACCACAATATAAGAAAGATATTAAGCTCTCAGAGAGTGTCCAAAGGAGGACAACAAAGATGGTGAAGGGCCTTGAGGGAAAGCCGTGTGAGGAGCAACTGAGTTCACTTGGTCTGTTCAGCCTGGAGAAGAGGAGGCTGAGGGGAGACCTCACTGCAGTCTAAAATTTCCCCACGAGAGGAAGAGTAGGGACAGGCACTGATCTCTTCACTCTCATGACCAGTGACAGGACTCAAGGAAATGGCATGAGGTTGAGTCGAGGGATGTTTAGGCTGGATATCAGGAGAAGATTCTTCACCCAGAGGGTGGTTGGACACTCTAACAGGCTCCCCAGAGAAGTGCTTACAGCAACAGAGTTCAAGAACTGCTTGGCCAACATTTTCGGGCGCATGGTGTGATTCTTGGGGTGTACTGTGCGAGGCCAGGAGTTGGACCTGATGATCCTGATAGGTTCCTTCCAACTCAATATACTCTATGATTCTATTTTAACTATAAGATCCTAGATTATCAAATACATTTAACGACAGAGCCCTGTAAAGTGAGTCAGAACTTGGAGCCTTTTTCTGAAATTCTGCCTAGCCATTCACTCCTTATTTTCATTATCTCCATACATCAATTCTCTATGTGTAGTACTCCATAGTTAACTTCAAAATTTTCATATTCTAGATCTTAATAAATTATTCCTCCAACATAAATTTTGACTTTTCATCCTGATCTGCAAAGTGCTTGCAAAAATTACCTTCACATTGTTTTCCTATTTTTTTTGTTGCCTCGTGTATTAAAAATACAGAGTATAAAGAGACCTATTACAAATTCTTGTAAAATCATACTTAAGAAGTAAATGAACCTAACTAGAGAGAAACCTTTAGCATCTTCCTTCTGAATATATTCCTTAACAAATTGTACATTTAACTCAATAACTTTAACTACAATATATTTCTCTAGGCAGATGACCCATGTTTAAAGTTTACTTTAGACTAGGGAAAGCATAAAACTTTTTCTCTATGATTGTCATAGGTATCACATTCAACACTCAAAAACCATCACAAAAGAATTTTTCTGAAATATGGCAGCATAAGGGTGATTAGTTTAAAGAATGTAGAAGTTAATATATTGTATTTTCTCTTGTGCAAAAACATAAAGAAATGAAAAGACAAAGAATACAAACTTCCAAACTATTCCTTACTCCTAAGAACTATTACATATATGTGTGCCCTCTGTAGATTTTTGCAGTAATCTCCCAGAAGGCACAGGAAAAAATAACAACAGCAAATACGGGAAGGCAATTAGGATTAGAATGGTTATAAATCAACACTCAGAAATGTACAGATGCCTTCCTGTATACACCTTATAAAAAAGTTGAAAGAGTGAAAATTTAAGAAAAATTAGAAGAAACAAGAAACTGGTGAAACTGAGCAACAAAAGAAGAGAATCACATGAGTAGAAAATGTAAGTCCAAGAGAAAACATAACTGTATTAAAATATATTAAAATGAGACCGATGTCTTAGAAGTGCTGACATATTAAAACTACAACACTACTATGATCACACTGATGTGGTCCTTTCATAATCTTATTTAGTTTGGTCTTGGGATTTTTATTATTCCCTCAAAATAGAATCATCTACAAGTTTAAATGCAAGTCCCTCTCAAGACGGCTATTCACAGATTAGCTGTATTGTTCAAACCTTCAACTAATGCTAATAATTACAAAAAAAAAGAAAATAGAATTCAAACAATTAAGTGCAGGAAAAACATGAAAACTAAGTAGCATAACAAAAACAAATGAAAAAGTGAAAGTAATACTCAACATGGACATTTCAAAACTCACTTTACATAGAGAGCTGAGATTATATCCAAAAGTCTGTGCATTCCGAGAACCTGCATTCATGTAGTTTCCCATTAACAATACTAGTTCCAGCAGCTTGCTAAAGCTTTTACTCTTTTTTATCTCTTCACAGGCAGCACTGACAGCCATGATGTCAGGTTTGATGTTGTTCACCTGCTCCTCAAACTGAAGCTTAAAAAGAATAGCACTGAGCCGTGGCCGTAGTCTCTTCACATTGCTCATCTGATTGAAAAGAGAAACAGGAGATTTCCTTTAAAATTCATGGTATGGTTTGGCACTGTACAAATGCATACAATCTGAAATGATTTATTGGCATGACAGGCTTGAAGAAGCAATATATCTGCTATAACTGATAGCAAATGAATGAGAGACACTTGGGTAAGCAACTGAAATCCCATCTTGTGGTTAATAGGAACTGCCCCCATCCTTTCCAAATAACTAGTATGTGTAAGCAATGAAAGATAAAGTGTCATCATATATCACATCTGTCAACTCATATACCAAATCCTATAAAACTAATCCATGTTTATGACCCAGTAGTTGCAAAGAAATGAAAGTAGCTCACAAATTTTGTATAACTCGGAATGTACCAAAACAAGGCAATCTCATTTTCTGGTGCAAATATTTGAAAGCTGATTCCAATAAGAGCTTATTATAAACTTGCAGGAAAATAACAGTTTTGAAAAATCTCAGCTATGAAACATTTAATATAGCATACACTAATATATACTGATATTCATAGCCCTCTACACTCTTTTATACTAACCTAATACAGTTAATTAGGCACAGCAGAATGCTCCCAGGAAAACAGTAGCTTCTGTAGATCAGATGCAAAAGATTTGGCCTTTTCTATGGTTTACTGGTCCTGTATTTTCAACAGAAGTTTCAATCTTCTTATGTATTAAGTCACTGAATTCTCACTTCAGACATACTTTGCACATTGCTTACTACATCCACACTAGACACACTAGTTTCAAATTCTTCTAGAAGCTATGTATCTCATTTTTCCCTATCCCTGTTTTTCCATCAATTTCATTAATTCCATAAGATCTCCTTCCCCATAGTTGCCTTTTTCCTTCTCAAGGTAAGGTTCAAGACAATAATTCCTTGACAATTCTGGAAATCCTAAACTAATTTTGCTTTCTTTTTTCTTAATAACACATTATGGTTTCCAGCTACCAGTACTTCTCAATGCAAGGGAAGAAGCAATAATATTTGCACTACTCCTACAAATTATTAGGCTTCATATAGTGGCCTTGAACTTTTCCCTTTAAATTGGAAATATTCCCCTCCAAAACACAGTGATACCTAAGGTTTTACAGGATATTTCTCAACTGTTTCTAGTCTATCAATGCAAAAATTCCTCTGACAGGGCAGTGTTCCTAAGTCATATGGTACTTATCATCCCAACACAAACTCAATGAAAAGCATAATGGAGACACTCCATCCATTTTCAATATAAAGTGAAACTGAAGGCTATCTAATCCAAAGGCTTTGATAATAGAAGCAGAAGAGGATGGAATTTACAGTTTATTTTATTGGTTTTACTTTGACAGCAGAAGAAAATAAAATCAGGTAGAGTTAACATTTTGTGTTACTAAGTCACTTGAGAAATGCCTGCCTAGTCATGCAACCACCTGATAATGTCCCATTGAAGTAAATAAACCATTCGCATTTTAGTTCAGATAAGAAATCTTGATGTAACATGAGAAATCCTTTCCACTAACTATACTTCTTTTTTTTTTTTCATAGAGCAGAGCATACAAACAGGGCATCTTTCAAACTAGGTTGAAAATTGTTGCACTTTAGTCCACAGGCTGCCTCCAGCCTGGTTCTAAAGTAAAACACTTAAAATGTACAATTTGAAAATTATAACTCAGTACCACGTGTAGGCAGATATTCTGTTCTTATCATACATGAAATAGCATCCAACAAGTGTGGTAAAATTCTTATTTACAAACAGATAAGCAAGGATAATAGGACTTTAATTTGAATAGGGCATTTCACAGTGAAATATAAACAAAAATATCTACACACATAAAATTAACAGAGTACTCTTACAACTTTACACCCAATTTAAGAATATCTACCTAAAAGAGTATTAAGGTCCTAGACAGAGGCAAGCATCATGAAGTCATTCTCCCAGCTCCTTCAAGAATTGCTTTGAACTCCTTTTCCTCTATTATCTTCCTAGATTTGTACATGTATTACTACTTCTTAGCATATTGAGAACAATATTCTTCATTTTAAGTTTAGTTCTCCAGTCAGTAAGGAAAAATTTGAAACTAGGCTAGAAAAAACCCCACAAAGGTCCATTGAAATTATCCAGATTTTTAATATTTGTCACTACTCAGGGTGCCATAGAGATGATTCATTAATATTAAACCATAGAAGCTAAGAAAATGCAGTGTAAGTTGCATTGATTTTGAATGGTACCAAGCTCAAGACATTACAGAATCAGCAGTAGATGCATCGTTTATTGACTTTTGGCTTTTCACATAGGCAGATCCTTGAAACTGAAATAATCAAGTACTTTAGATCACAAAGAAGTGTTGCACAAACATAAGCATGCATATATATGCATAAAAGGTGTGAAGTTTTCATCAGAACCACTTGAACTACAATAAAGATGTCCTGTATGTATGCAATTCTTAAGGATGAATGCAGAAATGAGTACTCTAAAACATTAGAAACTGGAACACATGCCAGAAACACAACAGAAATGCCCCTGGGTTGCTATTCTTATTATTCTTATTCAAAATGCTCTGAAATCCATACACAATGCATGTTGTTAGTACTATTTGTTTACCTGTTTGCCAAATAAATAACTGAGAAGAGATGGAGAGTTCCTTTAGTAATATATGCCTTTCTTTGTGACATGTAGTCTATAATTATATTCAAAGTGTGAAATCCATACACCTTACCACAAGAGATGCTAAGAATTTAAATGTTGCAATGCTGACAGGCTTATGCTAACACCCTACACTTTATTATAATCAGCATAGAAGGATGTAACTCTGCTTAAGTCTTTATAGTGGAATCCTGAAAACAGACAATCCAAATAACTAAAATGGGAAGCTGACGTAGAAACTTCCGCATGTATGAGTAATGAATTGTTCTATTTTTCAAGTAATAGTCCACAAGAATGATCTCACTATGTGAAAGTCCAAATGGGAACTGACATATGAGCTGAGCTACCCAGCAGTAGCTCTCACAGGTGTCACATCCAACAGCAAAGACAACTTTTTCTCTCTAATACAGCATAAATCAGAAGGCAACCATAAGACTGTGCAATCTGATATATGTGTACTTTCATTGCTTTCTTTGTTGATGTCAAGTAAAGGAACAAGTCTCAGAAGTTACACTGACACTACATTTTGATCACTGAAGAGGATTCATTCCTGTCACAAGCTCATAAGAGAAAAACAGTGCAAGGGCTTCAGTTTCATACCTTCCTTAAAAGGATCAACAGTGCTGAGGCTGTCAGACCACCTGAAAGTGTTCCCAGTCAAAAAGCAAAATATCAGTTACAGCCAAGTCGATAAAGAGAGTAAACTGGAACGGCATCCCCTGTGAAGAATATATGTCTTTCACCACTACAGCATCAGTGAGCTCCAGAGTGCATAGGTAAAAAGTGTGAATTCCTGACTCTTTTCTTTTGACTCAGGCACTTGAAAAGCAAAAAAGACCAAACTTCAAATAAGGAAGGACTGATACCTTACGAGATGTTTTATCATGTTTAAAGAAGATAAAAGAACATCCTGCTCAGTTTGAAACGGACAGCCAACATAACTGAATCTTAGTAAAGACCAGCAGCATTCTGGAAACATACCTTCCCATACCACATTACTTCAGTGTATGGGAAGTCAATTCACAATAAAAGAGCAGTACTTTTGTTGAGATATTTTTATGGCTTCATGGAAATAGTACATCTTTCTTCACCTTCACATTGTTTTTTCCTCAAATAAATGATAATAAAGTGAACAACTTCCAACTCAAAATTAAAATTACTTATGAGAAATCAGAAAGTCTCTCTACATATACACACACATATATATGTATACATGCAAGCAATTGAAATCATGAGTTTTCTGCCATATTAGTAGTGATAGAGGGCATGTCCTGCTACTCTGTTTCTCCAGGTTGAATTATAAACAGCTTGAATTTGCACTGCTAAGTTTCTTGCAAATTCAAGATTTTTCTGAAGAATATTAAGGTCAGAAGAGAAGGGAGTGTATTTTAAGTGACAGAGGAACAAAATTCATCAATTACCTCCTAGCTGCACACAGGCAGCCTTCCCTTGACTTGTGGATGACACTGCACTGATACACAGTGCAGAAAATCCCTAGTCCTGTTTCGGATTGCATTATGTTCAATAAAGATGGGCCATCAAGGTCAGTGAGCAGATCTCAGAATTCCAATGGGGGCTACAACACAGCTGTCAAAATAAGATGAGTTTACAGTCTTTATGCTGAAATTCATAGAAAGGTATGTTCTACTAGGAAAAGAAAGTGTGGATTTTTTTTACTTTATCCAAAAAATACAATTAGGTGTCCTGACATCTTGATCAATATGGAATGCAGAGACAGCCTTTGTTTCTCCAGTTGAATGTGGACAATGATATTTCCCTAGAAAGCAATCATCCAAGATGGGGAGGGTCTAAATTTCCCAAACTCTTCTATTTTTAGAAGGCCTAACAGATGTCTGAAAGGCTATTTTCATTAAAAGACACATACGGAGCAGATGCCAACAGACTGAAAAGCTTTCCTCATGGGAAAACAAGTCACAGGTTTAATATAGGTAAAACCTCTGACTCATGCAGACAGTACAAAATAAAGAAATTTATACCAGAAATCAAGGGCAGATATCATTGAGGAACTTAAAATCAAAGTAAATAGAGAATAGTTTCTAAAAGTAAATCAGACGTAACTGTATTCCAGACGGAAAAATCTGATCAGCTTAACTCTAAAAGAAATGTATCATTTTCTGTCTGGCTACTACTAAGAATCCACCCCCTAATGAAAAGTAAGTCTACTCTATGTAATGTCCCAAAATACAGACAATGAAAGTACAGACATTCAATCAAGGTCTGGATGGGAATATTTGAAAACCATGGCAGCAGGCTTAGTACTTCCAATCAGGTAGACCCTTCTGTCTTAGTTCAAGAGAGAACTAAGATATTATGCTGGCCAGGAAATAATATCTCTCCTTTAAATTTAGGAAAACAGAACTTTAATTAGGAAATATATATATATATAAGAAAGGGATAACAGTTCTTAACCACAACTATATATATATATATCCAGAAAAGAACCAAACAACAACAGAACAGTCTGTAACAAAACCACTCCACCCCTCAAACAACAAGGCAAAACAGTCAAAAAGAGATCCTTTTTTGTCTAGTCCCAAAAGGGGAATGCAATTATATCCACGGACAGCAGGTGGCGCTGTGGCACCTCCGCTGCCTCGCTCTCCCTCTCAGGGGTGCAGTTTATATTTACGGACAGCAGGTGGCGGTGTCGCGGCCGGCCGGCCGGGCTCTCCCCTCCGGCGAGATGATAGGTTCCCCGGCTAGCTCCTCTTTTTCTTATGGGAAACTTTGTAATAATTATAATCACTCACGGCTGAGCACAGTCGAGTTGGAAAAGGAAGAAAAGGAACACAAAATCCAATATCCAGTGATGCTGGGATATCCAGGGTCTGTGTTCTGTCCTCCTCGCTCCTGACGACAGAATGAGCTCCTGCCTTGCGCAGGAAAACCAGAAAAACCAGTTTTTTCCCCTCCCAGACTTCAGGGAGATCACAACAAAAGCTATACTTAAGAGAGATAAAATCAAGATGCACACATCCTTTGTATCTTTTGTTAGCCATCTTCCCCCACCCCAGGGCGTTGGCTCCAAACCTTTTGGAAGGAATTCCTTCTTGGGCTTTGAAAACTCCAACACCTTCATAACAACTTCCACATAAAAGTGGAATTTGATGTTACATAGCTATTTAAGCAATGGTAACAGGCCAGCTGATTATGTTTTTGATGTGACAGACATGACCCCTTTCAAAAAACCTCAGGCCGCCAACACATTTGTATCTAGTATCATCTTCTCTACTGACCCAACAAGGCATGTCCCAGCTAATTTCCTCAGCAGGAAGGTACATGTCTACAATGACAATAGTACATCTTCCATAGTTCTGTCCATAGCAAATTCAGAAATGACTGGGGAGTTTTATCTGTATAGTTATTTAGTGTACTTGGAACCACAGATAGTCTATGGCAGAAAGAGTCTGACATGGAACATCATAAGTGAATGCTGTGGAAGACAGTTTGCTTATCTTGGAGAAAGTCCCTCAGTTCTACAAAACGATCACAAGGAAAGCAAGTCCTAAAGCACTTGGGTAATTTTAAGCTCTAGGGACTTAAGAAGACTAACCAGCCTCAAAATTCTTTCAGTACAGGTGCCCTACACTAGCCAGGCATTTGGACACCTCACTCGATTTAGGCAGCTTAATTCCACAAAACCCTCAAAGCTGCTGAAAGTAAAAATGCAGGATCATGTACTGATCAAGATCCTTACTCAAAATATTAGTGTTTTCCTTATGAGGTTTAAAGCACAACATGAACAACAAAGAATAGTTTACATTACTAGTGAAGAAAAAAACGTCAAATCAGATCCAGGACACGCTCTTGAGACATTTACAGGAATCTGCAAAGTGAATGGCTGAAGGCAAAAGATGGAAACTCTTCAGAAAAATAACCTTCCTGATCTGAAGCTGCAGATGTATCTGCCAAGAAGAAAACTGAGCTAGCCTACACATGTGCTAGAACAAATAACAACCATCCACTTCCAACCATCTGAATTAACATCAGACAACAGTAAGACAATTTTTTTTTAACTATTCTTTAGATTAACTACCAAAAATAGTTACACTGGAATTAAACAAGGATATGAGTTAAGACTTGCCGGTACTGAAGCATTTACAGGAGCACTCCTGTATAATTTGGCATCACAATCTTTCAGGGATGCAAAGGGAGTAACATAATCCAATCCAATGGCAATTGCAAACAGTCAGATCAGCGCAGATCATGATGGCCACTTTCAGAAGATATTTCTGGAGATTTATTCTCCATCCTTATCCAGGTTCAGAGTTTGAAATACATCAACATTACAGGAGTTAAAGATGCTTTTCTAAACAATTTAAGTAACTTGACTGCAATTTGTCATAAAGATTTTTTAACTCTCAGGGATGGCATATCTCTGGTAACACTCCTGGAAAGGCTGGAAATACTGATAGAGAACACTGACAAGGAAGAGCAGCAGGTAAACATAACATCTAGAGGACTAAGGAGATAAATTTACAGATAGAAATTAGCACAATCAAAATATCTCACAGCCCAGTTGCACCTTAACATGCAAGAATTTTAAACAAACCAAAATGCCCCTAGATATGGCTGTATCAAAACATCAAGTATTACAGAAAGGCAGAGTACACCGCTGCAGAAATAGTGATAGTATGATATTTTCCAGACAACAGTGAAAAAACATTAACACATTTTGAGTTACCTTCAATGAGGACATACAGGTGAAACCATCAGCTGAATATCGAATTGATCAATTTAAGTGGCTGCTGAATTATTTAAGACAAACTAGCCTTCATCAGGCCTCACTCTAATCTTCAATTTACTCTAGTGAAATCTTTTCCTTTGGTATGAACTCATTAAAAATACATCCATCAATGAACAAGCTGTGAAGCCAACATGAGGATTACTTGCCAAATTCTATTTGGGTTAGTTATCAGTGTATTTCACAAGGTCTTGAGCATTAATTATTTCTGAAACAATATTTTGCAATTTCCTCAATTTTACATTTCCCTAAATATAACTGATCAAGGAAAAATCTCTTTTTTTTTCCACTACCAGACAATATGGGAACATCTTTCCGATTGTCTCCAGTTATAAGAAAAGAAATAAAGCAGGAGCTATCACATGTGGCTCTGGAAACAGTATTCTCAGGTGTGAGACTGCTGGTACACTTAACTGAATATGAGGTCAAATGATACTTGACAGGATACTAAGAGCATCCTGTCAAGTATTAGCAACCTTATATTGGAACTGTTTACAAAAAATACCAAAATTTTGGGGTTTTTTTGTAAACAGAATTGCATTTATGGATATCAAACTAGAGAATAAATTTAATATGGTCCATGACCTTTTTACACCACTAAGGATTACAGGCACTGATGAGTCTACATAAAATCATGGAATGGTTTGGGTTGGAAGGGACCACAGAGACCATCCAGCTCTAACTGCCCTGTCTTGGGCAGGGATACCTTCCACTAGACCAGGTTGCTCAAAGCCCCAATTTGGCTTTGGACACTTCCAGGAATGGGGCATCCACAAATTCTCTGGGCAACCCGTTCCTGCTGTCATGCTGGAATTCCCTACTGGATTCAGCTCCATCCATGCAGCATTATCAGCTCCGAACTAGTTTTTGCAATGATTTCTGGAGCAACAAGCAGTTAACACATGTTGGCATGAATAGGCCTGACGCCCTAGCATTGCTGTGTGGGCAAGAGAGGGAGGAGAGACAGATGTGTGTTGCTGGAGAGTTAAGGAACTACGGTTATATAACACTCGTAGCCGGAGCAGCAAGAAAGTCTTCTAGTCTACCATAACAACACACAATTCTCTAAATAATTACATTTTGGATATTATGACACCTAAACTGCATTCCAAAATAACTACGGGAGGGTGGGAGAAAAGATCTGGAGTCACCTGATATGGGACCAAACATTGCCATGCATCTCTGCGATTCCAAAAATGCCCTGAGATGTCAGACCTAGAGGTGCAGGGATGCCTGCTAGACATTCAAGTTCTGAACCCCAGGAACATGCTTGTACCAAATTTCTCTATAAATAATATATTGAACAGTGATATGGTAACAGTTCACCAATGAAAACCCATTAAATAGATTACAGCACTTAAAGTATGAGTCATGATTAATAAATCTGCCTAGTAACTATTATATCAACTTCACTGAATACAAATGAGATTAACATTACTAAATGATTTATTCCTTGAACATTGTTTATTTGATATGATGACAGACATTACACCAAAAGTTAGAAAAAATACTCTCGAAACCAGTACATTTTTTCAGAAAGAAAGAACTACCTGCAAAATAAATTGCTATTGCTAAATGGTTTAAGAACTAAAGCAACACAACACTTATACTGGCCATTGGAGAAAGCACCAGGTAAAAAACAAAAACCACCAAAACCCAATTTTCTGTCAACAGTCACCAGATGAACATCTAGCTGAAGCCCCACTCACCTCCAGTGGGTCTCACATTGCAAGTGTGCTGCCATAGAACTATTCATTTTTAAACACAAAGGTAATCTTCATCATTAACAAGTTTTATAAAAGATATCACCCAATATCAGTAAAAATCAATGAAGCCTCGAAGAAAATAATATGAAGGTTAAAGGAGGTTTTAACAGAGTTTTGGAGAAAGTTCATTGCAGTAAAACCAAGTACAAAACAAGAACTATAGTAAAACAAGATGCAATTGAGTATTTCAATTTCGTCAAGCACAAGCATACTTCATCATGAATTTGAGCAACAACATACAGCGTTCAATATAACATTAAAATAATGATACTAAGATGTTAAAGCGCTTAAGAAGATGACCAGAATTACTATAGTTTTCATAAAACTGTTCATGACTCTGTGCAAGCTCCAGCTGAAAAACCAACCACAATCCCAAAACAAAAACTCAACTCCACAGTAATAGGTGATAATATCTGTGGTCTCAGACATCAGTCTGGAGTAATTGAAAGAAAGAACTCACAATAAAATAAAGTAGTTTATCTAAAGAAAACCTAAAGTCTGGAAGAGAAGATAAGGGCAATAAGGGAATTATTTTATACTTACTGGTGAAGGAACAGAAAACATAAAAGTGATAAATAACTTAAAAAAGAGGAGAATGCATAAACCATAAAAGCAACCCACAGTCACTACAAAAAAAATCCCTCACAACCAAAAGATGAAAAAACAACCAACCAAACAAAACCCCAAAACCACAAGCCACATTTATGAAGGGAACTTGAACTGTTTAGAGTCATGCCCTCAATCTCTTTAAGCCAACAAAAAATGTTAATTTACTTTCTTTGAAACATACAATATTGTAACAATCACAGCAAGCCAATATCTCACTGTGTCTAGCTGCTTCTTTAAGAATACCAAACCTTGACATTGAATTCAAAGTCAGAAAGATAACAGGTTTCCATTATAAAAAAAAAATTACAACCATACAAGTATTAATTAGCCATTTATTTACTATTTAGGCTCTTCCTTGGGAGTCAAACAGTTTAATTGCTCCCTTAATCACAACTTTAGAGCAAATTAACACGCGATCTCCAAATTCTCTGAAAAAACTGTAAGACACTATGTATCTATAAGATAAAATTTTCAGCCTTGTATTGAATGTTTAATTCCCCTCATTTAAAACAGACAGCAAAAAAGGAGGCATAAACCAAGATTTTTAAGAAAAACGAAACAAAGAAAACAAGCAATAATCTGAAGATTCATATTAGCATCAACAGCAGTCCCTAAAGAAATGAGTAGACATTCTCAGCCCACTCCCTGAGCAACAATAAAACAAAAGATACAAGAGAGCAAAATGGAAACTGAAGAACTTTAATGAAAAGCAAATGCATAGGATTTCATACTCAAAGAGTAAAAAAAGTGAGTTATTCAAAACTCTTCTCCATGAACAGAAATTAAAAATACTTCCTGTTAAAAACTGATTGCAGCTTATTCTCGGAAGTCGGCTCTACTAGATGCATAGAAGGTGTGACACTAGAAAAATTATGCTTAATGATGGCGTTTGGCTTTGTTTGTGGACTTTTTTTTCCAATGCTTTGCATGAAAAACTAGGAAAAGAACGGACTTGCAACTTCCAGCAGGAAACTGGTTGTTCCTTCAGAAAAGAAGCTCAACTAATTTTTGAGATATGAGAACTCTTTTGATTTTATATAATATCTTTCTGAGTTACCATATTGCCTCAATTTTTTAAGACAAATTCATCAGATCAACTGGGCCACATGAAACAAAACTCTCTACCTGTATGGCTATTGGTCTAGCTCATCTCATCAACTGACAGTCCCATCTAACTGAATAGATAGTATTCCCTCACAGGAAAATTCCCTGAGATAAGACAACAATGACCATCCTAGCTTGAAACTCTAGGAATGGACAAGAAAAATCAAAGACATATAGATATATGCACCAGGAAATAATATAGCATTATTCTGAGTTTGTCTGGATTAAATAATTAGCAATTATGAATCATGAGCTGTATAGAAATTACACACAAACTCTATTTCCACAAAAAGCATTAACTGCCAGCACTGAACTAGCAGTCTTTTCTCACTTCCAGTTTTCCTTTGTGTTATAGTTTCAGTATCTCATTGGAATTCCTCCCAGAAAGCTTGGAACCAATGCCTAAGTTCTGTGAAGATGGTTAACAAAAGAACTGATGAATATTTATAACCCAATGATGACTCAGGCCAGACCCTTTTGTTCTGGTTTTTCTGGGCTGGGGCAGGGAAAAAGCTGCTGGGCTTTCTGCGTTTTCTGCGCAGGCTCAGGGGCTGGGGGAGAAAGCGAGGACAGGAACACATTGGTCCGCACCACTGGAGAACTAGAACTGTGTCTCTCTCTCTAACTCGATCATTCCCCTGTGAGGGCCATGGGCACTATGGGAGCCGCATGAGGAGGAGAACTCGCCTGTTTTTCTGCACCGTGGAGGCAGAGCCTCATCCTCCCTCTGCCTACCGACCCTGCGGGAACTGACCTGGGGCAGCCTAGAGAACATGCCTGTTTCTGCACCACGGAGACGGGGCCTCCCCTTGTCCTGCCATCGATCCCGCAGGAACTGACATTGGGACTCCTGTACACTGTCATTTGGTAACTCTAATTGGTCAGCGAACCAGGAGAAGTGCTTCCTGCGAGAGGGACCAGCCAGCCGAGGCACGAAATACCACTACCCTCCTTTTTAGAGTAGCCCGAGGCATGACATTGCGGCCTGCTGTCTGTAAATATAATTGCGTCCTTTTTGAGGATAGCAGAGGACATTGACTTTTGTTTTCCTTTTTGTTTAAAGGGTTTATTTACCCTTTAAACAAAAGTTTTATTTATTTTAAAACAAAAGTTTCACCTTTTAAACAAAAGTTTGTCCGTTTATTAACGGACAAACTGTTTTGTTTGGTCTGTTCTGAACATATATATAGATATATTGTGGTTAAGAACTGTTACCCTTTTCCTATATATTTTTCTAATTAAAGTTCTGTTTCTAAATTTAAAGGAGTTTGCTTTTTTCCTTTGGCTGGCCTTCTTGAGGGAAGAAGGCCTTTCCTTTTTTCTCTCTCATCCAACATAGATATCTTAGTTCTCCCCTGAACTAAGTCACTTTATTAATTCCACCTGGAAGACCTAACAAACATACCTTCTCGCTGGGAAGTGAAGAAAGTAACTACAAGAACTCTTGACCCAAAATACTATAAAACATAGGAGGCAGGGGGCAGAATACCTTAACATGATCCTTACTACCCTATTTTCTCATTTATGTGGGGAATGGAAAGAAAAACAGTGTAGAAAACTTCAGTGATAAAGTTAAGATTTAGTAATGCAAACAAAAGTAAAATCAAACTATTTAAGCTATGGAAATATAAGAACTGTATCTTCCAGTGAAACATTTCCACAGAAAATATCAGTTTGTTTGTTTTGATTTGGGTTTTTGTTGCAAAATAAAATACTTCTTTCAAAAAGAGAGAATCCAAAATCATTCCAACAGTAATATTTCAAAAATCAGACCTTTGACATTCATGGATATGTCCAATAAAAGTCCAATTGAATGGCAGCATTTATATTTCTCCCAGTCTGGAACTTCTTCACATTTAGAATAAAGCAGCTGTCTTTTTTTTATATAATATTATATTAAAACTGTATTTCAAGAAAGGACAAAAAAGAAGTGATAATAAAACAGAACTCACCACAACTCCAAACTGCTCTGGCTCAGACAAATTGTTATACTCGGTCTTGAACTTGGACAATGCATTCAGTTGTTCTTGTTCAGGAAGGTGTTTTATTAAATTCTATAAAGAAAAATAAAATAGGCTTTTAAGTCTCAGATTCTATGTTGCTTGCATTATTGTATGTAAATGGTATTACATATGCACCATTACCATACACTCCAAAGACAACACTCTTCCCTGAAGACAGTAGAATGTAAATAAGCAACACAAAATTAATTAAGAGTGTAAAAAGCAAATGATGCAATACTGCTAGCTAACACCTCTCACTGACTCTACAGACACTTCTGTTGCGTTTTTATAAAACACTGTTTTTAAAGAAAGAATATGCTTGTTAGGCACTACAAAACAGAACACTATATATCAAACAAAACAAAAAATTCAAGTGCAACATATCTATCTAAAGGATAGCAGGATTTACTAATGCTAGACAAAAAGTATTTTGAAAAAGGATAATTTATTTTCTAGTATTTCAAAACAAAGGCTTAAACCCATTACACTTACTCACATTACTAGCCTGAAAACTTGCTAGTAGTAGGAATTCAGAGCTGAGATTCAGCTTCAGCTGAATTCAGAAGTCCACGTGGAGAAGTTGGAAGCTTACACAAGTGAATGTCTTGTGAACACAGGTAAGGGAATAAACATCTCACCTTCATCTGAAGAATCCTCTGACTCCCTGGAGCTTGCCGAATACTTAGACATGTATATCTACATAGAGACACATTCAGGCACCTGAACCCCACTCTAATTATTCTGCTAGGTTGGCTAAAAACAGCTTTTCTGAAATTCTGGAAGTAGAGAACTTCTCAAACATTTAATTATAGTTTATAATTTGAGTCAGTAGCTCAGTTCTGTCCCTTCAAGATGACTAATTACTAGTCAATAGTCAGTTCCCCTCGCTTGCCATTTTTCTTAGCTTATGATTTGTGTGTTCCTGGTTACACATTGGCTAAACCTCTGTTACAGAAAAACATGAGAGATTGTTCTTTCGCAAAACACTCCCTGGTCTACTAGTAAGATCACTCTTCTGAACAGAACTTAAAGTTCAATCCTTTTAACACCGCAGCCAAGCTTGAGTCAAGCAAACTCAGCCATCCCACTACCTACTCCATATTTCAGGAATCAGAAAGGCTAATTCCAGTGCTTCTGCAATGACTTAATGGAAACAGCAGACATTTCAGTTGTCAAAATCTTTTTTACTCTTCAAGTAAATAGCTTTGGTGAGATACAATGAACAGAAAAGATTAAAGTAGTCAAAGACTTTTAAAAAAACCTCTAATATTATCCACTAAAAATCCTAATTTCCTAAATTCAGCCAGTGAAGATATAAAAATTATCTCTCTGGGCTCACGGAGATAAAAAGTCACACCTATGCTTTGTTTAACATGCTTCCCTAGTTTAAGAAGAATTTCACTTTAAGTAACAGTCAAAAAAATTTCCCTAAGTAAAACTATCAAAAATGCATGAATGATGATGCTTAAAACAAAAATGTAAACTTAAATTTTATGATCTTAATTCGGACATGGTCAAACTGATTGCCAGCATGACAGCAGTCATATATATTCTTACCATTATGATGTTTGGAAAGTATTTTTGTAATAAAACTATACTTATTGATTATGGATGAAGATGTCCAGCACTAATTTAGTAATACTGAACAAAATTTAAAGGGTACAGAGTGTAAAAAGATACATTTTAAATTATAAATTCATAACTCACCTATTTTTTTCCACACAAACAGTTCTAAATATGACAATTCCCTAATCTTTACTGAGATTAAAATGTTGTGTGATGTTGAAATAGTTTTCATATGTAGAAAAACTGACCACAAAACTTTGCCCCAAACCAAAAATAGTCAAGTGTTGTATGCATATTCTCAATACTGAGCATCAGAAAACAAAAAAGAAAGCAACCAAAACTGAAGGAGCAGCTGATATCAAAGTGGCTCTGTAGTGTTCAGAGAAAGCTTTTGAACAGCTACAGATGAAACACATTTTGAATATCAAAAAAGAATACGCAGGAGAAGGAATTTAGATTAAGTCACAAGAAACATTCCAATAATTAGTCAATGAGTTTTTGGATTACAACATGACTTTTGGAGTTTTTACATCTTCAGTAATAGATTTAACTTCTAACGGAAGACGAAAGTGGGGCAACAGAGGGAAGGCAGAGAGAGATTGAGAGAAAATACATTTTACTTTTAAAGGATAACAACAGTTGGATTAAGGACAAATTTCCAACTTCAGACACAGTGATACTAGGACACACTGAACAATATCCAAAGCTAGATAAAGAAAAACTGATGAAGGCAAGAAAGTTCTAGAAAAGAGAAGTAATATACTAAGACATCTTATATAAATTAAGAAAAACTGCCATATGCTTGCAAACATATAGCTTTCATTCTTATCAGAATCACGAAATACATAGGACCACATTCTTATAGCATGGCCATAATGCATACTTGAGAAGGTTTTAAAAGGCAGAAATAGAGACATATAGCTGGACCGTTACATTTATTTAGTATCCTAAGTATATTTGAAAGTGGATACCAAATTTTTGAAGCAACGAGGCATATTATTCTGCCACTTTCAAAGGTAGATGGATGTCTTAAGTCCCTTTTCAGGCTTAAACTCAGAAAGCCCCTTTTTCAGAGTTATTCCTAGGGTTGTTTTACCCAGAAACAAGCAACTTGGATGAAACCATTTGATAAAAATTATTACATCCAAACTTGCAAACTAAATGTGGAGCCTAAGTTCTACTGAATTTCCATTTGATTTAGGCCTGCTAGTGTTTAATCACTTGTCAAAAAAATGCAATCTATATTCTTGAGTAATTTATATGACTGTGTTCATACAGGACATTGTGAGCATTATCACATGTATTCCATTACACTGACTTCTACCTAATCACAGCAGCTGCTAACATCACTGTACTCTTGTAGGACATTATTCCTCACCTCATCTTTGGTTCTTCAACTTCTCTTACCCTTTTCTTAAATAAAATTGTTCCCTCCTCTCCAAAAGCAAACACAGAAAGATTCAAACACTGTCAAAACCACTTTGGACTCAATTTTGATGTCAAGAACTACATAAGAGAGGTTATTGGATACACTGATTTTCAACATACTTTACTGGTAATAGCAATTAAGAGAGCTACAATATTATCAGAACAGTGTCAAAAGTATCTCATTTTATTGTTAACCATGCCTACTGTATACCTACTACAGTGGAGCAAGTTAGATGTTTTAAATATACAGAAAATTAGACATCCTTTAGACCAAAGCACATACAATTATTACAAAGATAACAGTCCACAGAAGAAATTAAAATTCATAATAGAAAAGTAAAAAGATTCTCAATGAAAGTAAAGTTTCTCTTCATAGCTTAATGCAATTTCACATAGAAGTATGCCATTAATTAATTACCCATTAATGGTTTGATGATCTTTTTCTCTAGTCTAAATGCAAAAATATGTTTTACTTTCTTTAAATATTACATACAGTAATTATTCAGATGCCAGTTCTTCATAATTTTGATATATAATATTTATTTATTAAAACCAGGTTGCTTCATGTTATTGTTGAGGACCTAATTTTGCTAACAAGCTAAATTTTAACCATTGAAAAACAGTGCTAAGATCAAACAGCATGAGAAAGTCTCAGAGCAAGGATGTGTTCTGAGACAGAGACCAAAGTTAACATAACTGCATAGCATATCCTCTCTCTCAGCTTTTCATGCTACCACAGAGAATTTCTACTAAGATACCAAATAAAATAAAGATACATGCTGCTTTTGAGCACAAAAAAACCCTGAAAAAGTGATCTAAGTGCAGACTAGAATACACAAACAATTTGGAAGTGTAAACTGCTGTTTATCACAATAACCTTAAAGTAATAGTTTCAGTGCTAATATTAACTGCATCATTGAACAAAAGAGAGAATTATAAAATGGCTATATATACTGCCACTTGAGATGATGATTCGTGCTTGTTCCTTCAAATATTTAAGATAAACGTCTCCTTCTTCAATGAAGAAAAGAAAGTGAAGTCCAGATAGTTCAACAGTGAATAAACATCTTTGAAATCCAAGTGACAAGAACTGAGACCAAAACTGCATGCAGGAAGAAAAATCATGCTGAGCATTGTACAGCCTCCTCAGTAGGATCTTATTTTGACATTCCAATATGGTGGAAATTTATTTTGCAAGAAAAGCACGCAAATACAGATTTGCTTTGTTTTGACCTCTCAGTATAAGATGCTATGTGTTGCAGTACAAGCTATATATTTCAAAGAGCCTTAATGTAACAACTAATTTTATGACCCTAATACCTGTATTTATTTCTTTACTAATCAATATTCTTGCAAAAATCATATGTTTCTTAGGAAAAAAAAAATCTAACTTTAACTTTCTTGTATGCTCCAGTAGAGACTGGTACACCTGGCTGTAACACATTTAGGTACGCTGAAGAGATTGGCTATCTAAATCCCCTGTAATTGAAAGTTACACCATATTACAAGTAGATTGACAATAATTATCAATTACCGATGTATTATGTTTTGACATTTATGAGCTGTAATAGCAATAATTTGAAGTTCATTGCAATATGCAAGAGCCCTGCCCAAAAGACAGATAATATTTCTAAAGACACATCTTTCCAAATTTAATGGATGCCCATCAAGATGACTTGGGAATATGGCAGACGACAGGCAAGGACAGGTTGAGAGAAGCTGGTTTGTTGAACTCTTAAGAAAGAAAGCCCCATGGGAACTTAATGTGTTCAGATAAGCATCTGGAGGGTACAATAGAGTTGTTTGTACAACTGGAGTTGTGCAATAGAAGACCAAGGTCACAAGTTACAACAATAAAAATTCCAGCTGGATAGACAAGGAAAAGTTTTTCACCACATGTGTTGTTCAATGCTGAAAAAGGTATCCAAAAAGTCTATGAAACCTATCTCCGGCCTTGGAAATACTAAAAATTTAACGGAAAAGGCCCTCAGCAAACTCCTTTAATTGACTGGGCTTTAAGAAGAGGTTTGGCCTAAATGACTTCCAGACAACACTTCCAAATTATTTTTCCCACAGTTCATTCCCCTGTATTTATTTTATTAAATTCTTCAGTTTAGAGACCCTTGAATATCACTGTGTATAGAAATTCCAGTTTCTTTTAGTTCTATACGGATTCATATTGGCTTTGTGCTTTAAATAATATAATATGGAAAGGGAAGACACTACCTAACTAAACTCCATGGAAGAAAAGTGGTCAGTGTAAATGCCCTAAGAGGAGATCTTAGATTGTATCAGCTCTAACAAAAACAAAAAAAAAAAAAAACAAACAAAAAGAAGCAGAAAACCCACAGACTTAAGCAAAGAAGACTGAGCCAGAAAAGAAGCAAAGAAAAAATTAGTAAGTAGCGAAGAACCAAAATCTCATATGTATCCAAGGAAAAATCTCAGTTTAGGTGTGGACAATATGGAAAAGAGAGAATAGAAATTCAGCTGGGTCGTGGCTTAATTCCAGCCAGCCACCAAGTCTCGGGCAGCCACTCACTCACTCTCCCACCAGCAGGACCAGGGAGAGAATCAAAAGGATAAGAGCTGGAAAACTCATGGGTTGAGATAAAGGCAGTTTAATAGGGAGAGCAAAAGCCACACACACAAATAAAGCAAAACAAGGAATTAATTCACTGCTTCCTGTGGGCAAGCACGTGTTCAGTCACCTCCAGCTGGGCTGGGACCCATCACATGTAACAGTTACTTGAGAAGACAAACACCATCACTCCAAATGTCCCCTCCTTCCTCCTTCTTTCCCCCACTTTATATACTGAGCATGACGTCATATGGTATGGAATGTCCCTTTGGTCCTTTTGGGTCATCTGTCCTGGATGGGTCTCCTCCCAACCTCCCATGCACCCCAAACTTCCTTTCCAGCATGTCAGTATGTAAAGCAGAAAAGGCCTTAGCTCTGAATAAGCCTGCCCAGCAATAACAAAAACATCTCTACATGGTCAACCCTGTGTTCAGCACAAATCCAAAACACAATCTCATACTAGCCATTGTGAAGAAAACTCGACCCCAGCCAAAAGCAGCACAAGCTGCTGTCATAAAAATATTAACATTACAAATATTGAAAAGTCTGCAGTTCACAGATAAGATTCATGCCGGGATTTATTAGCTAAAAGTTTACATTAAGATGTCTTTTTCGCTACAGGTTTCTATCGACTGAGAAGCTTCCCCTGAAATATTGAGATTTTAAGTGTCTTTTTCCTTACCTGAATCATGGACTCTGACAGTTGTGTTTCATCTACTTCCAATATCATCATTTTGATTTCCTCATAAGGCACTCGGAAAGATCCAAGGAAAATTGCTGAAATAAAGATTCCACAAATAATGAAATAAGCAAGACAACAACAATCTTGTTTCTACTTACAAAACACCAGTAAAACAGGTTATAGCATCTCCAGGTTAACAAACACTATGCAAAGTAATATAAGTAAGAGGTAACAATTTTTAATGTATTTTTAATTACTGTTCTCCTTCAATTCCAGTCTTCCCCATCCATTTGTTATACACAACATCCAGAATCATCAGAAGACTTCCATAAGCAGTCAGTGACAAGTCTACTCTGTAGGAGAATCACTGTTGTTACAATATTTTGTGCTGAGGTGACAACTACATTTTTTTCTTCAACAGTCTTCTTGTCAGAGCTTTCTCTTAAAGAAGCACCATAACAAAACAGAACCATATAAACAGAAAACAAAATGCTCTTATAAACACTCCTTATTCATTCACCATAATCCAATCACTTCCTATTTTATCTCTGCTGGCATTTAGGAATCTAATCTTCATAGCATTCCACTCTGTCAAAACTTTATTTTCTTTATTTGCATATTACCGCATATACTGAGTATTGCCTGCTTTCTATAAAGTACATGAGGTGGTCAAACACCCTTTAGACATTATTATCTTTTTTTGTCATGGGTTGGAGAAATGCTGGGTGGGGGGACAGACAGTATTCCTTGATGAATATATTGAAAATATAGATACATAATCAGATAACAGAATTGTATGCTTGTACTTCAATATATAAAGTCTTGAACAAGGAATAACCTTTAACAGTTCTCTGGGTCTTTTTAAGTGTTTCAGTTGTATCAACTCCCAAGCATGGGCTTAAAAATAATATACACGTACTCTTACACACTTTAAACAAGAAGTGGTTACCAGGTATCAGACAAGAGGGAAAGGCATTATGGAACCTTTTATAAGTTACATTGTGAAAACAAACCCACAAGAATCTACTTACACAGATTCTGTGCAATCTTTGGGTCCAAAACTTTTAATTCTTTGATTCGTTTCTTAATAGTTTTCTTTTCTTCAAAATCTTCCTCCACTCTTTTTACTGCCAGAGTAAACACAAATACCCTCATGGTTAATTCTTAATATTTAGAGAAAACACTCATGAATTCAGAAACCATATTTACTATCAAGCATAGTCAATTCACAAAGAACATATAATACAACATACAAACAAAAAATAGAGAGGTTTTGCATTTATTGCTTGTTATTTTCAAAATTTTTGCACTTTAGTCAAAATTTGTCAGCATGTTAGCCTTCTAGATTGTTTTTTTTTAATATATAGAATCTGAGTAAAATGCTAATGTTAAGGAGTCATATTTAAAATATCATGAAACATGTTTCAGTTACCCTGGCCAGGTTAGCATTCTAAATTGTATTTTAACAACAGCAAATCTTAAAAAATATGCCAGTATGTTTCAATGCTGAGCAATAAAGAACCAACCTAAAATCTAACTATTTTTGTGACTGCTTTTGCCTAATTATATGCACCAAAATTAACAAAGATCACTGGCTTATTAAAAAAAATAACATTACTTCAGAATAAAAATGAGCATATACCTCCAAAAAATATCTTTTTAAGTATATCATGTAATTACATTATTACAAAATACCACAACGTGATTGTATAAACATATGTTAACATTATTAGAGATTTTGGTTTATTAGTTTTTTTTTAGCAACTAAATCATAAAACAGGAGTTACCAAATGCATTATGCAAGCTAAATTTATTTCTCGTTATTCACACATTGTCATAAGAATTTCACTTGAAATAACAGTATAGGCTCGATAAGGTATTAGTAGAGACCATTCCAATTATTATGCAAACAAACTAAAAGATCAAACCCACACAAATCTTTCCTTAAATACAATCTGGTTGTCCTTTTTTTTCCTCCCTTTCTTTTTTCCTCCCCCAGTACAAATCTTCACTGTCAAATGTTATTTACCCAATGTTTTGCTACTGTTTATTTAATTCTCTATACTATTCCACAAATGAAATTAATTTCCAAGCTTTTACAGTAAGATTGCTCCAAATTGTTATTGATGCTTCAAATATTTGAGAGTAGAAAATACACTGTACTAATATGCTGTTGACTTCCAAAGCGGATGGATATAGATGAGAAGTCCTGTCAGGAAGACATAAGATTAAAATTTCTAGCTCACTGATGATTCTTGACAAAACTAGATGCAAACATGAATTATCAAGAGGATTTCCCTAAGTTGAAATTAATTCCAAAAATGTTAAGAGAGATACTTGAGAGCTATGTCATTCTTAAAAAACATTTTTCTTAGCATGATAAATTTTGCCTAAGATTGGAATGCAGACTAAATGACCTCTTGAGGTCTTTGAGTTTTGCAGTCTAGGATACAGCCAAAGAGATAAGGACCTAAAGACTTCACATAGGAATTGAAGGAACTAGATTCAAGTCCCTTCTGAGTTGGTGGAGATGCAAATTTGAATCATCTCCTAAATCACTTTAATACTCTAGACCTGCTAGGCAACATGGTGCTCTTGAGGACATGCCACAGTGCAGAAAAGAACCTGGTTTTCTGAAAATATGAAATCACTGAGTTGAGACATAAAGCAGGCCTTGGAAGAAGGACTGATATCCAGGGTCCTGGTAAATAGGTTACTACGCTACCTGCCTCATCTTTTGTTCATCTTATCACTCTACCCAAAATCCATTTGGCCTTGAATTCCTTTCAGCACAGATTTAACAGAATGGTTAGCATTCTTCTGTACCAGGAAAACTACACACACTGCTTACTACACATGCAAAAGCAGGTTTTAATTAGTAATATAAGTACTCAATATCCCATGTTCCAAATAAATTGAATGACATTTGAGCTTCTAGATGAAGAGAAGGTTATCACTAAAGGCTCACTGTTCCTGGTTATGCTTTAAGAAGAACACCTACTGAACCCAAAAGGGCATGTCAAGGGGCTACAGGTCTCAGAATCATGCTAACTGTTTTCTCCTGCAGTTACACACTTTAACAAGCCACTCAAATTTCTTAACAATTACATGCTGAAAACAGTCATTTTTAAAAGCATGGTTTTGAGTTGCCTGTGTTGCTAGAATTGCAAATTGCCCTAGAAGACCTGAACATCTCTGGAGCACAGGTTCCATGCCATCTTCATGCCTTACATAATGAAAATACGGTAATGTTTTGTGGCTACCTTGGAACTTTGCAAATCATTATTTTACAAGAAACAAAATAACTTCCTCTGCAGTCACAATAACAGAAGTTATCTGAATTTATTAATTTGCTTAAACATGCCCTGACAACCTTGAACTGGAAACTAATAGGAAAAAAATGTTTGTTTTTTCCAGCATTAGAAAGAAATATTTATTCATTTGAAGTCTTATTACAGAGATAATACACAGATATACAAGCACTGAAAAAAAATATCAACAGTTAAACACAAACTATATAACTCACTACTTCCAAATCAAGATACAATGCTGCAAATGAACTGGCTAATTCCCCTGAAATTTTCAGCCACGAGGGGGTTATGCCCAATGTTACAGCACTACTTCAGGCATCCTAACACTAAGGAAAAATGCATAAGCATAAAAGATATCTACTCTAGGAAACTCAAGCAGGAATTGTATGCAGACTTCTACAATTATGCAATAATTGTAACTAAATTACTGCAAACTTACATGATACTTCTTCAGGAGAATTCGAGTCACATCCTTATGTAGGTGGCAGCATTAAGAAGCAGAGGATACATATTACTTGCCTTCCTTTTTTGAAATGTTGAACTTCCCAGTGAAAACTGATACCTCCTACTACCTCTAGAAATGTTTACCTCACTTGCTAATGCCTTGGTTTTGACCAAGGATACCATTAATTTTTCAGAGTAGCCATGGTGGGGTGGGTGGAAGCCTGGTGCCATGTGGGCCTGGCCAAGACATTCCGCGATTCAACACCATCTTATGTCATGGCCAGGAGGTGGCGAAAAGCGTCTCTCCCTTGCTTCCCAAAAGGGGTGGGGGGTGCTCCTTTTCTGGAGGAACTAGTGTGGAACAGAGTGGTGGGGCAACGCTGGTCCCGACCAGACAATCTTCCTGCCATTGTTTTTCATTTCCTCAGGCTTGAGGGAAAACTGTGGGCATCAATGGACTGTCCACCATATTGTTCACTGTCCCAGCTGGTGCGCAACTTTTGCCTATAAATCACCTTTGTTTTGTAGACTTTTGTTATTAATATTGTTATTGTTTGTTTTCTTATCTCATTGCTGTTTTCAGTAAATTGTTTTCATCTCAATCCATGATCTCTGCCTTTTTTATCTCCCACCAGAGGGGAGCAAGTAGAGGGACGGCATTAACTAAATCAACGAATGCCACTCCTAAACCATGACAACTAATTAACTTATAAGGTAGCAAAATAAAACCACTCCCAGAAGCCCAAGAGACATAACAATTATCTATTTCCAACAAGAAAAAAGGGGAAAAAACCACAGCAGGGGATAATTAATAGAAACAGCTCAACAGGTGAAGTAAAAATCCAGATTAAAAGACAATAAAAGAAAATAAGCAGATTTTCATTTGTGGAGGGCACTAGAATAAAAAGGAAAGTATACAGAAGACAGAAAATTGGAACATCTGCTTTCAAAAATAAAGCAGTTCACTGGGAGTGGGCAGCTGCTGCAGAAAGGTGACTATTGAGAGAAACAGATGCAAGATGTTATCATGCTAACAAGAGAAGAACCAACCAAAGGATCTCAAAATACAGACAGCTCTCATGGCTCCAGAAGTTGGATCATCATATTAAACCACCAGGTTTTTCAAAACTACATGTCTTATTTTAGGTATTATACAACTGAAAAGGAATGTTACATGCCAAGAATCGCATACCCTTTAAAGTTCCATATGTTATATCTATCACATGAGTGCCATACACATGGTCCCACCATCTGAACTGGACAATGCTTCATCAGTAGTACCTCAACTGATGCTCCAACTGCTCTGCCCTCAGGCTGGGACACAGAGTGCTAGAGCACCTTGAAACACACAGAATTCACCTACCACCCTTAGCAATTCCTCTTATCTCCACATCCCACAACCTTATTAACATAACTCTAAAATTAATAGATGTGGTTGCCAGTATACACAGAGACAAATACCTCGAAGGAGTTTTAGATATCAGACAGATTGCTTTCGCTGTCTCCTTCAAAGACAGATCCATATACACATTCAAATGCATTCAACTACCTCCATCTGTAGCAATGACCTGACTGAAATTAGAGTCCTGAAAAGGGTAGTGACAGGACTGTTCTATAAATATCACAGTTGGATCTCAATCAAATAGCACTTCATAGCACTTCATAAAAATGTGGACTGGATCCTAAGGAGCTACTATGTACAACTCTGAAACATTACATTCCTGGTAGGTGCCACTGAAATAATCTACATTCATGAATTGCTGTATACATTTCCATTTCTACCAAAGGTCTTGATATAATCTGCTACCCACAGTCTTTCTGTAAGAAAAATCATGTCTGTGCATCTGTATGCTAAACAAAAATGAAAAAAAAACCAAACCTCTAAAATACATCATCCTACTGAAAAAAAACTGAAAAACAACAAACTACAAAAAAACCAAACTAATAAAATACCCTTGAAATACAGGCTTCAAAAGGACCATACAGATCTGAACATTTATTCTAAAAAGCCTGAATTCCTATTGCAAATGAAACTTGAAAACTATATTACACATAACACTCAGTGGAGTTATTCTGTCACTAAGTAACAGAGCATACAGAAAATTACACATGACCTTGCACCTTTCCTAGCCTCTTAGCTGAGACAACAATCATCTCACATTCTATCTTTACTGAAAAATGAAAGAACATGTCTGGGGTCATGGGCTCAAAAGATGTACCCATACAGTCTCATTATGAAAGCAGATGCCTAGTTCTTCTGTTTAGAAGTCTAATTCTTAGAAGTGAATGATAGGCTTTGTCCCATACAGTAGGATATTCAATTGAAAAACCTGTAGTCTTTATCTCTAAAAAGTTATCTGCAATCAAAGGAACAGATTTTAATAAAAAATGAGGCTATAGCTAAATAACAAATCCTGCAGAATTTCTTAGTTATTTAAATCAAAATTGTGCAGTACCTTTCTATAAAACAAAGAACTACTGACATCAGAAGTGACTTCTGGAGGTCACTTGGTCCAACTCCCTCACTCAGACAAGTGCCCAGGGACTGTGTGCAGTGGCTTATGATGTTCATGAGAAACCAGGTGTGTGTGCCCACTACCTCTTGTCCTGTCACTGGGCATCACTGAAAAGTGCCTGGCTCCGTCCTCCTTGTGCTCTCCTTTCAGGTATTTATGCAAACTGGCAAGATGCTCATGAGCCTCCTCTTCTCCATGTTAAACACTCCCAGCTAACCCTAACTCTAACTTTTCCCATACAGGAGAGATGCTCCAGTTCCTTCATCACCTTCATGACCCTTTGTTGGACTTTTCTCAATATGTCCATGTCTCTCTTTCACTGACGAGCCTCAGCCTGGACACAGTACTCCAAGTGTGGCCTGACCAGTGTTGAATTCAGAGGCCTGACAATTCAGAGGAATATGTGTCTTTTGGCTGACAAGACACAGATTTTTGAAGACTTGGATTGTTTTAGCAGCTTCACTGCTGTCCCACAATATGACATGCAACAATGCAAAGCAAAGTTTAGTCTGAAAAAAACCCAACCAAAAACAAAGTGAAAAAAAAGAAAAACAAAACCAAAAACCAAACTACAAACCCCACCATCATGTCTACTTCCTAGACTGCAACACTACATAGATGCCACCAGCTTCAGCTGCAGATTTCATATCAAGTTATTCACCAGCACAGTTATTTCTGACAATCTGCTTTAAAATAGAAAAGAAATTGCGAGCTGGATCAATATCATTCCAGAATATCTTTGAAAATGCCTATTTCGGGGTTTTTTCACAAAAACAGATAAAATGAGGATACCAGGCACAGTCCACAGCAGTAGGAAGAATGCCTGAACACTGAGAGGCCAGGAAGCTGGTAAATATTCTGCTTCCCAAACAGAACAACCTAAGGTTGTATCAACATCAGGGACTGCTCATCACTTAAAGATCTGTTCTAAATAATGATAGCTCATTCATAAATCAAAGACATTCTCTCACATTTTTTAACGGTAGCTGATAAAATTCTGAAGAAAAAAAATCAAATCTGAAGTCCTCTTCATTAAGATGTAGCTCCCTAAAATACTCACAGAGGTGTGGCATATACAAATCAGAAGAATCTTTTCCTTAATTACAATCTGAACACCTGCTTCGCTCCACAATAGAACTGAAAGTTTTAACCAAGGCTGATTCAACACTTGGAAGGATCTAAAACTTCACTATTTTTTCTGTGACAGAAAAGAAAAAAGAGGAGACTGAAATGAGGTTTCTGCTACAATGGAGTTTGCTGGAGAAAGAAAAGCCAAACATACTGCTGTTTCCAGCAGAACAGAATCCAGCTCCAGTAGACACATAATTCTGCAGTTTCCAGATCTCCCCATTCTAAGATATATTCCTACCATCAACACGTAGCTCTTTGGGCCTTACAAAGCTGATCCATCACTTATCAGAAGTCATCAAAAGCTGAATAACTGACCTGAGTGCCCTTGCACCCAAGGTGAGCATAGTTGATTCAAGAAGCACCATATTATTGACTGTAAAAAGGAATGGCAACTGTTCAATTCCACTGTTTTGTGTCCAATAGTTGCCTTTCAGAAGTCGACCAATTCCAGAGCAAAATCTTTTAATTTAAAAATTCTTGACGGATTGTTCCATGCATTTGTGTAATTGCTTTTTAAACCTAATAAATTTTAAACATTAAGTCCTTCAGCATAGAGTTCCAATACACAATTATGCATTGTACGTTTTTATAATCTTGATCAGTTTTGCTGTACCTTTACTATACTTTTTACTAGTGAGAGGAAAGAAAACCACACAAATTCCCCAAATCCTGTTTTGCCAGTATATCAGTAATTTATTACATTGTTAACTAATTCTGGCATTCATTAATCATTACCTACAATACATCCACCATTGGTATCAGCTTTGGTAACCGTAGATCCTTGAGTACTAGAAACCTTTTTAAAAATTGTCATCACCTTTCTCACCTTTCTTCCTTTCCTCTGACATTGGCATAGGTTCAAGTCATAGTTTACACAGCACAGTTGAGAGCTCAGCTGTTTCATCCTTCAGTTCCCTTAGAAGTCTGCAGTGAATACCAGCTAGTCTTAGCAATCTGTTACTGTCCACTTTATTGACCTATCCTAAAACTTCCTCTATTGATCATGCAGTTTGTGTTTCCTGCTCCAATGAGGTGCTTCCCCCAGAGACCAGCACGGAGGCTACTTCACTACTGGTTAAACAAAAATAACTCTAAGCTTTAGCATTTGGAAGCAGGGAAAAAGGGGTGCTAGTATTTTTTGTTGTTGTTGTAAGACAGATAAGAAGCAGTAAACCATACTTTTGTATTGCATTTTTATTAAGTCTTTATCCATGCTCCAAATTCAATAGTATGAAAATTTTAACACCCTAACTCTGAATCAGCAAAGCAGTAAGAATCAGAAATCTAGTGAAGTTCTTGGAATTAAAATACAAACATTTAGTGACACTGATAAGTGAAATGTGAGAGAAAAAGAGACACTCAAAGATGTAGCTGCTTATAGATTTTATGTAGCATCTGTTAAATAGCTTTAATATGCTGCAGTCTCCATATTTCCCTAAATATGTTCTGTTGTTGTGTCTTGGCTTATTGACAATGTGTTCAAGGAGGCGGGACCGCTGCTGGAACAGAAACCCCTCCCCATAAATTATGAAACTCATGAGGCACAGGGGAGGATCTCCCATGCTTCTCCAAAACCACATGATGGTATGAAGACATCTATCTAAACCATAACATGTTGTTTACAGGTAAGACTACTAGTAGAACTTTTTTTTAATCTTTTAATGAAAAATTCATTATTTTGTTTGATAGCCAAGCTCTTTCAACTTCATTAAATAGTTTCTAGAAGCTGGACTCTGGCATGTTTCTAGACCAAAATCCAACATGCAAGTTAATTTTAGTTCTTATTGTGCAAGTTTTCAAAACATTAGTATTTATCATTATTTATTTACAAGAATAAGTAGAAGTATATTTTCCCTTTTTATACCTTAGTTCACTGGACTGTCATAATTGCTTCATTATAACCTTAACTTTCAATTTAACACAGATGTTTCCAGCCCTCAAGTTTCAAAGACTGAAAGTCTTTGAATGTGAAATTATCCAAGTTTTTTCACCTTTGGAGAAGGACTTAGGGATGCTGGTGGGTGAAAGATTGGCCAAGTCAGCAATGTGCACTTGTAGCCCAGAAAGACAACCATACCCTGAGCTGCATCAAAAAAAGTGTGACCAGCAGGTTGAGGGAGGTGATTCTGCCCCTCTACTCTTTTCTGGTGAAACTCCACCTGGAGTGCTGCATCCAGCTCTGGGGTCCTCAGCACAGAACAGACACGGACCTGTTTGAGAAGGTCCAAAGAAGGATCTCAAAAATGATCAGAGAGTTGGAGCACTTCTCCTATGAAGACAGGCTGAGAGAGCTGGGGTTGTTTAGCTTGGAGAAGAGAAGGTTCCAGGGAGATCTTATTGCAGCCTTTGAGTACATAAAGGGGGCTTATAAGAAACATGCAGCCATCTTTTAGTAGGGTCTGTTGTGACAGGACAAAGGCTTTAACCTAAAAGAAGTTCAGTTTAGACCAGTTATACAGATGACATGTTTTACAAGGTGGGTAATGAAACACTGAAACAATGCTGCCCAGAGATGTGGTGGATGCTTTATACCTGGAAATATTCAAGGTCAGATTGGATGGGTCTCTGCACAACCTGATCTCATTAAAGGTGTCCCTGTTCATTGCAGATGGGTTGGACTAGATGGCCTTTAAAGGTCCCTTCCAAACCCAACTATTCTATGATTCCACAAATCATAGTACAAAGATAGAGCTGTAAACTGCAGGTAATAGATGGGAGTCCATTCCTTCCCTCAGACACTCAGCTTTTTTCTTAGTTGCATATTCCTAAAATTTATAAAAAAGCCAGCATAATAATCAATGTATTTCAAAAACTTCAATTCACAAAATGGCAGAAAAATTATCAACGAAATAAAAAAGTTTGCTAGCAAAGTAGCCAGTTTAACCAGCTTGTGGAGTAATTAAATTTAGCACCAGTGTGGGGGAAACCATATAACCAGATGCAGAGCAGAAGACATCAGTCAGGCCTCTTACCTTCAGCATCAATGAACTGATGCATCTGCTCTGTTGCTCAAAGAGCACCATTCCATGATCCCAGTTGAGCAAAAGTTTGCACTGCATTTGAAAAAACACTGTCCACCCATTTTCCTGACGCTACCTTTATCTGTATAGTGAATTCCAGAATCTAGTTTTCAGTTGTGTCACTTCAATGCACAGCCATGTGAACACTAGTATTAAATAAGAAAGAGAATTGTACCCCCCCACTAGCACCTCCAGATTCTGTGCCACTGAAATATGGCACAGAATAAATTCATGAAATTGGCTGTCATTAAATTAGAAACAGAAGTTACACATTATCAATTAATCATTTGTTTTTATTTAAGGGTTATTTCTTTCAAAACAGTACGCTGTTAAGAGAAACATTTTTTCTAATTCATCTTTTTTATTGTAAGATTTAAAGTTAACAAGTACCATCTGAACCTACACATAAGTTGATGACATACTTCTGACAGAAAATGATCTCAATTTCCTTTCTTTAAACTATGGTTATTATTTCACTTGTGCGAAATATTGTTGTATGGTCTTACCAGCATTCAGCTCTCAAAATCAGTGTTTTATTACATATCCTTATAGATGAACAATGCCTCCCTTTATAAGAAATATAATTTTTAGTGTTTACTATGCAAAACTAATTTCATCACAGAACATGTATTGCACTATACAGTATTCCTCTCTAAGTATTTTCACTGAACATACATTTTTAAATGGTACTTCTGTTTCAATGCAATTTTTAATTCAGTTATTAATCTATCAACTTAAAACAATTCAAGATCTTTCAGCAGGGAAAAACTAGACCCCATTTTCAAGCTAATTCATTGAGAGACTATACATGAAAACCAAGACACGACAGTAAGAAGGACTAATCATTAATTTCTGGGAAGAAACACCAGTACATAGGACACCAAACTGAAAGGGCAGATGGGCAAGAATAGCAAACCAGGATTACTAGGCAGGAGTTGGTGTATCCTAATTGAAACTGAGGAAGCCACAATCCATAGTGGACTGCCAAGTTACACAGGCAGCTGGAGACCAAGGACATCAGAAAGAATAAACAGCACTCCCACATCAGCCCTTGAAGTATCTCACGGCACCTGCAGTATGGCTGGAGATCAGGGTGGGTCACTTCTACCAACCTACGACATCAGACACTGGTATACAAATCAGGCAGTGCAAATACCTCTAAATCTCCAGGATGATGATATTATGTTGAATGGTAACCTGAAAGTAGTGCCCTTGTAGGTCAAATGCTTGGGTTTGAACCTTCCTGAGTAAGACTGCTTACTCCCTGCTACAATCCCTGGGAGTTGGGAAATCTGGGAGGCAAGCCACAAAACTGACACATCACTGGGGATTTTCCATTCTGCAATCTGGAGCCCACACTCTTCCTCACACATCCCTGCTAAACCTGTTGCTCACAGATGTTTACCTTATGTGATGTATGGGGACAGGTGAGAGAAGACAAAGAAATGCAAATCTATCCCTTACTTGAAAATTTTTGCAACAGTAATACTAACTACTATGTTATCCAATAAATGCAAAATAGGAACTCATGGTCCAAAGTCCAGGTCAGTGCTATAACACAGTACAACATATAAATTTTATTTTTGTTAAGTCTACCTTCAAAATATTGAGATCTTTCTCTTAAAGATGCATTCACAAGGTAAGCATGTCTGAACCTTTCTGATCTAGTTTACTGGAACCCATCTGCAGTTTACATTTATTCATGACTAGCTTTTACTCATTTCTCTTGGTTGAAATAGTTCATTTCCCTTTCTAACATTCTTTTTAAAGAATAAGAAAACATCTTAGCACTACAACATGATCTTTGCTTTCTTTTTTTAATTAAAGATTTCAAATCCATTTAATCTATTCGCCTGATTACACCAGCAGCTTCTATGCATCTGTGATTTAATCTGTCTTGAGTCTGGGACAGTAGAACTGAAAGTCACGTTACAAAGCATAACTTGTAAACATATTAACAACAAATGCTTCCCTACTAGAAACAACTCTGTGAAATCCAGGATTTGTTCTGCTCTTCTTCCCTTCTCTTTTTTTTATATTTTTGGTGAACAATTGATACATACATATATAAAAATACACATATGTACATAAACTGAAACAAAAATCAGGTATTCTAGCGCGAACCTGAAGTTTGTGTTCACACTGTTAAATCTCAGACATAAGCATCTGTAGTTTTGCTTCCCTGACCACGGTGGAAGGTGAGTTTTATGCCATGCTCTACACAATATCAAATGCATCTGAATGGACTGGAGCAGTGTTAGCTTATTTCAGACTGCTTCTTTCTCAGAAGAGGTTTCTTTGCTTTCTTCTGACATATGTACACTTACACTCCCCATTCTCAACCACCACCAGTACTCTGCCACCTTGTAAGTAGTCAGTCAGCTACTGTAAGTCTCCATAATCAATTATTAGCAGATGAATGTTGGCAAGGCTACAAAAAGCTAGTAAGAAACTTTTTAGTGACCACTACAAAATTTTACCATAAAGTTATGTTGTTCTTTCTATCTTGCTCCCTGTATTACCCCCGCAGCATCAAACACAGCCTGGGGATAAAGTAGCATGCTGCTAAGTACCACTTAGGCAAACACAGTAGCATTTAGCAATGTAAACAAGGGATTGAACTTGTTGAAATTATTTTGTTATGTGCCAAAAGTTCTGTTTAAATACAAACATGAAGTTATAGTTAAAGGTTTGTATGAAAGAAATCTTATAGTTCTGATTTTGTAGATCATATATGTAGTATAAATATTCTGACATGATTTGAAATGCACTTAACTAGAACAAGTTCCTTCAGAATTACTGGGACTTGACAGTAACAACAAAATTAGCCAATCATACTTAAGTATTTGGCTTTGTTCCCAAATGTGCCTTTCTTCTACTCATCCATCCTCTTTCAATTTGAGACTGCATCCAAACTCTGCCATCACAAAGTTCAGCCTTTTCTTAATATACATAACAAATTATTGAGACTGTTTAATAAATAATTATTCCCAAAACAAATCTTTCAGAAACTCTACTAATAGCCTCGTAGTCCAATGTACCCTTTTTCAATATTCCTCTCATCCTCCTAAATTTACCTGTTTTACAGGTCTGCAGCTAATCCCGCTTTACATTAATATTGGCACAGTGGCAATCCTTCTGAGGTCCAGAGGTTCAGTTTATCACATCTATTTTGCTTAGAAAAACTGTCATCTTCTCAAAAGAAATAAAATTTTATCAATTGAGTAGTATAATTTACTTTTCATATGCTGAATCTGACACATGCCTTCGTTGCTTTTTCTTTTTAAATCTACCTCTGTAATTTTGATTATAATTTTGCAGAAAAACAGTTCAATGTTTCTGCATGTCATTTATAATGGACTAATGAATCTACAAAACAAAGTCCTCTGTCACTTTTGAAATTAACTTACAGAAAAGGTGCTAAGTCTTTTTTTTCCCAGCAAAAATAAATATAAATCCCCTCAGTGTTCCCTTGCTATAACCATTAAATGATGTGTGATTCCCTTGGAATCATCATTAAAAACTATATACACAATTTCTAATAAAAGCAATGAAATGGATTTATGTAATTGAATAAAGAAAAAAACCAGTAACGTTCCACCATATAAGTTAAATTCAAGGTTCCTATGTGCACAAGCACCTCAACCATAACATAATATGGCTTTAGCCAACAATTTTCATTGCTAACTCAAGAGCTGCCAATCAGTATATTTGTTTGTGTGGTCTCATTACAGTACATTGCCCCAATCTCAACAGTCATAGTGAAGAATGTGGAGAGCATAACTCTATCTACTTAACCAGCATTCATGCGCCCTCATTAATTTTTTTCATCTCTCTTTCAAGTATGACATGGCTCATACCAAAACAATAATTTGCTCATAATTGTTTGAGACAACAAGTGGACAGGAACAGTGCAGAGGTGAACTTTCTTATAGATTATAGGATGCCTCAGTGAATTACAATTAGTTTTAAAAGTCATCTATCCTGTCCAGCAGCTTTCAAGACATTTCATTAGCAACTAAAGAAATCCTAACATATTTTAGGCTTTAATGACCCAAGTGCATTGTATTTTCCAAGACAGAAATTTCTCCAGAACACATGACAAATACTGAAATATGTGAGCTCACAGCTCACTAAGAGATGTAGTATAAATCAAATAGTCACACAATTTAAACTGAAGCTTACCTTGTCACTCATTAATTTAGACACTAATAAAATAAATAAAATAATAAGAATGATTTATACAACTCCCAAATCACAAATCACCTTTGCAAAACTGTCTGATAACTTTACTGTACTCCTCTGCAAGAAGATCAGTGTCATCTTTAGGAATGCAACAAAATAATTCAGATCAAGTATACAATGCTAAAACAAACCACAAAGGAAAACAACTGTATACAGTTGTATAGTTGTATTTCATAACAAGCTGAAGGAAATAGAGCTCTTGGTTTTCTTAATACTGTTCTTTCTCTGGGGTCAGAAAAATGTTATCCTTTAATCTTTCAGTCTTCCCCAAAATTCCAGATATGATTTGCTGAAATTGAAAAGGGATGTATCACTGAAGAAATCCAATATATATCTGCCTTTCTGAAACAAAATAGTATATATATGTATTTACCTACTACATAATATGGTTGTTATAATGTAAAAAACCTACAAAACCTAACAAGATTACTTATAAAAGAATGTTAAAAAAAAATTTCAGATATCTAACTCTCTTAATAAATTGCACTGTACTGATAATGTTCCCTATCTCTTCTGTAAGAATCCCTTCAGTAATGCATTATCTCCTGCTTTTCCTGCCCCAAAACTCAGCCTTTTGGAAGTCAGAGGATAACCTTCCCTACATGTATCTCTAGTTTATGAGGAAGTTGTTGAAATCAAAGTATTCAATTACATGAACATAAAAATCACCATATCTAGAGAAACAATATTTCTTAAAAATTATTCATAGTTAGAAGGCCATCTTCATGATAAAATGCTAAATATGTTTTTTTCAGACAGATATCTGCAGAAATTACTCTTTTTACTAGGATAAGAAAGAACTGGTGATGAAATAAGAGCTGTAAAAAGGAAAGCAGATTTTCAAATAGCAAGTCTGACTTCAGATGCTGAAAAAAAAGTTGCACTGAAGATCCATTAGAAACCCAAATCCTGCCCAAATTCTTCACTTTGGAACAAGTTAATACACGGGACTGCAGCAACAGCTAGTGATATCAATTTATACAGAAGGGAATTGTCTAAGGAAAAAAATATTTTTTCAATTCAAAAAGACTGACTTAAATCAAAATTCCCCAATGCCTTAGAAAAGACCATACATAATGACAGCATGGAGACAGACCACTATGTCTATTCCAAACAGAATGCTGGAAAAGCATCATTAAAAACAAACAAAAATAAAAAAGAGAGCACAAGACCTAGTTTCCTGCATAAAACAACTAGTAGAAAGAAATCTTCAGGAGGCAGGAAAGATTCTAGGTACAGTTAAAAATAAATTGTTTATCAGTTAATTATTTTCTATAGCATTTACCTCCCAAAGGCAGCACCAAGAAAAAAACAGTTTTAGTTTCTAGAGTAAGGGCACAAGTATACCATAGTGTTTGAGCCTCTGCCATTTCTCAAGGTATATATTAAGACACAAAGTTGGGCACGTTTCCACACAAGTGGAGTGCGTGATCTTGACTTTCATCCTTGTATATTCAACACAGAAAAAGTTACATACGCACACATAGATAATATGCCTCAATTAATTCCAATTCCTGACAAGCAATCTCTCTCTCTAACATTTATACAGACGTTCATACTGTGCTCTATTCATACACCAGCAGTTACCTGGAACAGCATCCTGGAGTTTAACAGCATAAATAACACTCTTTCAAAAGCAATATGGTGCTTAGAGATATCATCAAGAGAGTAGCTGGTAAAATCATAAATGCACTTGAAGCAACCACGCTATTATCAGAAAGTTCTCTCCATATGGCAATCAATGCTTATTCATCCTAAATCCCACCCATTTCCCTTGTACCAATGCCTGATGCATCTGCAAATGAAGTCTTTTGGGGCCTCTACAACACAGAATTTGACATAGGACAGATGGGTTGCAAACATGCTGTTTTGTTTTGGTTTAACTCAACCAATGTAAGGCAAGAATGGAGAGAAATTTACACTTTAGCTGTTGACTGTATTTCTCTAATGTCTTTTGTTTCTTTGTGGGGGTGGTGGTGTTTTGTTTTCCCAATTTTGCCCTTTATAAACATTTTACTATCTACTTAAACACTGTCTACAATTCTTGCACTTTGAAAACTTACTCTGAAAAGAGTAAGTTCAAAAGGTTCTTATACTTCCCATACTTACTCTGGAAAATGGGATTGTGAACAGGTTAATGCAAATAGTGTTTTATAGAAGCACTTTATGGAAAAGGAGAAGGTAGATGCAATTCAATCTACACATTACAACTGTTTTCTCTCTTAGAACTCCACTGAACTTCAAGTGCATCCAAAGACGCAAAGACACATACCCACCACAGTTTTATTTGGACAAACATTGTGAAGGGAATTACTTCAAGAAAACTACAGCAGAAAAAAAAACACTGCCAGAAAAGGATAGATATAGATATAGATATATAGATATAGATATAGATATAGATATAGATATAGATATAGATATAGATATAGATATAGATATAGATATAGATAGATATAGATATATAATCTGTGAATTCTGAATGGACAAGCCTTTCTGTAAGTAAGAAATAAAAACTTCTGCACATGTGAAAATAAAAACAAGAGTCATGGCAGCATCAATATGGCAGCTTAATCTGTCACTCTGAAGAGAAATGTGGCTCCATTTATACTGTCATCTGTAACGAAGAAGGGAGGTGATACGGCAGTTTCCCACATAGAAGTAGAGCCTTCAGTTTTTAATGACTACTATAAAACTGTTCACACTAACAGAGTAGATAACCACAACGGTATTGGGTACTTTAGGTGCTGAAGAAATGCAAAATTCTACTTTCAAAGCTTTCCAGTTACTTTGAGTTGTATTTCTTTCCATAAAGTTTCAGACATTTGAAATAGTAAATTGAATCAGTAAAAAAGATACACTAGTGTTTCAAAAGTTAGGTCCCTAAATACTGAGTTTGTGTCATTACAATGTTCAATATCATCTAAAACCAAACACTGAGATTTTTTTTTTACACTATCCCCTTGCAAAAATATGACATTGAGATTAGAAATAACGAGCTTACTCTAGCTTTATAATGTTGATATTTTTATTGTTGATCATCAATATCAACACAATGGATTCATTATTAAGTGGTTGGGACATGTATTTGACAGCTACAATTTGCCTTACTATCAATCCAGGTTTTCATTTTGCATGAGATGTAGCATACACCGAGACATGGCATGATAATTCTACTTACTAAAGCTATTTCACCACAAAAATGATAGAGTTGCCTTCTTGCATCCACTTTCCAATAAAAGATGCAAGCACAGATGCTACAAATCAAAAAACAATAATGCAGCTGTTCAACTTTTATAATATTCTTTTCCTGTGTCCACTTAATTTTAAATCAACACATAGATCTAGATTGACTTTATGTGGCACTCACAGACATGATGCATGCTTTTGTCAATAAATATACAAAGCTATTGTTGTTTACATTTACACTAAAATTCTGTAAATATAGACACCTAATTATTTCTAATATGACCTGTATTTTACCTGAAGGTTGGTAGGAAAAAAATATCCTTTTATGCATTAATCTGCAAAATATTACCTTATAATTTTATTCTGAGAGCTATTATGATAAAAGTGTTTTTCAAGAACATATACTTTCGTATAAGATGACATTTCTTCATTAGAAAGTATAAAGGTAGTATTCCTGTAAATCTCTATGGGTACATTTAAATCCACAGGTTAACTATAACAGAAAATATATTTTAAAAAACTGTTACTGTGGCACACAGGGGAAAAAAACCCTGTACTTAAAGACAATGGCATAGTTATTACTTTCAACACATACTAAAAATTGTATTTTTAACCAAATATTTGAACATGTCTGGAATCACAGTTCTAAACTGCAACACAAAGAGGAAGAAAAAAATTGTTCATTTCATGATCTCTAAAACCATAGCATACATACCTATTTATCAGCAAAGCAGATATGGCAAGGTTTACAGAGAAGCATAAATTAGTAAGCTATCCAATATGATGTTAAGACCGGTTTCTAATATGAATATAAAATGAGTAAAGCATGGAATCTTTTTAAATGTAAATTTTAAAGAATATAGTTGCTATGGTGAAGACAGAAGGAAGCAAAAAGTCAAAATGGCATGCATAAATAGTTATTGAAAAGTATTTGGAGACATAACAAAAAGACTTGATGCAAGAATGAAACATGAGACATTAGGCTGATTTCACATAATACATACAAAATTAAAGAAAAATATATACAGAGACAGAACCGCACACTGAAAACCTACTGAGATAACTAAACCAGTGCAGAGCCAGAGACATTTAGCAGATCACTACTATTTCTAATAGAAAATAACAGTGCAAACTACAATTCTTGATCACCATTACATTTTTTTTTAGAAGAGTAATTTTGTTGAAAAGGACTGCTTATATATAATCCTAAAAAAATCACAGGACATTGATATGACAATTATTAACCAGTGATTAGTGTTTTGTTTACTTTAAACCTTTTGAGATCTAAGGTGACAGAAGTGCTTATTTAATTTATCTCAGTGATGAAACCATCAGGTAGATTTAAACTTGCTAAAACTCAAAAAATCTACCATTTTAATCAACTGAACTACCATCTTTAAACATTAGTTTCAGATCAAATGGCAACAGTAATAGCAAATCTTATAGTTCTGATCTCATTCTTACAAGCACGTATAAACTCATCATAGTCAGAGACAGAGGTTTAAAATTTAATAGAATTAAGAAAATGGAGATGAACAATAAAAGCTACAATTCAACAGCTGTTTGGTTAGCTCTAATAAGGGAATGTCCATATCTCACATATCTGCCTCCCTAAAACAACACTACATTCCACCTTAGTTAAAGTACACTACTCAGCACTGTAGAAGCAGATCCCCTACAAACTAGAGCGAGAAGGCAGTTTGCAGTGTAGGGGCAAAAAGTACACAGCTATTGCACTGTGAGCATCTTATAGATTTAGTCTTGAATGTTCATGGAGGAAAATACCTTTTGTCTCTGAAACACAGATACAATGGCATGCATGTACAGTTTTCTGAGAAAAATCTCTGTGAAGGAACTTGACCTGGCATTTCAAGTTTAATATATATGTAGCAATCACACTACAGGTGAGCTCCTAGTTGCATAAGGGAACATTCCACTTGATAAAAATGTCAAAATAATTTTTGAGAAAAAGTTGAACAAAGCAGATAATTTACTTACTGAAAGCAGCATTAACGTATCCTTCAAACTAGCTAGAAACCAGACAGCAATAAATTAATTCAGTTTTAGGTATAATAAACAAATCTTAATGAACATCAAATCTCTAGAGCACAATAGAGTACTTGTATCATAAACAAGTTACACAGTTCTATACCTAAAGCCAGTGTCAATCAAGGTCACAGAACATCTTCGTGTGGCTAGACTTGCCATATTTAATAAATAAATTCAGGTATTAGCAGTAGCATTAACTTGTTGGTAGATGAATATAAACAACATAGTCTGCATTCTGTAGGAAAAAAACTTAATTAAGAATAAAAAACTGCCTTGTACAAGTCTGTACTGCAAATCCTCAATAAGCTAGATTAATAGCCTTACATGTTTTGCAATGGAAATTTATTAGCTTATCACAAATACTAGGCTTTCAGTCATACACTGTATATCAAAAGTAACTTTCTGACAACAGCCTGAGATCTTCAGGACAAACACTAACAATTAGTTTCTGAGATGTCCTTTAAATTGAAGGGGTCACTCATACTGAAAAGTGTGATGAACCTCAGCAGAAAAAGACAAGTAGGGAATCCAGTTACCCAAACCTATTTCCCACTGTGACCTCCACACTCTTCCTGGTGTGTTCATATTGCCAAAAATATTTAAATAACCAAATGCTTCTAAAATTAGATGCCAATTCATACAATTAATGCTGGCTTAAGCTCATAAATAGAAATTAATCTCAAGTATCTCTGTATTAATTTTTGCTAAAATGTCTGATAAAAAATGTCATCCTATGTCCAAAGTTCATCTTTAAAAATGTTAGAAAATTAACTGGTGAAAGAGATTAAGTGTTCCAGAGAATAAAGAGAGGCAGGTCATTTCTGGGGGAGTTGTTTCGCTTATTTGCTTTTTCTTAGGAGGCTGTGGGTGCTAAACAGCTCAGAAAGCATAGTCCCCCATTGTTGTCCAGCCTTCTCTCCTGGAATCTGTGACCTCTTGGCAGTAACTGTTGCTCTCTCCTCTCTTTCTCCCTTTCTTCACTCCTTTCTTCTCTCTTTTCTTCCTTTACTCTTTTCTTTTTCTTGTGGGTAACTGAAAACCAATTGAATGATATTTCACTTAAGTTGTACAGTGTTGGTGTTTGCTGGTGCAGAGATCCACATCGATGCCTAATGGTTTGTAAAACCCTTGGGAGGTATAGACGCAGAGCTCAGAATTCTGGTTAGAGGGAAGCAGGGAAATCCCTTTGTTCCTAGTATCCTGTTATTAAGTGTAATGCTTTTGTGGAATCTTTTCTTTGGCTGTATGTTACTTCTGTAACCCTCTTGCCAAAACACCTGTTTTTCTCACTAAATTAAAAGAAATTCACTTAGAGAAAGCATGGCACAATCTTCTCTGGACATGCACTCAAGGTATCAAAGAACCAAAGGCTTTGCAAGTGTTTGCATGGGTGAAAACTCTTGTTGGAGTATTAAATAAAAGCAAAATACCTAGCCAAGCATGTGGCTTTGATACCAGTGCATAATAACCTCATACACTCAGGCTGGATACAACTGGAAGTACCAACATATTCTAGTTTAGGAAGTTTCTACTTAACACTGTACAGTTTACATCAAATTGTAAGATCACTAGACACATTTAAAGGGTGCCCAGTACATTAAGAGCAGTTGAAATAAGACACCAGGAATAGTAAATGAGGTCTTATAAACTCCAATGCCTTGTGTGACAAGCAGAAGATTACACTCTTACAGGGTATTCTGTCTAAGCTCATGAGTTATACCATGAAGAATCTGTGTGCTCATAATACTAAACACTAAACTCTCATAGTCTCAACCTATAATGAGACTGTAAGTAAAGGTAAATGGAGCATACCTTAATTTAGATTATATGCTTTAATATACACTGTAATAAGCCAATTATTCAGGGCTGTTCAGAAGAGCGTCCATTGTAACTATTGACTTTGGACAGGTATAATATAGAAAAAAATCTAATAAAAATTACTGCGAAAAACATACAAAATGAGTCAATGATCATTCATTTAGTTTTATGACCTTATACATGGTCATTTAAAATTCTGTTTCTGTTGAGGAAAGCCTTGAAAGAGAACACTAACAAAGCCAAACAAGACAGAAAGTATCATCTAGTAACTGTAGCCACAAGTCTATTTATGAGAAACTATAACAGGTAAAATTGCTTTATTCATAACATACTCATGAAGGTGTCAAGGAAATTGCATCACATACCTCTAGACACTAGATTATTCAGGTATCAGATTATTTTCTTTCTTTAGGAATAAAAGGACTCTCACATATAATGGTCAGTTAATAAGAACCATACCTTCTTATTCTAAAGCCTTACTAAATACCATAAACAAATATTTTTCTATACCAATCTACAGGAAAACAAGTCATTAGAACTACCATGATTAATTCATATCAACATACTTATGAATGCATATCTGAATGCAAAACAGAGGACGGTTTTTATGTTCATATGGTTAATTACAGTAAATGACATCTGTTCTTTCTTGATTTTAAAAATAAAATTAAAAAAGGGAAAGTAACATATAGCGTTATCGCTGCTGTTTCTGATAATAATGAACCTATCCAACTTTTTGAAAAATGCAGTTTCTTTTTTTCTCCCAATAAATCAGTAGGAAATATCATTAATATATTAAATCCAGTAGAACTTGCTTGATTATTCCAAGTCTGCTATACTGCAGTGCCAGAACCAAACTATTGGAAAAAAAAAGCATGCATTTCATTCTCAAAGGAAGTTTAACCTAGCATTGCTGTCATGCATCCACAGGCTGATTTTGTGCAAATAGTCCTTGCTTCCTCCTATCACTTCCCAGAAATCTACATTAAAAAATCTTATAATCTATACTAGTTGCTATATTCATGTGATTTGCCCAGCTACTACTTATCTTCACTTGTATTCAGCAACATAAAACCACCTGGTAAAAATACTTGCAAGAAACTTTATTGTTTTTCATGTTTGCCTTTATACTGTACTTCCCTTTGCATAAGTTTCCTCATATTTTAGAGTATCTTTTTCGTGATTGCACTTAACAGTTAGAGCCCCATAAACTCTACAAAAAGGCACATGCTATTTACTTGTACTCAGTGGCACAAGATGTGCAGTAAAATAAAATGTAAAGAGGTATGTAGTTGTCAATAGTGAAACTAGGATATCAGGATTTATTTAAATTCAGGAATAAAATCCACTTGTTTAGTACATTATTTAGAAAGACACAAAAAATTTCCAATTTCTGTAAGGCAGTAAACAGAATGCACACCAAACGTGTACACTGCCTTAACTTTTCCTCAGAATAGGAAAGTATAAGTGAAGACTATATGGTAATCTGCATATTTTCCCGGAACATATCACTGTTCTAATCTTAAAACAGTTTTTCACAATCTGCACAGTAAAAGCTTTTAATCACCACTACAGAGAAAAATACAAAGAGTAAAGGAAATTTAATAATTTAGGCATATGTTTTAAAATCCACAAAAGAACCTTTTCCATTATCACAGCCTAAGTACATAGCAATATTTAAATATACTCAAAGATTTAATATTCAGTGTACTATTTTACATAAATAGCAAAGAAAAGACTACCATTTTCTTTAAATTAAAATATTCTATTAAAAGCACTTCTTAATACAAAAGAGAAATACTAAAAACTGAGACAAACAGGAATCAATGAGGCAACTTGGTTCTGGGTTACAAAATGCCACTTGCCAATTTCAGTGAAAACAAATCTTGCAGAAAACAACACTGACTTCACTTTTCAAAAAAGTGCAAAAGTCTTCTAGTTGAAAGAATGCCTAGGCATCTTCCAATTACAGAATCACATTTCTTCAGTATTACTATGGATGCACAACTGACATGACTTCCAACGTTTGTGTTTCTTAGAGTTTTCTCTCCTCTTTCACCAAATCTGTAATACCTATTCAATAATACTGATCATTTACTGTACTATGAGACACTCTTGTGGTACATTAAGGAATGAAGTGATCAGCCAATTGTAAACAGACAAAGAGATTCAAACTGGGAAAGCATCCGTTGCAAGTAAGCTTTGAGAATATTCAGCATTTCGGAATATTTTATTAGAAAGCAAGTGGGAGAGAACTGCAGCGTTCATTCTCACTGAAATGCTGTTGTATCTCACACACTATTTAACAGAAACTAAACCACGGCAATGATGGAATTGCAAGTGAATTCCTGCGTTTACTGGCTAGAGAACACATTAATACCACATCACACTATAAACTGAGTGCAACTTCATTGCAAATTATCTTATGTGAAAAAGGGTAGGCATTTCTGCATTAGAAATAGATATTTGATACTCTAACATATCTAATAACGATGGCATATCAAATACCATTAATATAATTTTAGGCTAAATATTAAGAGACTTTCTAATTAGCATGTGTTTAAACCCCTGTCCAGAAAACACCTCACACCTTCAGCAAATCACACAAACAAAATTTGTGTAATTAAAACTGCCTGTTTTCCTGCTCTTCAAAGTCTGTGCTACAGTTTTATGAGTCTGAAGATGATGTAGATTCTATAATAGAGATTTTGCATAATCAGTCTAGTATGCAGATTTGGCTATTTCACACTTCTATGAAGAAAAATACAATTTATCATACAAGAACAATAATAATAGTATTTCTTTACTATCTGGTCACACATCTTTGTATTAGCCACAATTTTTTTTAAATTCTGGAGAAAGACAAAAAGCAAAAAATAAGTCTACTTTGCACCACTTTGAGTCTTTTCCATATTGATTAATTAACGTCTCTAAACGCTATAGAATAGGATTTTATCCCTCTCTTCCTGTTACATTCACATATGCATAATAGCTCACTACCTAGTCATTAGACCTTGATGACTTTTGAGGAGTTAGTGTAATCTCATATGGGTAAAAATTATTTAGTAGTTCTACTAGTAAACAATAACAAAGTATTCATTCTATTTGACATGAATATCATTATCTGTAAACGTGGTTCTTGCAGCAAAATTATAATTTCATTAAATCTATATGACTTCCCCCACCCCCAAAGACAGAATACAAATACTTCCCTGACTAAACAGAAAAATTCAACTGGTGATCGAAGAATAAGCCTTAGCTTCAGAGACTGGATTCTCATAAGTACCAAGAGCTATAAAGACAGTCCAGAACAAACACCAAGAGTGGTACAAATTTTTTGCTATTATTTATAAGGAAGTTAAGCATAATGTAATTTCCATTTCACTCTAAAGGTAGGCATGAATTCTAGCAAAATGAATCATGTAATTTTTTTGACAAATCAGAGGCACAGAAATGTTTTGTCCTTAAATTTCTCTTACTTTTTTCATTCTGAGTTATTTTTGTCACTGTAGTTTCAGGAAGGTATTTATTTAGTCCCAAATATGTTTCATACTTTAAATTTTGGTCCATACTCACAGATTCTCAGCAATAGTAACCAAAAGATTTGAACTGTCTACTTCCCATGCATATAAGTATCCTGTTCTCAAAAACCTACTTTTGTTCATGTGATTGAGATTCTTTCTGTTTATTACAAAGAATGCATCTGCACAACTCAACCTACCTTGCCGTTTGTCCCCACTTGCTCACTACCTCTTCTATTATTCTGCTGAATAAGGAAGACTCACAGGTGCATTCTGAGAGTCAACTGGTAGCAGCAAAGGAATTCTATCAACCCCTTTTCCAAGTTTGACCAAGTCCAGTCCTCCATTTATCACTACAGTTTCTTTTCTATAAAGCACTAAAAGAGCAATTCAGTTCATCCTACTAGATTAGTACTGAAAATAAACTTTCTCTTTTGGCTTGTTGCAGTTAAGATGATCTAGCCTGGTTTGGTTTTAGCTACATCTATCCATGTTTGTTTCTTTTCACACCAGCATTATGTATCTGGCAAGATTTTTCCTGCAGTGTGAAACTCTGTCTTGGATCCCAGTTTCTCTTCATTCATTCCAGCTATATCTACCTTCCATTTTGTCAGCTCTGGTAGCAGTTTTGATTCAAACAATCTTGCTGAGCATTGACTTGATTTTTCCATCTTCCCGCTGTTTCAAACAGATGACCCAATATTTCTGAAGATCTTACACTGAAATGCCAGCAACAAAACCCAAAATTCTGCTTCACATATATCAATTAGATTGTAGCCAAATTTTAAGCGCCACAAGGTGCTACATTGCAGTCTAGGAACTGCAAAGATAATCAGCCACCCTAAGCTGGCTCTTTCTAGCTTGTTACCCTTGCCAGCTACACATATGCATTTACGATTTCAGAAAAAGGCATTTCTATATCAAAGGACAAGTCCGATTGCACAGCAAGAAACATTTAGTCTTTACAACTACTAAGCTGAGTAATAGAGCAGATAAAATTTCTACGTTTCATTACACAGGTGATGATAGAGGTGAGTGAGGTTGTAGAACTATCTTGTGAGTTAAAAAGAACAGTAGAGGCCCACTAACTTGTAAAAATAGGAAGAGTGGGGCAGCAAAGCCATAAAGCAGAAATACAAAGTCGTTAAAAGCTACAGGATATGCTGTCCAGTGCCTTCATTCTCTTAAATTTAAATGACATTGAAAGCAACAAGCTGATCCAGAAGAAGAATGTATCTAAAAACACAACTACTGTTTCACTGTAATTAATTAACTAGTGTGCCAGACAACAACAACAATACTGCAAACACATCCTGCCCTGTTAGGTAAATTTTCAGAATGCTGAGCTAGATTATAACCTATGTAAAAAAGAATATTTTGTTAAAGTTCTGATTTAACCTCCCTGTAAAATTCTACAATTTCAGATCAATTAAATTCTCTCTGAATTTGACTGCTCTTAATGAGAGTGTCCCCATCTACAGGACATTTATAATATGCATGCCCTTCATGGTGATGCTTGTTTCGTAAAACATATTGCAAGAGCCCTGTTAAAACACCTATTAGGAAACTATCAAAGCAAGATATTTAGAGACTAGAAAAATCTATGCAGAATGAAGAAACTATGAGAAATTTATCACATTAAGATCACAAAGAAGAGAACAGTAGTCCACAATGGAAGTCTGTTTCACAAATGTTCACCTGAAATAACCAACTTACTTTTTTAAAATACAACCCCACTTTAATTACAAAAATAAATTATGCATTACATAAGGCCACATCATATTTACACGAAGTTAGTAGGTAAAGAGGAATATGTAATCTTAATGGGTAATGAAAGAAAATATGTAACCACTTTCCGTATATGAATAAAATAAAATATTTTTCCAGCTGAACCAGATCAAATGCAAACAGAACCAAAGGCTCTGGCAAATATACTGCTAGAGTCTGCATGGCATACCACTGTCTACCCAAGTACTGTCTTAACAGCTGCCTAATTGGACATCACTGCTCCATTAACACATAAACTCCTTGACTTTTTTTGGTTTCTGTTTTTTCACAAATGAATTGTCCTTGAAATGAATTTTCTCTGAAAAAAGTCATTCACTGAAAAACTAAATGGTAGATTTTTTTAAAGGATGAAAACTAGTGCTCATGGAAATTTAAATGCTAATAATTTTCATCAACAGTAACTTTGAAGGTTTGCCAAATAAGGTTTGTGAAACATATCTTGCATATAAATTATCTCTCAGCTCACAATGAAAAAAGGGCTACAATAAAAGCAGTGTTGTAATGAAGATTTTACTACACACAAATGTAGTGTTACCTTTAGTCAGATATAAATGTTTGCAACACTAGATTAGAAATTCATCAAAAGCACTGAGCGCATAAACATAGCAAAACTAAAAAGGAGGTAAACCCCCATGAAAATAGGTTTGTAGCAGGAGTATAGAGTTTTATAGCTACTGTGTGATACAAACACTAACAAATTAATTCATGCAGGATCCCTGCTTATATAGGGAAAAATATATTTAAGATCTTAATGTATTTTCCATTAAATAAACAAAATTATTAGACTGAGTAGGAATACTGTGATGACCTTCTTTAGCTTGCATTTTAAGTTCCATTTCTCTATTCTGTTGGTGTTTATGGTTTAGGACTTAGGAAACTAAGTAGACTTGTTTTGACCTCTGGATACATGGAAATAATATCTATCTCCTCTAAGATTTTACGCATTCACACTGTGAAAACATTCTCTAGTAGAAATCAATAAAGGAACACTCATTGCTTCTAAAACATGAAGCCTTCAAGGAATTTTCCTACCGGTGTTGAGAAATGGGAGTTGAGTTCTTTTGTTAACCTGAATATACTGTCATATTTTCACTAAACATGAAATCACTGCATTTTGTGTAGAAATCAGCTATTAAAAAAAAATCAATTGTTTCAAAGAAAAGGGTAAAGGTGAACTAAAGGAACTACACTGTTCAGGCATATCAGCTTCCTGTTTTGGAGCTGACTGGAAACAATTTGTATGTAGGAGGTAAGAAACAGTCACCTAATAATAGCACATACTGTAACTGTCACAAAGAAAAAAAATGCGTTAAAATAAATTTAACTTAAGGTATAATTAATACCGTGTTTAGGTAGATGCTTACATGTGCTGTAATAAACTATTCAGTATTAACCTTTTACTATCTGACAAGTATTTCCTAACTGAAAATACAAATCAAGGTACCCTATAGAGTTACAAAAGTTACAGTCCTACCTGAAGAATTATCTGATGTTATTGATGATTCTGACATAGCTAGGTTAGGGGCAGTGATGTCACAGTCATTAAATAATTCAAAATTAATAATTAATTGCAGGGAGAATTTATCCTAAGAAATTGCCAAATAAGGAGAAAAGAGGGAAAAGATGCCACAATGATTAGCTTCAAAAAGAATCAAACTACAAAACAAATGGTGTTGTCAGACTATTCTATCCAATGGCATGCTAATGTCCTCATTGGGCTTTCAATTTTTGGTTTGCCACACATTCGTGGAGTTACCTGGATGACAGTCAGGTTTTAGGACTTATTCATGTCCCACTTCTTTAAACACATTTAACAGTCTGAACAATTGAAAGTTTCTCCTATCCATAATACAACATTAGAAAAAATAAATTACATTTAATTAATTTGCACTAAATTGAGTCTGTTTAGCTGTGACAGTAATTTGTAAGTGATCTCCCTGTTTTTAATTCAACACACAAGCTTTTCCATTTTATCAGAGCATTTGGGCAGCCAGCCTAGCTCAATGCACCACAGGAGTATATTTACTCACTGATTCTTATATATCAATCTCTACGTAATAAATATGATTTTATATGAATATCTAAAAAGGATAAGAGCAGATATTCTATTTGCTAAGAACAGAAACAACTAATAGTAACTACCAATGCAACACCAAATATACCGTCCATTCCCTTCTTATGAAGATGACATAGGGAAATTGCTGTTCCTGGTTGCTGCTTCTTGCAAATGTTCATAACTTATTCCTGCCATCTTCAGAAAGAAACTGTTTTCATTTTTTTCATTCTATATGCACAAATCTTTTTGAATAATTTTGCTTTTAGAGATGGTTAGGGGGATGCTGCAAGGCAACCAAACTTAAACACATAGCAACTTTACTTCTACTTGTACACAGTTACGTTAAAAGGTAACTCAAGTTACTCAGTGCTATATTATAGCAGAAGTTACTAAAATATATTGTTGGCAGCCTGACAGGTTTGTAATAACAAGATACTACAAGAAGTACAGTTTGGAGATACTTCTGATAAATCCCCCTCTAGGAGGAAAGTATGAGGATCCTGGGCTCCACCTAATCCTTCAGGTAGATGACTGCAAGTTGTCTTGCTTATGCTGGGTAGAATGTGTCAGGTCAAATACAGAACTGAAGTGATTTATATTGTTAATTTGATCTTTTTGCTAGCATTTACTCTCTTCTGTGGTTTAAAATATTTGAGACTTAGTTGGCACTACAGTAGCTTAGGCCTTGATGATTTTTCTTAGAGTATACAGGGGAGGAAAAAAAAAATTAGAACTATATTGACCTTTTCAAGACAAGTGCCGACAGATATAATACTCCCACAGAAATGTTTTATTTCTAAATAATCAAGTCTGGCAGGAGCTCTGGCGTGATGGGATCAGACACTGCCACCTCCAATAAGATTAGGATGAAAATCTGTCCTAGTTGATAAAAAAAAAAATACAGAGCAATCATGCAATCTTTCTCTCGAGTTTACTAGACCAGTTCCCTTTGATATCTAGAAAAGGAAGAAAAGTACATTTCTAATTTTCTCATGCCATCTCCCATTAACTGCAGTTACCTGCATATTGCTAATAATAATTAAGAATTTACAAGTGCTTTCTTGTATGTTTGATATGCAGTTTCTAATTCTCATTTGGACTTTAAACCTTAGACTCATTGGATCAAGTCAATTGAACTTAATAATAGGATATTTATAAATGCAGCACATTAATTATAGAGCACATATTTCATAAAACAATTACCTTTCTTATATTTTGCATAGATGAGACAAATCATCATTTGGGATTGAAATACTTCCAAAGATTTCTTTTTAGTTAGAGGTTGCTTTTTTACACACTCTATTCCTAAGTCTTGGAATCTCCTTGGGAAACCTCTTCAAGTACCCAAAAGATTACTGTAAGAAAACATGTTCTCTCAAGTTATCCTGAAAACATATCCAACATTATGCTTAACTACTGCAGTCTCACTACATTAATTATACTTATTCATAGACTTCAGCAACTTATTGCTATAATCTTCACCACACCAGTACTCTTCAAAGTATCTCCACAGAGAACATTTATTATACGTTTCATTACTTTTCTTTTATAAAGTGACAAGACCAAGCACTTGCATATTAAAATTTACCTTATTTCAGTATTTTAAGTCTTAAACATAGTAGTGGAAGCTACTCCAAGCAACCAGGCATTCATATCCATGACAAGAGCTGCAATAAGAGATGTCACTTGAAAACACACTATGCCAGCCTTATTACTTCTTATACTCCATTCTCCTCACTTGCCAAAAGACAAAGCTCCTTCCTACAAACATGTCCTTTCCTATTTCTTTTGGACCTTGTACCCCTGAATTTTTCTAATGTTCTTTGAACCTGCTAAACTTTGGAAGTTGTCTCCAAGTGCTCCCACCAATTCCTTAGCTAACTTCTTTTACAAAAAAATTAAATGCACATTTCCATATTAGCTGAAGGATCCTTTGCAAAAAATTCATGGATTCAGATGAGTATGTGACGAACATCCTGTTTACAGTTATCTAGGTACATTTAATGAATTTTCCCATTATCTTCATACTTCCACATTTTAGTGCTAACTTTTTTCTTGCAACACTGTCTTGAACTTTCCTACCATATATGGGTTTTTTCCTCTATAGCTTTAGCTGATGGTAATTTTTCTGAATTACAGTAAAAAGTTTACTCAAATCTTTGATGTAGTTAAATCTCCTACTATGTTATCACAAAATTTGTAGTTTCTCTAATCTTAACATTTTCTCATCATATGCATCATGTGGTCCAAGATAATATAATCACTCAATGAGAGCCAGCAGAAAAACAGTCACAAGACCTGGGAGTCTTGTGAGGGCACCAAATCCCAACAAGTCTCCTTGGGTGACATCCCAGCCCTCAGAGCAAGTGTCCTCCCACAGACCTGCTGTTCTGAGGAAAACCTCACCCAGAAAGTTTCAGGAGGGGCCTCCATATATATACTAGGGTCATATAGCACAGCTCATGGCCATACATGGTCATGGTCTAGGCCTGTTCTCTGGGCCAAGGCCTTTTCTTGGCTGGGGGTCTGGCTGTTGGCCAAACAATCCCACCCTTTTCTTTCCTGCTACTGAGGGAGGGGGTTGGGGTGTAAGTGCTGCAGCCATGGGCACTGCTGTGAGACACAAAAGACTAACAGGGGTGTGGGCTGCTCCTGCCACAGCAGCAGACCTTACTCCACACACCCTTTCAGGATGCAATTTCACTCCTTCCTTTTATTCTTTTACCTGCTGACACAAAGCTAATGATTCCAGGCTTCCATAATCTTTCGTTTGTTTGGCTGGTTTTTAGGGACTCTCACAACGAACTCTCATATTTTCTTGCAAGTATTTTCAATGTATGTACACTTTTCAGTAACATTCACATCTTTTCTCAAGTATTCACACTGAAAATATTCCATCCACAAACTGACTTGTACTTACAGATTCTGGAAAAAAGTTCTCTTCCCATATTCCCTGTGTAGCAGCAAATCTATATGGTTTTATGACAAAAGAGTTGGTTTTCCATTATGCCCTTGACTACTTCTTCCATATCTATAATCTTAGATTTCTTTAAGATTAACAAATCTCTTCTGAGACCAGAATAAATTCTGAGTCAATGGAATAAATCACATTTGATCATCAGTAAGTTGCTACAACAATACCATCAACAATTGATGCTTTGATAATTCTGAGTGTCTAGCTCAAGGTTTTATTTTTATAAAACATGTTACTTTTACAAAATGGTTCAACTTTTGGAAAGCAAATACTATCACCCATAGCCCTTACGTGAACTTACCATTACCACCATCACCAAGCAGCACAGTGAAAATATTTTATCCAGTAAAGGACTGTTAGAGTTTCAAACATAAGCTGGAATTCCTTCCAAAAAAAGCTTGGAGCCAACGCCTAGTGTGGTAAAGATGTTTAAGAAAGGAGACAAAAGACATGCATACGCGCATGTTATCTGCCTTTTTGTTCCAATCTCTCCCCAGCTGGGGAGAGAGAGGGGAAGGGACTGGTTTTTCTGGTTTTCTGCGCAAGGCAGGAGCTCAGTCTCTCAGCAGAGCGAGGAGGAGGGAGCACAGGCACTGGAATCCCAGTATCACTGGATACTGGATTTGTGTTCCTTTCTTCCCCTCTCCAATCTGACTGTTTTCATCCGTGAGTGATCATAACCACTACAAAGTTTGCCGTAAGGAAAAGAGGTGGGAGAAATCCCCGGTTTCCCTCCCCCTGCGGAGACAGGATTGTTGCTGTTTTTGCTCTCTATTTTTCTCATGGGAACCAACTTGGGACCTGCCTGCCATTCCCCTGAGAGAGAGGCCAGCCGACCGGGCGCGACATCACCACCTGCTGCCCGTAAATACAACTGCAACCCCTGGGAGAGCGAGCGAGCAGCGGAGGTGCCACAGCACCACCTGCTGTCCGTAGATATAATTGCATTCTCCTTTTTGGGGGTAGCCAAAAAGACCTTTTTTGACTGTTTTGCCTTGTCATTTGTGGGTGGAGGGGTTTATTACAAACTGTTGTTGTTTGGTTCTTTTTTCTGGAGATATATATATATATTGTGGTTAAGAACTGTTATCCTTTTCTTTATATATATTTTTTCCTAATTAAAGTTCTGTTTTTTTCTAAATTTAAAGGAGAGGAATTATTTCTTGGCCAGCATAACATCTTAGTTCTCTCTTGAACTAAGACAAGGACTAAGACTGTTGCCAGCAGCAGATCAAAGAAGTGATTATTTCCCTCTACTCCCCTTCTCAGTGAGATACTTCCCTACTCTCAGAGAGAAGTATCTGGAATACTTTATCAGTATAGCGTTACCCACTTCAAGAAAAATACAGGTAATTTGGAACAAGTCCAGTGGAAAATCAAGATGGTTAGAGGGCTGAAATATAGTTGAAATAAAGCTGAAAGAGCTGTCAATCTTGAGAAGGATAATAAGGGGCAAGAGAACTCTTTCTGTTGTCTCAAATGACCTGACAGAAGGCTACAAGAGGGAATCAGAATTCTTGGAGGTGCACAACAAGGAAAAGAAAATAGGAACAAGTTACAACAAAAGATCTTACAAGAAGATGTTATGAAAAAGAAATTCACTACAATGACAAACATGGGAACAGACTGTCCATCCATACCTCTCCATCTTTAGGAATATCTCAAACTCAGCTGGACAAAGTCCAAAGCAACATGAACTAGACTGGTCACTTTACAAGAAGTTTTTGGATCAGATGACCTTCAGAGGTTCCTTCTAGACTAAATAATTCCATGATTCATGTCTCTAGACATATTCAGCAAAAGTTTCCTACGGTCTAAAGATAGGCCCTCTTTTACTTTCTTATTCTTGCAGTAATATTTCTTTCATACCATCTTCAATTTTTCAATTGCCTCAATGCCCATTGAGAATCAACGTCATTTATAATTCCTACACAAACATCTGTTAAAGCTTCAGATCTATTCTATGCTGTCCTGTATTCTTTTTTCTAGCAGAAATTCCTCAATGTATTATTTACATAGACATAAGACTTCCTTTTCTAGATCAACATCGAACTACTTTTGGCACATTAGCTGGCAAAATGCAACAACTGAACATTTAGGTACTTCAATCTGATTTTACATAATGAGAATAAAATTCACTTAAAGCATCACTGAACATTCTGGTCCCTGCTTCCATAACTGGATACCTCTTCTTATGCAAAGATTTCAATGAAAAGAGTGCATAAGCAGGCCCTTCAGCAGAGTGGAAACCAGCACATTCATTGCATGTCATCATTTGGCTACAGAATCATTTTCAATTTCTCATCTTTCTGGTGTTAAAGACAAAGCTTTAGAAATATTCAAGGACTGTTCCCAACTTGAGTATAGTGAATAACTTGCTGATTCTACTTTAGAAAGCCTGGTGTTAAATCTCTTCAAGACTGAAGAAAACGAGATGTCTCTAATTTGTTTGTTGTTTTGTTATAATCAGTAAATTATGTATAAGCTACAAAGAAGTATCCCCGCTCTCCATGCTAATAAGAAAAGAAACGGTTACTTTGTTGACCTCTGTACTAGAATTCATGCTGTCAACACGAGACACAGACATACCTGTTCTTGTCTACTAAGGTAATTAAGCATTCATGTAAAGTTCTGTAAACCACTCATTTAACAAAGATGAAATTTAGTTCTAAGTTGCCCTTTGGACACCTACTTGCTGTTCTCTAGTGTCTCCACTTCACTTGAAAAATTAAGATGATGGTACACTTGTATCATCCATGAGATGAGAGAGATTTCAAAATTTAAAAATTAAAAAGATTGAGGTAAGCCTCACCTGTACAAAAAAAAATTTTTTCCCTGTAGACTACAGCCTTTAGATCACCCCTGCCACACACACATTCGGTATAAAAGTGTACTTCACTGACTTTTCAACTGTAGATCCAGTAACTGTCTCCTATTAGGTTTTGTCAAAACAATGTATTGCGTTCATTCAGTTAAATTTTGAGGGATGTTAATCTTGTTAACTCTAATGTTCTTGCTGTCTGTGGAGACTCACAATCCTCTTCTGAGTCATTAACATGTTTGGCCTGACCATCATCTTGTCTCCCAAACTTTACTGTTTAATTACACAGAGGAGACTATTTTCTCCAGTGACTTTTAAACCTTCCAACCTATTAATTCAGGGAACATTCTTGGGAATTCTCCTAACATTATAAAGGCACCATAATTAGCTTCTAGACTTACTATAATAGATTCAAGCAAACATGACTATGGTCTGTGAGGTTTTCATGCCTTTTATCTTTGTACAACATTTTTAATATTATTAAGTATCAATATTAATAAACTACAATACTTAAATCAGTAGAAATGCTACTACAGCACAAAAAGCCTTCTTTGACAAGAGTGGAATAAAGTTCTCGGTTATGGGAAAATATTGGATGACACACACCAGAGCATATCCCAAAACAGGATAAATTTGAGAATGTCATGGATTATATTAATAAAAATACCAAAGTAACATTTTTTAAAAATCTAAAGATACAATAACACCTTTCCAATTTGCAAAGAAATTAATCATTACAGTCCTTTGGCTGACACAAAGTGCTAAGTCTCTGATACCAAAAAAAAGGGGAAGAAAAGAATGGTGTCAAAAAATAAGAGTAGAAATACAAGCATTTTATATATGGGACAAAATAACTGAAACTATTAGTGAGATAACCTACTCACAGGAAGAGAGAAAGGGTTTAAAGCCAGGAATACTTTCAAATATTCTGTGCCTCCACAATGCTTTAAATGCTGAAGAGGTTAAGCGAGTATCAAAGGAGATCAATGTTGCTACAGGTTCATCAGAAAGTAAAAAAAAATCCCTAAAATACTCTCCTCCTTTATGGAACCAAAACACACTAATTATCATACGCATTCTGAGAGCAAACACATCATCTTCTGGCTTCTAGATTAGATTGCAGCATTTTTGAAGGTATTCTGACAAAATTTAATAAATATTTTTTTCAAATGTGACTAAATAAAAGTTTGCATTATTCCAAAGCACTTCTTTGGGGTTTTTTGTGATGTTTTCCTACGGGTCACGTAAGTCTTGCCATTCTTTAAGTGAAATAGTTCAATGTTACTGCTTTAAGCAGTCCAGGACTTTCAAACTTTTTTCTTTACACATTGAACTTAAAACCCAGAACATTATGTTATATTCTTAGGTTTTTTCGTATATTTATTTAAGCTCCAAGAATTTTAAAGATCTCTCCAAAGGCTAAAAATTAAATTTGTCAGCTACTCACCCCTTTTTTGGCAAGAAAATGTGAGTTCCAATTTGCAAAGCATGTCAGCATTCTCATACTTGTCCTCCTCTGCCTTAACCCAAAAACAGGATTCTGTCATCTCCTGAGGCCTGATCTACAAGCAAGAGACAAAACAGTATTTTACTAATTTCATTATTTTGATACTATGCAGCAACTGTGTTCTATAGAGTCTAAAGCAAATAGCCAAGAGCTTTGTAGAACACGTGAACTTTTAGTATATAACTCATCTCTAGACTTGTTAATATATTTCTCAATGAAAATAATAATGCTTAAAATAAGTGCTTTTAGACAAACTGATTCTAAAAATGCAGACAACATACCCTGTTATCCAAGGTCTAAATGTAGCAAATTACCTTTAGTCTAGATTTAAAACTTCGGTAAACTTTAAATAGTCTCTGAGCACAGCTGGTTGAACTAGATATTAAGTACCTTACTTTTAGAATGTAGCTTTGATTACTTCATAAAACTGAAAATCTCTTTACTGGCTTATTTTGGTCTAAAAAATAATAGTTTCCAAACTCAATAGATTGATAGTCCTGGTATACTTGATCCTGTCACAATGGAGAAATAAAAAAACCCCACAAAGTGACTATATTTTGTCAGCCATTAAATTTACATATGTACATTTACACTAAGGACAAATGGAGAGACCTGTATTGCTTCTTTCCACAGTCCAGGCTAGATAGATGGAAGACACTTGTTTGGAAACTACAGCTATCAGTACAGGGCAGTGACTGATCCAATATGAAGAGTCTGCTAGAAGAGAAGGCATGGTAGCACCCTGGAAGCATGCTGGCATCAAGGCTGTATTACTCTAGATAAGAACTGACGTTTCCAGGCACCTCATAAAGTGGGCAGATACTTGCCCAGATGAGTCATGGGTCAATGAAACAGTTTTCAGAAAACAATAAAAACCTAGAGGTAAGAAAGTATTCATATCTTACATAATTTTCGTTAATGTATTGATTGCTTATCTAGTCTGACTCCTGACAATCCATTTACCGTTAGTTCAATGTCAGATTTTACATTAAGTATTTACCTTGGACCAGTTGAGTCTTTTCATGGTAACCTCAGGTCTGAACTCTTTTTTAGGCTTCATTCCAAATGGCAAGGAACATGAAGGTGGGGACCACTGTATTCCAGGCAGGCCTGGAAGAGGTGGTGGTGGAGGAGCACCACCAATAGCCAGAGGAGCTCCCAAGCCACTCAGAAGCAGTGGAGGAGGAGGGGGAGGCGGTGGTGGTGGAATTGCTCCATTAGAAGGCAGTGGTGGAGGAGGAGGTGGTGGAAGTTGATGTGGTCCTGCACCTTCCGGTGGAACAACAGAGGCATCTCCACGTGTTGATGGCAGAAAACCAGGTGGCAAACAGCCATACTGATAAGGAAAATATTCTTACTTAGTTTCACATTTTTATCAACAAAATCCTATAACAATCATAGTTTACAGATTAAATCCAGAAAGCCAGTTGAAAGTCAGTGCCATTTTCCTTGTATAGATCAAATATGAATGAGGCCAGCATGCTTTTGATTTCATAATCAAAGTCTCAATATTTGAGGCGAACATTCGGACTTGGGGATGCACACCAAAAGTGACAAACTGAAATGTTGTATCCCACTTGTCATATTTCCCTGACCATGATCTAGGAGAGAGTCTGACAGGTCTCTTTATGAGATTTTATCTAGACTCAAAACTAAAAAAAGTTTAGCTCAAATTAAAAAAAGTAACATCCCAGTCTCTATTGTTCTTACTTATCATACAGATTAGAGAAACATTCCAAGAACATAATAGCAGCATCTGAAGAGATAAGTAATTCTGTTGAAAAGCAGATATCTTCCAATATAGGAGCATTCTGATTCCACAAAATTGAAAACACAAAGTAATGATAAAAAAAATCCTTCCAAAAAATAAAGCTGCCTTACACACCAGCTTCTTTTTCTATATAGTAAGGACATCTATACTATATCAAGATAGACTGAAAAGTCAAAAAACCCATTTGTTTTTAGTATTTGACGAACTGCTATCATACGCCTTCAAACATAAAAAGAATGTAGCTTCAAAAAAACAAAGGAATAAATAAGGAATATTTATCTAATGGTTATAGCACTAATTACCTTTTCAACTAATTATGAGCTGCAACAGTCCCTTTTATTTCTAAAAAATATGGAGGGAACTACAATAAGCAAAGGATTTAATATTTCTAAAAGGAAATAGCAGAATATCAATAAATGTGAATAAATGCATGCACAACTGCATTATTGTTTTGAATTTCTGAACAGAAGCATTGTTTGTACTGACAAGTAGACTCTGAACAATTAGGCTCTAGTAAAGCAGGAAATACATAAACACATACCAAATGGAAGAAGAGAGTAAAGGAACAAGACCAGGAGAAAAATAGTCATTAGAGGTGGAAGTTGACATGCTAAATCGCAACTGATACCATATGGAAGCCAAAGTTTCCTCTTTAGACAGATGTAAGATTACGAAGTTGCAGTAATCAATTACTTGATATTTACAAAACTTTCCATGTATCCCATTAACGGCAGCGGGATAATTTATGAGTTAGTGAGCATAATCATACACTATGCTCTGTCTGCACGTAAGAAGGTTATATTTAGTAGACTGAACATCACAAAAAGAAAACTAGGAGAGAAAACCAATTTCACTTACAAAAAGTATCTAAGTACCTATGCAAGATACACACAGAAAAATACTGAATTAGATACTCTTACTACGTTTGGTTTTTTAGAACACAACAATTTCTATAATTGTGGTTTTTAAATGTTTGAATTTGACCTTAAGTTAATTTTGGCTAGAAACCTGAATTGGAAGGACATTTTTAAACAGACCAAAGAAGAGCTAAATTAATTTTCCTCACTAAGAAAATTAAAGAAACTAATAAGTATAAAAAAATTGCTCAAAAGTAGTAAAAAAAATAGTATAACAAAACCACCTATATGCATGTCTTCCCAATACTGTCTTTCTTTAGCCATTCTTAGACCATGCTTCTTATTCCAGGAAATAAGACACAAGAAATGCCACTGGGTGACACAGTCTCCTTACACAGATCTAAGAGTTGAAGCAGTTAGATGTTAACTCAAGAAATACTCTCAAAAATCTGCCCTATTCCTCTTCATCATATTTTAAACTATTTATGCTTGAAAATTGAAAAATTATCAGGAAATGTTCTTATCCAACCACAGGTTATTTCTTTCACTGCTGGATATCCATGGTAAGGCTTCAGTAAAGCAAACTGCATAATGAGCAATTTCCTGTGGAGGGATAAAGATCACAATGATGAATGCTAATCTAAAAGCATAAGACTTATTACCCTATGTGGTTAATTACTTTGGAAATATATGACACTGAAAGCAAAACCCAAATAAAACATAAGAAACTAATTTAAGTAGCAGAGTTCAGGCATAAAAGTATGATCTAGGAACTCACACAGCTAATTAATGTCCCATTACAATTATTTTTATAAAACAGAAATAAAGGAAGCTAACATTCAATAATAATCGATAACAAAGATGCTTTGAAAAAAACTCCAACTGTACTATGAAAATCTGCAGAAGATGCAAAATGAAGTCCCTTTCAGTACTTCAAACATTCATTTAAACTGCTTGATACCTGTGATTTAAAAGCTTGTAATTCTGTCTCGAGTTCATTGATTCTTTCTTCTTTTTTTTGCAGTAGGGCCTGAGTCTCCTGGTGAACTACAAAATCTTTTTCAAACTAAGAAAAAAGAAAAAGAAATAAAATTGTTGGTACCAGTCAGTTCCACATAGTTTCTTTAAATTTCAGCTTTTTCTTTTGCGCTTGCTAAAACTCACATGTTAACAATACTAAGAACACATACCACACATCTGCTATTCTAACTTTTATGTGTCTGCCAAGCGGCAGTACCATCTGTATCACCACTACACGTCTTTACTATATGAAAGGACATGAAGTATTAATATATTTTAATTTGATATTACACATAGTAGCTTAAAAGACATGGATGTACATTAATACAGAGTTTCTAGATACAAATGAATCCATTTTTTTTCTCCCACTGCTTATCTTGTGATAACTGTTCAAATAAAGTATTCAACTGATTTTTGGGAGAGTTGGACACAAAACCTTAAAATAAATGGTAGAAACTCTCAATTAAGGTAAGCTACTTTATACCACTTTGCTTCCAAGTCCACAAGGAACATCCAAATTCCCACTAACAGAGAAGCAATAGTAATTTGAAGTTAAAAAACTATGCCACATTCAGTTACATCATTCATGAATCTTTAAAGTAAATCCCTGTGTCTACCTTATGATCATGTAACATAAAAATTACTTACTTTTTGGGAAAGTTCAGAAGCTCTCTCTTCACATTCTTCTAATCTTGCTTTATCTACACAGATATCTTGAAAAAAATCAACAAACACACTTATACATATACATGCAACATAAGATTCTTAAAGACACATATAACATGAACTTGGTTTTTGGAACATATAAAGAAGCATGACACTGTAATCATTTTCAAACATAGTACTTACCTAGTAAGTGGCTGAAATTTACATCTAATCTTTTACGATATGTGAAGTCTGGGTCTGTTCCATTTCGATGTAACACTATCTGTGACACACACTCTTCAATTAATTTGAAATACTGTGGACTAAAGACAGAGATGAGCTATTTTACAGCTTATTTATCAACCTATACTTAAAATGTTGTCTATGAACACAGTAAAGTCAAAAGCTTTGGACTGAATTATTTCCATAGAAAGGTAGGCACAAACCCAAAAGTCTCAAAGGACATCTGGCAGTTTATTACACAAAAACAATTTACACAAAACCTGAAAAAGCAGTGGGCCTAAAGACAAATGATTCTTTTACTATAAACTCTACATTTTTTCTTCTATGGAAATACAGGAAGGAAAGACCACCTCCTGCTTTCTCTCGGTAAAGAGAAGGCTCTTCCTTCAGCTTGGTTCCATCTGATTTTGTGACTTTTGTACCTTTGAATGCACTGCAGTCCTACTTCAGTATGAGGAATGAAAAACACCTTGTTCTAAAATGCCCCAGGGTATGGCAGCTGGGTCACTTGCCCAGAACATGCAAGCTGTGAATTCAGGTGGAAGAGGTCTAGCACAGATGTACTCATAGCAGGCAAGCACCCTTAACTTTTAAACATGCACCTGTGTTAGACCTTGCCCAAAATGCAAGGTTATGCAGAATGCTGTGCCAAAAACAGATGGCTTTCCTTCCCTGTTCAGTTTATACCTGGTTCCTCCATAGTTTTCTCAAAAAGAACACAAGCAGATTTTTGGAAGGAAAGTATCTGTCATCTTCAAACACTTAAGGTTTTATTAACTGTTCCCCTGTATTTTTTCTGACAAATTTTTCCAAAGACACAAACATGTTCACACTGACCTATTATGTATACTGAAAATACTCAATTCTAACCCAAACGTTACCCTAAATTAAGCATTCATTCAGATTAAAGTGCACTTCTGTGCATACTTGGTTTTGTCCTTTGACTCAAATACATCACAAAATTACAATGCCTCTACCACAATTTGTAACTGATTGAGATCTCTCCTGATCACTTATACTTGCAGTCAACAAGGCTCAGATCTCAACAGTTTTCTATACTTATATATAAAATTGTATACTAAGAAGAAGAGACAAAAACATACAGATGGCATTTTTGATTCAAAGCTGATACTTTTAAACAAGAGTTTGCAAAGGAATACTTATAAATTGCAATCCACACAGAAAGACTAAACCCTATTTATCATTAAATGTATAGAAGAAATATTCTATTAATCATTGAATGACCCAAAAAATCTCCAATTAACATTTAACACAGTGTTAAACATACCGGATAAAATAATCATTTCTTATCAGCAAAAGATGTTGGAGAATAGAAAGAAAATATCCTTCAGCACTAGTGTCTTTAACTGTATTCCACACCATGTTGTAAACATCATTTACTTCAGTAAAAGTGTTAAGGAGAATAAGACCAAAGAACAAATATTTCACTCAAAAGTTGACTGATAACTTCTTTAAACAGAAATTACACCAGAAAAATATCCATTATACACTTTATTTTGTTCATGTTTATCTTGCTCATTTAATGGAATCATTTAGGTTGAAATAGATCTCTAAGGTCATTAAATTCAACTATTAGCCAAACACTGTCAAGTCCATAAAGTGCCACATTTACACATCTTTTAAGGACCTCCAGGGATGGGGACTCCACCAGTTCCCTGGGTAGCCTGTTCTAGTGCTTCTAGTGCTTTCTCTGAAAAATTTTTCCTAATACCCAATCTAAACCTTGCCTAGTGCAATTCGAGGCCCTTTTCTCTCGTTCCAATTGCTCCAATCACTTATTACTTGGGAGAAGAGGCCAACCTCCACCTCACTGCAGCCTCCTTTCAAGCCGTCATTGAGATCAACAAGGTCTCCTTTGAGCCTCCTTTTCCAAGATAAACAAACAACCCCAGCTACCTCATAAGATGTGTCCTCCAGAACCTTCACCAGCTTCTTTGCCCTTCTCTGGACACCCTCTAGCACCTCTTCCTTGTAGCAAGGGCCCAAAACCAAACACAGGATTCAAGGTGTGGCCTCACCAGTGTTGAGTGCAGAGGGACAATAACTGCCCTGGTCCTGCTGACAACACTATGTCTAATATAAGCTAAGACATCACTCGTCTTCAAAAGGATATTCTAGTTCAGATCTAATATCTTCTAAACGATGAGAGAACTCAATCATGTCTTCCTCCTTATGCTCATTGAACACTTTCAGCTGAATATCTAGTGCTTCATTCTTTATACATTTCAGTTGCTGCAAAAAGAAACAGTAGAAAGGTTTGCAAAATTAGCATTTCCATATGTAAATAAGCCTAATCATTTTAATAACTTCAATAAGTCTGTTATTTTAAGGTTAAAATTATAAGAACACATGAGTTACATAAGTTAATTTTCAAAAGATACGTATGACTTCAGCCTGGCTTCCAAGTGTTGCGTAACAGTCTGTCACACATTCTCCAGCAGGGATGTAAAATGCTGAGGAATCATAGTAAAAGTCACATTTTCATTTTAATTTTTAATCTGTTTCTCATATATAACTGCTCATGCCCAGTCTTACTAAAATGCCTTTAAGAATAATTTATTAGAATCTGTGCCCCAATTCTCCCTCTCAAAGTCAAATAGTTGAAAAATTTAAATAGTATCGCAAAGAAAGACTATGAGATGCTTACCGGCAATATCTCTTTCAATCCACTGCGCATAAATTCATTTCTGATGTGAAGCCTAAAATCCAAGTCATCAGGAGATGTAACAAGAGCATTGATGAGCTGCATGCAAGCTACCTTTAATAGAGTAAATAATAAACTGTTGAATTTCTTAGATTTCAACATGCATGACAATCAAGATACCAAAAAATAAACATTACATCATTTCTAATTATAAACTGTAAACTTATAATCAAGCTACCTAAGTTCGTGATCAGCAACACGACCTATAAATATCTGTGAGAAACTGAGACTGTTAAGGGTTAATGACTCAACAGTGTGTTGTGTGAGAAGGCACCAGGATGCTTTGCTGAAACCAAATTGTCAGGGAGGAAGGAGGAGGTCAGCTTTTGGGTGTGTAGTGGCTAATCTCAGATCTTATAAAATACAAGGATGAATGGCGGACTAGGAGTCAGATAAGAGCCAGAATCCTGTGGAGACAGGACGGGGCCTCTTGCCATGCTAAACTGTCATTTTACCCCTTCTCCCCCAAAAAAGTCCCAGAGGGCAGTTGTCTTGTCTTTGAATGTGCCATAAAACATTAAAGACCCCAAAAATGCCCCTTCGTGTTCTGAAGGCCTTCTACCAGAGTAAAGTCCCCCACCTTTCTCAAGGGAGGCATCGAGGCAAAACCTGAACGTATATTAACCCACTGGACTTTGTACTTCGTTGGCTTCTTTCCCACTGAAGGCCCCGTCACCTGACACATCAAGACCAAGGGACAACTAAAGTCCAAAAATCAAGGTCTTACAGACCTTTGGGGGAAGAGACCTTTACACTCTTATCCTTTCTCTCTCTTTCTCCCTTTTCCCTTATACATGTCCTTAGGTGATATTTTTTTCATATTGTTACATTGCCATGAATAATAATAACCAAAATGGACATATACCTGCTTTCCTTTGCAACCAAAATGCCTTAAAATGAACCAATATGACTTAGTTAACTTACCACTTATTTTTTTTCAAATTCAACCAAAACCTTTGTATTACTATGGAAGTCTCTTCCTCTGCATGTACCTTTTTGTAAGTTATTCTAATATCACTGTACACTAGGTAACAAAAAGTGGTGCTACCTCCAAAAATGGAAACTACAAATACCGAAAGATAAATAAACCCAATATAATTAGATTTGCCTGCATCCAAACCCTGCATAACAATACCAATCATTCTGAAACCAACTAATGTACCCAGTCGACTTTTCCAAAGAAGACCGAATAAAATCTTTCAAGAATTGTCTCAACAGCATCCAATAAAGAAGAGATTAGGTCTCTTCTCTTGCACAACCAAGTATTTTTGGACAATTTCAAGGACACAGAAAAAGCTCTTCATATTGGATATTTGTCTGTCATCCTTTACAAACCTGTTCAGGACATGTGGCCTTGTAGCCCACTTATTTTTGTTAGTAAAAGGTGTATTGGGTCTGAATGAGATGGAGTTCGTTTCCTCACAGCAGTCCTCACAGTGCTGTGCTTTGCACTGGTAGCTATCAAGGTGCTGATAACACATCAGTGTTTTGGCTACTGCTGAGCATGGCGTCAGTACTGTAACATTCCTTCCCCAGTCGAGCGCAAGATTCTGGGAGGGGACACAACCAGGCCAGATGACCCAAGGTAACCAAAGTGATATTCCATACCCTATGGTATCATCTTAGATATAAAAGCTAAGGAAAGGAGCAGGAATGGGGGTGTATTTGCTGTTCCCAATGGCTGCCTGCTAAGAAACCATTATGTGTGCTGAAGCCCTGCTTCTCGGGAAATGGCTAGACATCACCGTTGATGGGAAGTAGAGAATAAACCTTGTTATTTTTCACTTCACTCTTGCACATGCAAGCTCTTGATTTTTGTTTTAGTGAACTGCCGTATCTCAATGCACAAGTCGTTTTCCATCTTATTCTCTCTTCCCTTTTCCAGTGGGGAAGGGGACGGATAGAGGGGCTGGGTGGGCACTTGGTGTCCAGCCAAGGTCAACCCACTACAACAGGCTACAGGCTTTGTATTAAGCTAACATCTCATGCTTTCAGACTTGTCAGGCTTTATCAAAACTTGGTTTGCCTGTCTGGAGCTCAGCTGTGGGTTATTTAGCTGCAACAGGATTTGTCTAGTAACAGAAACACTACCATCCCACTAGTTATAGATTTTTTCTAGCCTTGTACAAGTCTCTGGCATAAAGTTAACTGCTACATACATTTCTTTAACCAGTTGATAAAATATGACCCTAAGTAAAATGCAGGACAGAAAAGTAGAGGTATGGGATTCAGTGGAGACATGTGTTACCACGACTGAGAGCAATTTTATCAGACCACTAAGACTTCACTTAGACTAACAACAAATTCTTGGCTTTGAATACTGGGTGTATTCTTTAGGCCCACAGATTGCACAGGTTGCAATGTCACAACATGGTGAAGAATTTGGATGCTAAAAATGGTAAAAAAGTCAGGCAACCAAACAAGTTAAAACGTAGTGCAATAATACTTTACAGAATATATTATCTTATTATCTAAGTATAGGCTTTACTCTTAAAGATTTCTGTGTTTGTTTTGGTATGGGTCTACTTTACGAAATCTCTATCAGTATTTGTCTCTCCCTTCAGCAGCCATGGTGAAAATTTTTACTTCCCCTAATTTTAAGCTTTAGTTGAAACAAGCAATACCGTCTCAAATTTTTCTCCCTGGAGTGCTAAATCTTTCATTCAATTGCATTTTCTTGATCCAGTAAGCTCTGCCATTCAAAATCAGTAATTCAATGCATTGACAACTGCCACCGACACCTGTTCTCCTGTTAATATCAGTCAGGCATTTCAGTGATTGTAGACTTCACTGGACAACACTACAATACAGTCAGTAAAAAAGTACAGTACTACAAGGTTACATTTACATTTCAAAGAAAGTCAAACTCCATGCGTTTGAATATATCAAATTTGGAACTTTTGTTGTTGTCAGCAGCAGCTTAAAACCCGGTATATTTTTCTGCAGAACTTTCTGTGAACGGACTGCTAAGAAAGGAATCAACATCTATGACAGTTGATTTAAACTACTGTGAAAATCCTGATCAAGAGTAAACTATAATTTTATCTTTGATATAGCAATGAATTTCAATGAAAGGATGTCTACAGATGTAATTTCTTAAAAAAAAAAAACGATTTTCTTTTACTTTGCCATCAACACAGTGCTCACATGGTCTTCAAATACAAGAGACAAGACACAACAATGAAAAGCAAGAAAGCCATCAGCAAAAAGTACTGCTATTCTAGTACTTTTAGTCAAATCTGATCAAGTGGGAATTCAATTGCAGTTTATAACCAGAACACACTTTAGCTTTCCTTGAATAAAGAAAACAAAAATGCATTGTATAATGTTAGCAAACTATTTTTGTAGGAATACAAAGTAATAGTGTAAGTCCCCGAAAAAGGCCTACAAAAATCAGAATGAGAAAAGGTCATATAAGAGGGAGGAAACTCCAAGTCTAAGCAAGGCATTGTTTATATATCTAGCTTTGAGTAATTTACTTCACAAAAACTTTAGAAAATAGTTTTGTTTTTTTACAAGACTAATGGTAAAAACAGCAAGAACCTGTTACTAGATCACAAACATTTAAATCATGCTCCAAACAAAACTATAATTCAATACTTAGCAAGCAGCATTTATTTAATACTGAAATCACACATGATCATAATTTGAAATTAAATCATTTAGAAGTAGATTGCAGCAAGATAGATCTTTTTAGCCAATCTGAAATCCATAAGGAAAACAATGGTTTAAATTAAAAAAAAAGAAAAGAGAGAGGGGTATTTCTCTCTTTCTCTTTTTTTTATTTTTTTTTTGGCATGTTTCCCCAAGGTCTAACTTTCCATACTAAAATGTTCACAAGCTTTGTTTTCAACCTCCTAATTTTTAAATAAATCTGATATCTTACATGCATCTTAGGAAGAATTTTTTAACCACAAAAACACCTCAGAAAAAGTAAAGACTGTTATGATTTTCTTTTAAATTAAAAAGATAGAGACATGAATTTTGTTTAGAAATACCAGATTATAATTTTCTCTTCTTAAAGTACTGTTAAATATGCTTAACAACATGATTTAAAAATTTGAACATTCAAATACAGATTCGTATTCAGAATTATTAAGTTAACAAAAAGTACTGGCTTCAAATATGACAATAGTCAAACAATAAGTTCATCTCCTTCTTCTACAGATTGTGGTTACTTATCAAAGAAAAGCAGTAGAATAACATACATGGCAATTTTTTCCACAGTAAGAGACCATCAAGTCTCTAATGTTGCTAATAAAGGGTCAGACCAAAGAGAAAACAGAGTCCAAAACGTTGAAAGAACTTCTTAAGGGAGAAGCTACAGGTAAGTAATTATTTTGTTCAAGTGCTTGTCTCTCTACATTTATACTACAGACAATTCAAAGAAGTATCCATTCACAACTATTCATCTTCAATGGTCATAATTAAGAAAAATTTGAAGAACAATTATCACAAATGTAACATAATTCCTTGAAAATTCTCAAGGTATGTAACACTTAGGGAGAACATCTCTGATGCTCCAGTTGACAGCTCTATAGATCTTAGACCCTGAGAACCAGAACAATCAGTTCCTGCTTGCATTCCCGATGAGGGGGGTGTAACTGCACTCTTTTGTAGTCAATTACCTTGGATAAGATTCCGTAAACAGACTGACAGTCCTAAATTTTCACTCATGGACACAAGGTGAAATAGCTGAGTCCATATCAAAAAAGGCATATCATCTTCAATAATGAAAAGGTATTTCTGCTGAGATAGTTTAGTGAAGACAGGTAAATTAGCTTCCTAGGAAAGCAGAGGTTTGTGACCAAAACATATTGGGCAAATGGTCTACAACTAAAACCAATGCATGAAGAGTTGTAGATTTGGTAGGCGAAGATATTTTGTCAGTCCGTCCATGAGAAGTTCCCTGAAAAAGTGAAATTATTCTAGGCTCTAACAGCAAAAGGCATATGGTAATTGTTACAGTTTCAAACCCAAGCTGAAATTCCTTCCAAATAGCTTGGAGGACAACGCCCCAGCCTCAGTGAAGATGTTTAACAAAGAGACAAAAGACATGCAGATGTGGGTACTAATTACTGTGGCCAGGTCTTTTGTTGAGATCTTTCTCCAGCAGGAGAGAGAGGGGGAAGGGGTGGGTGTTTTTCCTTTTTTTCTGCGCAGGGCAGAGAGCTCAGTCTGTCGTCGGAGCAAGAAGAGGGGGAGACAGACACTGAAATCCCAGCATCACTGGATGCTGGATTTGTGTTCTTTTTCTCCCTTTCCCAATTCGACTGTGCTTCATCTGAGAGTGAGCAGAACTGCTATTACTGCTTCCCATAAGGAGAGGAGGTGAGAAGGCGCCCCGGATCCCCTGCTCCTGCGAAGACAAGACTGTTACTGCCTTGCTTTTTCCACTTCTCTTCTCACGGGAGCCAACCTGGGAACCACCTGAGACGGGACCCCAGCCGGCCGGGCGCGACACCGCCACCTGCTGTCTGTAAATATAAACTGCACCCCTGAGAGGGAGAGCGAGGCAGAGGAGGTGCCACAGCGCCACCTGCTGTCCGTGGATATAATTGCATTCCCCTTTTGGGGACTAGCCAAAAACGGACCTTTTTTGACTGTTTTGCCCTGTTATTTGAGGGGTGGAGTGGTTTTGTTGCAGACTGTTCTGTTGTTGCTTGGTTCTTTTCTGGATATACATATAGTTGTGGTTAAGAACGGTTATCCTTTTATATATATATATTTTTTTTTTTCCCCTAATTAAAATTCTGTTTTCCTAAATTTAAAGGAGAGAGACTATTTCTTGGCCAGCATAATATCTTAGTTCTCTCTTGAACTAAGACAGTAATACACAGCTCTCTGGTGAACCTACTAAAATTTTCTTGTGATGCTGAGGACTGCAGTCTCTAAGAACTCTTTCCTGAAAAGCACCTCTAACCAGACAGTAAGTATATCTTGAGAGTACCCTGTTGTTTACAACAAGCATGCAGTGAAGGTGTGCAGAGGCACTTCCCTTTCATCAGAGAAAAGGCAAAAGCAAAGCTTTCACTTCATCTGACAGTCTAGTTAGATGCTTTGCTCCCTTTCTTATCCCAAAAGAACTGCAGCTAAGTACAGTCCACCATGTTTTCCAAGGTCTTTTGAGTCTGTGAGTATATTGCACTTGGAATGCTTTTAACATCCTGCTGCCACATGGCAGGGAAATCTACAGGACTTGACTTGGTTGTCTAAGAAATGAGCATATATTGACGGGTACAGACACTTTATTTTTGTTATGGAATAACTTTGCACGGATGATGACACAGCTCACCTGGAAAGTCAAAATTTTGAATGTTTTCCTTCATGAGAAAATAGACCCCTGGTATCAGATATATTCTGCTAACTGAGAAGTTACAGCTTCAAATTCTAATCTTCTGTGATTTTAACAGGTGATGTCTATGAGTTACGGATGCATTTTTTGAGGATTCCATGGCCTGTACTTTAAACTTTTTCTTTTTCCTAGTTGAAAACCACACATCATATGCCCAGTCCTTTACTTGTGGAACTTGTTGGGTATATCTAACCAGCTCAGACCAGCTTTTTCCTTCCATACACAAGACAATCAGTACTAACAATTATGTCACTGCTCTGGTTCTGGCCAGGACAGGGTTAATTTTTGCAGTGGCCAGGAGGGAGCATGGCTAGGACCCAAAGTTTATTCTATACCACCTCACATCATTGCCAGAAACAGGGTTCCTTATGGGTTGGATATTGTCATACTCCACATGGTGCAGTGGGGAGTATTTGCATATGAATCACTTGCATCTCTTGTATGCTTCTGTTATTAGTATTGTTGCTGTCACTGTTTGTTTTCTTATCTCATTGCTTCCAGTAAATTGTTTTTATCTCAACCCATGATCTATATCTTTTGTGCCACCAATTCTCCTCTCCAGCCCACTGAAGAGGGAGAGGGGAGAGTAAGCAAGCAGCACATGGATTGGAGTGGTTTCAGTGGGAACACTAAATGGGACAATACCATTCCTAAACCATAACAGTGATATTTTGTCTATCTGAATAACCAGAACTGCAGTAACATTTTCTACTTCACTTTTCTCACTTTTACTACATGCATGCATTTGTAGAAAAGGCTGTAAAGATGATGCATATTTAGTTAAATTCTGCTTGCCAGTATTAAACTGGCTGCAGATCTGGCTTTGGTACAGACACCAGATTGATATTCATCAACAATTTCCCTGATCAATGACAAGAAATTCTTAGTAATATTTTTGAGATGTACCATCCACATGCATGTACACTAACATGGGTCTTAAATACTTCCTATGAGTCTTAGCATTTAGGTAAGGTAAGCTTGTTCTGATTGACCCTAGTACGTATGCAGTTAGGACCTTCATTAGCAAACAACCACCAAGAATCAAGTGATTCAGCTAAATAAAATATCAGACCATACCATCTCACATCCTCATATTATTAGATGACAAAGAAAGATTAAATGGTATTTTCTGACTACTTAATATACTGAGAGGTTAATGTTACTGATGAATAGCTAAGATCTTTTACTTTGCCACAACAAGGCTTCTCCTAGGACATGCACGAACCTACTGGTTTCCACAGGGATGACTAGTGTTCATTTTTCAGAAACTTAACCAAGAAAGGAAAAATTGCACCTTTGCTTCACCACTGTCTCTTCTCAGTCCTAACCGCAAAATTAGGATATCGCATCTGCAACTAGAACTGCACGGAAAAACAGCACTCTTCCATTAGTTAAACTGCCTGCTTGAGGAACAATGATGAAAGTTGATGAATTAGAGAACACAAGCATTCATTTGATTCTACAAGAAGAATGAGACTTGGGCAACAACCAAGTCGTTGTTGTTGTTTTTGTGTTCACAAAGTAACACAATGTCTTAAATACATCAAAATGGGTTGTGTCAAAAGAACTATATTTCCTGCCTCCATGACTTGTACAACCGAAGTATTAGACTTTTTCAGTTGTCGTCGTAAATACACAAGGAACCAGATTACCCTGTATGCATTTTATTGAGCATAGACGTAAAACATACATTTACTTTAACAAAACCAAAAACTTGATGTTACTCCTGGTGGTAGTTATATTTTCAGACTAAGATCACCAGTCTTGTTTTGAACTACATGCATTTAATTATGCTTTCCATAATTTTGGATTTTATGAAAGATAAAGGGAGAATATCCTTTGCTTTCAACAAATGAAAAAGTAGATACACAGAGCTTGCACTAAAAATATAAAAATCATCATACTGAGGCTTTTTATGCATTCAATCTTCTAGTAACAGAAATGTTAAGTCAATTCGAAACTGAAAAGGTCAGTTGTTAGTGTCAAATTGAACTGCCACAAAGCAAGTAGACATACATCAAACAGACAATCAAGGCAAGTATGCCAAGTAACTGACAACTATAAACTTCTGTCTCATTAAAACACTGTCAAATTAACCATCAGGTCAATGTCATTGTTAGAAAAGTTTACAACTGATTCACATGAAGAACGTTGATTTCTCTGGTCTTAAAAAAACCTAGCAATCATTTGTGAAGTCCAAAGAAAATAAAAAAAATAAATAGCAAAAGACCTGTCAGTGGAAGGAACATGTTCAAATGGAATTTTAACTAAAAGAAAAGAATTAATGAAAGTTTTCATGTCTACACAAGATACTGCAAAACATTACCTATTTTCAGGAACTTCAGGCTCACACTCTCAGCAAAGCCAAATGAATGTATTTAGTGCAAGCATCTTAGGATAAGTATTGGAACTATAGCATTTAGACTAAATTCTCAGTTTTAACAATACTTGTATATCACAGTGTAAAAAAATACCAAATGGAGGTATATCACATTCTCACAATCGTGAGAAGGCCTAACTAATAAATTTTTTTTAACATCTGAAGAACAATCCTGGAAAAATAAAAGTTGCTACTACATAGGTGGTTACTACATAGGTAACTCAGCTGAAGTTTTCTGCACTGATTCAGTTACCTCATCAGTGGCATCTCTCTAATGGATTTGAGCACTGCTGCAAACAGTGGGTATGCATCATGAGTAAAGGGAGAGGTACACATGATTAATTTAATTTACCTGATGTTTAAAATAATGGGCTGCTTTCACATGCCTTTTTAACAACAAAAAAAGGCAGTTATAGACAGTTCTTCAGAGAATGACTTGGGGATATTCACAATTGAAAAATTTTACATGAGCCAGAAAGGTGCACTTGAGAGTCAATCATATCCTGTGAAGTTGTGGATGTCCCATCCCTAGAAGTGTTCAAGGTCAAGTTGGACAGGGCTTTGAGCACACTGGTCTGGTGAAAGATGCCCTTTCATGGTAGCTGGGTTGGAAGTACATAGCCTCTAAAGGTTCCTTTCAACCCAAACAAGTCTATGATTGTAAGACAAAAGGGGTAAGAAAGAAGGGACAATTTTTCACAAGAGAATCCCATCAGTACTGGCTTAATTCAACTACAAACAATTCTACACCTTCAAATATTTATTTTTATCTTTTCTGTGAGACAGATGAAATAAACAACAATCTTTACTGTCAGACATGGACTATTTAATCTAAAAGGTGAGTAATACAAACATTTCTTTCAAACTTTAGATTCATCTTTTATTATTTTTGCAATATTCACAAGAATTACAATTACTAATAGCTTTCAATTCAATTGCACTACATGAATATCAATTTGAATTCATATTTACACACTCAGACCAATGACTTATAAAGATCATTCAAATGCACTGTAATACTTTGTGCCTTTCTGCAGTAAACTCTACAACTAACTTAAGAAATTGAAAATAAGGTGAAATATTTCCTTCCTCACTCTCTGGGTGCAATTTTATGAAATTATAAAGTGGGCATGAGGGACGGACTTTTCCCACTGATTAAAACTTTAATTATAAAAAGCAGTTGCCTAGAAATTTGCCTTTTTACTATTACTAACCTTCAAGTTTCAGTAAATATCAGCAGAAGTGAGATAATTTTTTGTGTTCAAATATATGGCTAATCTTTTATTTTAAAAGACAGCAAAAGTTTAACTTGTAACGGTAAGATCTGAGCAAATAGAAATCAACAAATTAACGTGCAACACCTCAGTGTTTTTCAGCAATGAATCTTACCATTTTTTAAAGGATAAAATTATAAGCAACATTGCAAAATTTGACTCCTATTTAAAACAGGATCCCTATTCTTTTTTCATGTAATGACTTGTTCAGTATAGAAAAATAAGTAATTTTATTTTCACTTGTTGCAGTGGTTTGTAAAAACAAAAAAATTCTTACTTGCAGCTGAACTGAGTTATCCTGAAGACCTTCTACAATAGGAGAGAATCTTTCAACATTCCTTTCCTCTGCTGCTGCTGTTACAGCTTCCAAAATTTTTTCAAGGCTATGAGAAAGGAGAAGCATTTCACTCAGGAGAAGCATTTCACTCGCCGTTCATTTGCTATCTGAAAAGTCATGTTACCAAATTATTCCCCTGCCTCAGCTTCTTGCATAAAAAATTTAGGTTCAGCATTACTTGTTTTCTTTAGAGATTTTTGTAGCGAAAGAATAACATACTGGATTACAAAGGTTAAGATACTTTAATAATGAATTTTAAGCAAAAGAATCGCTGCATAGCTAATTCCATCTAACCTGTACATTCACCTATCAAAAAAAAAACCCTTACTGACAAAGCCACAAATGAAAAAACCCCACAAAGTATTCTGAAAACTGCCAATGTAATACAGATATTATTTTCAAATATAAATTGGAAGATTTTAACATTCCATTCACGTATAACTAAAATTTTGAGTATTGCAAAATTACCTTACTATTTCTTGCTTAAATACAGTACTTACATGTTTTCCTCTCCAACAATGCACATTGCAGATAGGAGTTTAACTATATCCGTCATCATGTTAGTTTGCTTGGGATCAATTGCTTTGGTCAGCAATAAAAGGCTCCTCTCTTCTCCCAAAATTCTTTCCAACCCATACTAAACAGAAGCACAATTGTAAGGAGAGTTGAAGGGAATCCAAATGACTACCGAATATCTAGTAATGACAGTGATGGTTCCCTCAAATAAGTATTTCAAATTACATTTGAACAAACACTTAATTTGTCAAACACTTAATTAAAGAAATTAAATGAAGCTAAAGTCCCAAATGGGTCACTTTTTCTGTAATAAGAGCATATACCAGCATAAAGTTTACATTATTGTCTGAGAATATTTCTGTAGAGAGGAAGTGGCAGACTTCTGGCAGACAGGAATAATTTCAAACCACAGCTGATCAACCCATCACTTCACCCAATTGCACTGACTTGCACCCATTCATCATGTACCATACCTGATTGAACTGTAGTAATTTAGATTTCCAGATTAAGTAAAATCTCATACCTTATTATTCATGAAGGCTCTCAAACACTGTATAACCTTATGCTGACTCCTCTTCACAACTCTGTCCTGACTGAATAAATCAAAAATTTAGTGTAATTAAATGCTGTTTATGTATTAAGAAAAGCTCATAATTTTATATTAAATCAACCTTACTTTTTTGTCTCAACTAATCTTTCCAAAACATCCAGTAGCAGTCCCAGACCTTCTCGGCCAAAGTTTTCAACCCAGCTAGGAAGAAAAAAGACATTTAAAAAAATTGACATTTCAAATACTAATCACAGTGAATGAAAATTATCATCATAAACAAAAGCAAGTATAATTGGAACATTTTAAATCCAAAATATCTTCAAGTGAACACAACAAAAAATTGAAAATTTTAGCTACTAGCAAAGCTACTTCTGGTGAGGTTAAACCCTTAGCAAGTTATTTCTACATGAGACAACTGCTTCATGGTCCTGTTTCATGTTGCTTCAAACCCCCTGATATCAAATACAAGTAACAGCACAACAACAGCAGTACTTAAAATTATAGGAATAGAAAACCAAATCAGATGCTTTTAGAATTTTTCCCCCCTAAAATTAAACGTATTATGAAAATAGATTCCCTTTTTCCTGGATGGGTGTTTTATTCTGAAACAGATTAGGCAAATAACTGGCAATTATTTTTGGCATATCTGGACATATCTGTCCTAAAGATAATCCTACAAGACCATTTCTTAGCAGAATTATGCACAGAACTTTGTCGTAAGTGCCCAAAGTACTGTTGCATTATTACTGCTCTTTCTTCTGCTTCCACAAAAGAAAAAAAAAATTACTTATGCTACCCAAAGAAAACTCAGCTTTTTGTCAGTCTGACAAAACACAAAGTTATCAGTGCCCTTATTTTCAATGTATTAAAAATATCCTCTTAATGACATTAAATCTGTTGCAACTATTATACAAAAGGAAAAGAAATAATTGTAGATAACCAGTTATCTGCAATACTATGTACAACTAAATCACTTGAACCACTTTTGATGAACTGTGTTGGCAACTGTGAAGTCAAAATGCCCAAATTATTTCCCTTAAAATTAGTGACCAAGATGTTCCTTTTAAGGATTTCTTTTTATACCGATGGAAAATAAACACTATTTTTTGCAGTAAACCATAGATTTCAATATATTTTCCTAAGTACCAAGGATCAAACTACTAAATGTCATTTGATTCAGATTTTTTCTGTGAATTAAAAATACATTTTAGAAAGAAGACTAATTGCAAACAATGTTGTAGAACCACTTCCTGCATTACAAACTGAAATGTCAATAAGATTTAAAAGTTAAGTTGATTAAACTATAGTAATTGAAAAATCAGGAAAAAACACTAAATTATATACTGTCGAAAATACCATATCCTACAAATATAAAGAATGTCAGGCTAAATTCAACCTAAATGTAATTCTCATCCTGTTAAAAGCAGCATCCTGTGTTATTATACATACACAAAATAAAACCCCAAAGTTTCATCAGTTATTTCTCATTGTCCATATCACATGAAGCTGAAGTCTAAATTAATCATGGATTTATAGCAGCCAAACAAGAGTTCAGTATTTATGTGTCAAAGCAAGTTCTCACTGAAAGACCCCGCTGATGACAGGGAAATCAAGGTCACCATTATCTGCTTCCAATAAACATCAACTGTTGCTACATGTTAGAAATGTGGTTTAAAAACATTTACTCCACAAATTTCTAGTACAAAAAACAAGTGTCACTGCTCCATTTTTGCCAATTTTGTATATAAGCCCTACATAAGAACTTATGGTTTTTACTATGGTTATTTTAAAATGCTGTCTTAAAGCCTAGTGAGTCTATCTTAACATTCTTTTCTCAGCACATTCAATACACCAGAAGACTTTTTCAGAACACGTATGTTCTCCTGGTTGTGATCCTGCTTTTGATTTGTAGTCTAAAATGTGTTCATGGGCAAACAGTAGACATTTTGTTTATTAAACAGCTGCCTACTTAAATACCTCCTCTCTGGTGCTTTTCCAAGCCACAGTCACTCTTTTATTTCCAACTCCAACCTCTCAAATTCAGACCTATTCTTAGGCCATACATCCATTAACTTAATGATTTTCTCTCCAATCTAAGCATTACAGTCCTTTTATGTTGTCTCTTTATTCTGCTTCATGTTTCAAACTGAAGTTAAACTTTAATAAATTATGATCAAGCTAGGACTTTAGATTCCACTATGAACTTTTTGACCTAGTGTAGTTGATATTTGACTGAACAAAGTTAAAGCCTGTGTTGCAATCTATAACATTTGCACCAATAAGGTAAAATAATGTCTCAAAGGTATCAGTGCAATACTTTGATATTAACAATGCATCATACCCTTCTAGCATGTTTTGAGGGATTGACATAAAATGAACTAATCTTATGAATTTGAAACATTTGTTTTTCCATTTCACCATTGACAAAAGCCCTTGCTCTTTACTTTGTATGCATAACATTAGTCTACAGATTTCTTATCCTTTTCTTACTCAAATTGAAAGATTCCTGGAAAACTTACTTTGTCCAAAATTTCATAATATTTAGAGGCTGTAAAACTTCTTGTTTTCTGTACTTTGTTCTTCCAAATAATACTCATTGCCAGACTGGGTACTGAGCAGATGCTCTATTACATAGAGCAGATCAACTTGAATTCTCTATCAGATGTCTCAAATATGAACCAAAACCATCCTCTCATAGCTGGCCTCCACACTCCCTAGTCTGATACTTCCCCATCTCTTCATGTCCTACTACATTGTACTGTACTGTCAAGGCAGAACTAGTACCTCACCAAGATCACAGGTTTTGGTTTGATTTTTTGGGGGGAGTGGGTTAACTTTTCTTTTGGTGTGTAGGAGAGAGGCAGTAAAGGGAATGACAAACAAAAAGAAGAAACTGTCCACTCGTATCAAGAACAGAGAGAAAAGATTGCTCTAAATGGAAGTAGTCACACATTTCATATATTTTGTGTTTCTCTTTCCAAGCCTATACTAATAAGCATAGTTTTCTTTGTTAAGTCAACCTAAGTGTGAATTTAAAAAAAAAATTGCTGGGGTAATGGATTGTTGGAAGTCTTTTTTAAAAGGGTAAGCAATACTACATATAAAAGTTGTTTCACATTCATGAAGGAATTACACCTGTAAAACTGTCAGAATAACTCAGGTTAATGTAAAGCATGTTTCTTCCCATGTGAACCATTACATATTCTAAATAAGACAGGACAATCCAATTGAGAAACAGATTAATAGAAGGAAAGAAGCAAATACCCATAGAGAAGACCCATATGGACAACTCTGCCAAGCCAGACACATATAATAGAAAGTTGTGCAATCTTTTTTTAATCACGTCCCATGATAAACATTCCCAGCACTTCATTTGCATTATTTGAACTAAACCCAAAACAGTTTCCCGAAATCATGTGTTCAATCATTGTCTTAAACAGTAACTCTAAAACAAAAGCATGTAGAATAGAATAGAATAGAATAGAATAGAATAGAATAGAATAGAATAGAATAGAATAGAATAGAATAGAATAGAAAAAAACACAATAAAAGCAAGTCAGTATTCACAAATCAAGCTGCATGGATCAAATCACAATTAAAGAGTGATATCAGTAATTACTGAAGAGTCAACCTTCTTTCAAAAAAGGGTAAGTAAACAAATGTTATGCTTTCTTCTGTATAGATAAGCTCTATAGATACATAAAAAATAACCAGAGGGCAGCAAGGAAGGAAGTTTAAGTTACACTGGACAGAAGAAGTAGCACATGGTTAAAAATATAAATGTTTTCTGGTGAACAAACACAAAAGTGCCTAACTCTCAATATTGATCACATTGACAATATTAGGTAAAAGATCACATATTTCAAAAATAAAAATGAAAAAAAAAATTACTATTTACCACTAGAAAACAAAGGGAACTGCTCTGTATTACATTTAATTTACCTTCTCTTAGCATAACCTTGTGCAGGTTAGTGAACCCTATTAAAAAATAATAGAACTACAGAAGATAAATAATCAATGAAAAAAAAGAAAAAAATTACAATCATTCACTAATGCATACACATTCATTAACTGGAAAACCTTGAAACATGTACATCTACATATCCATTAATTTTAATCCATTAAGAAATTAGAATATGATTAATCTCTGCAATGTGTTAATGATGTTACCTGACAGGATTACTAGTCAAGGACACACGGAGAGATTCTAAGCAAGTGACTAGCCTTTCATCTGTTGACCCAGATTTTAAATCCTGAATAAATTCTTGGGGTGAAATCTTCCTCCTGTTTTTGAGACTTCCCTGAAACATAGAAAATATAATTATTTTATTTGGTGCATATAGAGCTTGAATAAATTATTAATGGCTAACTTTTATTTCTGTTCCTTGAAACATACATAATGTAGACCTAAATCTGTAAGTGATGTCTATCTTCTATACACCAAATGGTGACTAAATTTTGGGCATTTTATGAACAAATTTATAATCAGTAGACAAAAGCAGCAGGCATCAAATGCACAAATTTATCACACATACTCATTGAAATGTGATTTTTGCAATGAATTGGTTCTGTTGAAGCATTGCAGACACCTTAATTTTCAATTTTCAATGAAGAAAAAACCCATTCTGAGGTTCTCTGTAGAGATTCCAAGGCAAAGGTCCCAACAGGTGACTGCAGTTACGTGAGAATACAGTGCACCAGAAGAGTATTCAGGGTGTTACTGCAATAACTTCTGTTCTTGCAAATAGCATTGTAAAACGCTTTTCCCTTAAAGATCCTTCAGATAGGGACTATATGAGGTTGACTAGCTCTGGCTCTACAGGCTAAAGCAAAAGAACGCAAAAAAGTAAAAATGAAAAACAAATTAAAAAAGTCCTTTAGAACCACTAAAATTCTAAAGCTAAACCCCAGCTGCCCATTTGTTGTGTTTGCCATCTATAAGAGTGCAGTGCAACACAAATAAGACTATCGATGCAATAACATAAGGACACTTACTCAAACCTTCAGGTTTGGATTTTGCCTTACTTTTTGGGTTTTGCTCTTTTTGGCAGGTGGGGAGGCAAATGGGGATGTGGAGAACAGGGAGATAAAAAGGAAGTTCACGCAGCTCAGCAAATGTAGTTTCATTCAATCAAAACATTTTCTGTTTCAAGCAATATAGCCTGAATGACACTGGCTTTGACTCATCACTGTATCTGTGGTGTCAAATGTTGATCAAAATAAAATCAAGACATTAATGACTTTTCTGAAGGATATACAGTATCCATTTTTTAAACAAAGCAATGGTTCTACTGAACTAATGAAGTTCTACAGTTTGCAATTAAACAGGCAAATCTAAGTGGCATTGACCCTATTCATAAAAGTATACTTCTCTTAAGTAGTAGCAAAGACAAAATTTGTAGACATTGAAAAAAAAGAAATCCATTTCACCTAATATGCATTTCACATGAAGGATAGATATATTTTCTACACAGCACATCTAAATTCAAAAAACAAGGCATATGATGGTGTACACAACCTATATTTGAGTTAATTCATTGCAAGACTCTTTTTTTGAAGAGCAGAAACACAACTGTCATGTTGCACCACAAACACTTACTAAATAATTCTCAATTTACTAGTGGCTTAAATCAGGAATTGAAGACAATTAGACTTGCAGTGCCATAATAACTTCAAAATCTTCACTGTAAATGGTAATATGATCTCATTATGTTATTACAGATAGCTTCCTAGAGATGATATTGTCTCACTTTGGAAGATCCTCAGGAAGTATTAAGAATTAAACTTTTCTCCTCATGAAGTAGATGATTAAATAGCTGGGAAACAGACCAGGCTGCTGAACTGCCATTCAGAGGGACAGCAACAGGATGAAATGGTCAGAGGAATTTCAGGGAGTTCCACAACAGGAAATGGTAAATCTTGAACCTGAGGAGGAATAATCCCATGCACCAATATGTGTTGGGGCCAAGCAGCTGGAAAGCAGGTTTGTAGGAAAGTAGGAGCTCTTTCTGATGGACGACAAATTGACCACAGGTAAGTGCATCACCAGCTGGTCCAGTGAAATGATCCTTCCCCTCAGCTCAGCAGCAGTGAGACATTTGGAGAATTGTGTCCTAACTTCCCAGCATGAGAGAAATATGGACATACTGGAATGAGTTTAGAATGAGCTGTGGACAAAATTACAGAAGAATATGTAATACATGAAGAGGCTAATAGAACTGGAATTGCTTAACCCCAAGAAGAGAAGGCTCAGGGGAACCCTATCAGTGAAAGGACAAGAAGCACAAACTGAAATAACAGGAAATTGGTTAAAGGTAAGACATAAACAAAAACTCCTTCCCTTCTCCCTTGGTTTTTTTTACGTGTGAGGCTGGTCAAGCACTGGAACAGGTTGCCCAGACAGGCTGCATAGTCTCCTCTATCAGAGATACTAAAAACGGAATAGGTGAGAGGTTGGACAAGACTATCTCCACAGGTCTCTTCCACCCTCAGTCATTCTGTTCTATGACTCACTGACAGCCAAACACTGTGGGCTATAATACCCTCTGCTCCAACTGTATTTCCTCAGTCTCGATAAACAGATGTTCCAGACACCAAAAACCAGACTACTGCCAGGAATCATCCCGAAAATATGGCATCTCATATTATATTTTGGAACACATGTCTCTGAATTGATGAAGAACCCTATTTGCTTATATATGAGAGCCACTTCCAATAACTATGTTCTACAAAAAAAGTAAATGAGATAGATGTCCAGGAAGGGATGATGGTTGAGGAGAGAATCTGAAGGAGAGATCTAGGAAACTCAGAGAAAATAAAAAAAAAAAATCTGTAACAACAAATGCTACCACAAACAAAAAGAAACTCAAAAAGAAACAAAAAGAAACAGTGTTTTCAGTTTCTTTCCATGGATCTCCCCAGCTGGTTTCTGCATAGGTGAGTTAACAGACTGACTAAAGACAAAATGACCAAACAAACTCCTAGCAACCCTCATGACAAAGTATTAAACTAAATTTTAAAATAACTCCCCCATTGGAAATTTCAAAAAGTCCCAGAAATTCTGCTGGCAGCTCCTGCTGTGCACAGACTACTTGATAAGCATTACTTGCATGCCTAAGCATATGGATTAATATCCTGGGTGGAGAATCTGTCATTTCCAGTGACTTCTCACAGCAGTTCCTCCTGTAAAATTGACCAAACTGATATAACCAAAATACTTATAAGTAGTCATTAAAATTGTTTTCTTTTGATGCACAGTCATATATGACAGTCATATAAACAGAATACACAGTTAAGATGGTTAGATGACATTTTGGAAGGAATTTGATATAATCAATAGTAATGTGTGCAGTGGAAAGGTCACATGGGACAAGAGCACAACCAAACTATAAGAATCCACTAGACTGACATTTCAGAGTCTCATCTGACCCATTTGAAGACAGTGTCATAAGCAACAGACTCACACCAACATCCAGACAGTAACCAGTCATCCTGTTTCAGACTCAGTTCCCCACTAGAGCATTACCCTATACAAAAGAACCAATAAACTGTGGATGTCTGTACAACATACCCACAGTGCCAAGTGTCACTTACTCATAGTTATGTCAAGGTTCTGCAACATCATAAGAATATGATACATCTGCCAGTGCCTAAATAAAATGAGAGCTACATTTGGTACTAATTGTGAAACTGATTATATTAGCTATATTTCAGCATGGGAAAAGCTGCTTAAGTACAAAATGCTCAAGCTAACTGAGAAACAGGAAACATCTTGAGGCATCAGTGCCTCTAGAAATGTAATTGCTCAACTGAAGAACAACTGGTCTGTGAGCAGATGCAGCATGAAGTCAGCATTAATTAATCTAGTTAAAACATTACAAGGGAATAATGGGAATAACAAAAACAAAATCTAGGGAAGAAAACTCACTTTAAAAACCAAGTTTGTGTATGTTTTGAACATACAAACCAGCAAAACTTACAGCAGAGTAACATAGTAGCAATGCTGTTTTATTTCCACTTGAGTATTAACTCCATAACATGGAATTTCCTTTTTAATATTTTCAATTTTCTGCAAGTATTACTGCAGAAAGAGATGTGCCTTGTGAATATTGGAAAGGACTTGTGGATTTTTTAAGAAACAGAAATCCCAATACTGAGGTCAGTGGTGAAGCTTTGATTATAGTAGAGTCCAGTTTGGTCACCAGAAGCTATTCCATTTTCAGAGCTTTGTTATGGGTACAGACTCTGTGCTTCATTTTAATAGTTTTTAAAATGATAATTGCTTTAAATGAAACCTGCTCAGTACTCTGCATAACACTTGTGAATGAGGATTTGTCCCAACACAATATAGCTTAGTACCCATCTCCTTAAAGTTTGAAAATCATGAACTATCAAAAGAAGTTACTGCAATATCACTCATAGAAAGAGACCTGAAATGGGATTAGCTATATGTAAGTCAGGAGCTATATGGCACTTCATCTGCTCTGAAAAAGTATGGCACTCTTTCGTGAAGTCAAGGTACACCCAAAGTTAGCCAAGTACTCTAGGTGTGCAGTGCACTACTCTCTCTAGCCTGGGAAGGCAACTCAGACAGTCCAATGAACTTGAGGCATGAAAGCACATGCGAGGAACAAAGTGTTTGCAAGGGTGAGGGAAGGAATTTCCCATCACAGGAGCTGCAGCACTAATCTGAAATCATCTGCAGCTCTACTGTATCAAACAGCTGAATCTGTGCCTCACAGAAACAGCTCCTCGAAGTTATATGGCATTGAATTATATGACAGGTGAATTGTAACTTGCAATGAGGACACAACCACAGAAACAGAGTTCAGGAAAGACAAGTTTCCCTGCATAGATTGGTCTTTAGTGATCTCCCACAGCAGAAACAGTAATATGTGGGTTAGCAGTAGAGGAAGGGAAGAGAAAAGGAAAAAATGCTGTTGAGAGCTTTAGGAAAACATCTATGACAACAGTGTGTCAGAACAAGTAACTACCCCAGGGGAGGAAACAGACCTGTCCTCTTCAGCAGAGTACCTTCTCCTGTGGCTACGATATTCTGTATATACAGTATACTATGCTGCTTTGCGCATAGTACAAGAAGCTCCATCGCCAAAACACAAGTGTGATGACATTCAAAAGAAAAAATCTATATTGCAAATGGAACTCAGAAAGAAGGATCAATGAAACCTACTCTGTTATACAGGTTTCAGTTCTTTGCAAGTGTTAAGTGCCAGGAAGCAAAACATGAAACCCTTTCTCTTGAGAAAGAGAGCCTTAACATCCCCAACATCAGGATGCTGAGATTCCAGCAACAGATGTGGATGCAACAAGTCTGCACAGCCACTCATGTCACATTACTTTTAAGATCAAACAAATGAGGTCTTAGAATACATGTGGAGGTTAGGGGTGTCCATGATATATAAACCCTGACATACTGTTTTGGGTAGATGAACTTCAAGAATGTTGTGACATTTACTACCTGAAGTTTCCTGATTTCCCATAAAATATCCCTAAAAAAAACCCCACAAGCTAGACCTAATCTTCTGATATTAAGGACCTATTATTCTGTAGAAGGACTACTAGCTTTGATGAACTCATCTCAGTTAAAACAATGTCCAGGCAGTTCGGTCCTGCACTAGGTATACCTACTCTCCTAAATGTCCTAGAGCATTACACTACCAAAGTACGCCATTTAAAGTAGACAGTAAGAAAAATATAGTTTGAATAACTCTATTTAATGCTTTCTTTTCTTAGTATTTAGTTGTAATTACATACAGGCCATTTCTACTGACACCTCTAGTCACATGCAGCAATGACAGTCGAAGAATCATATGTATGAATTCTAAAACAATCAAAATATCTGAGAACAGTATTAGCACTGCAGCATTTAGCACTGGAGTCAGTCCCCACTTTGCAAAAATTAAGCAGTTCCTCTTGTGCCAACTGAATCCTTAAACTGGCCCTCACATACAACTGCTTCTGCTGCTTCAAAACAGCATTATCCCTATAATAAAAAATGGACACTAATTGGTTTTGTGTACATGTTCATTATCAGCTATTACAAAACACCACAACATGAATTCTGTATTAAAGTCAGGTATGAAAAAGGCTCATCAGTCAGGGAAATTAATTAATTGAGAAGTTTAAACAATGATAGAAAAGAAAAAATGGTTCACCAAACTTGTGCAAGAAGTTTTCTGCAGAATCTATCTCCTCTCATATACACCTCTTTAACAAAAAGAAATGCTGTCTTGTCTCTAGAAGACACACTTCAAATACAAGTGACTATCTGCCATTGTACCTTGTAAAATAATAAGATAAGCATAAATATTTTTAAAGAGCATTATGAGAAACAGAAACTGGTCAAAAGAATGTAACATGCATGCATCACTTTTTCTCTCCAATAGGAAAAAATGTAATCACTAAGTCATTTTGGTGTACTTCAGAGACATTTACTTACAGATTTTGAAGCAGTGCTAATATATTGCATCACCATTTCTTTTTTGGTATTAAAATCCTTTTCTCTCAATGGCATTTTCTTGTCTTCATTTAAATTCATATCTTCCTATTCAAGGAATAGGAGAGGGAGAAAAGGAAAAAACAGTCTTAAGTGTCATACAGCAAAATATATAAATAAAATAAAGACACAAAAATATGAATTTAGGCAACTGAAAGATGTTATACAGACAAGTTTTCATAAGTTAAGCTGTTAATCAAAGCCATAAAGATCCTTATCCATATCACAACTTCAACTCAGACTGAAAAAAACCAGTCAGCTATGCTGGGATTAACAAGTGTATCACAACAGTTATTAATTAGCACACTCTCTTCTTAGAAATGACCTACAGTTTTACACACACATTCAATAAAGTATAGAAGAGCATTATTTAACACTTCCCAAAACATATAAATGTCCTTAAACAAGTATCTTAGGTATTTTTAATTTCAATTTCAATTTTTAATTTTAATTTTTTCCATGATTCTTTTCCCCACTTCCAAAATGTTTAATCCTAGGCAGCAGAATCTGGTTTGCACTGAGAGCAGTTCACAAAATAATATTCACCTTTGCAATAGATAAGGCCCCAAACTCTTCAAGATTTGATCATTAAATCAATCCCTTCAACTATGACCAAAATCCCATCGCAATTCATTCACTCCAACATAAATCCAGAGGTCAAAAAGAGCAGGGGCTCTACACTCAAAGCCACACAGTAGCTATTCACCATCATTTCTGACATAGGGACTTCTACTATTCCAGCCTAGAAACGCTCTAATCATTGTACTCAGTTGCACATCTGCGAGAAATGGAATTTCCTATCATTGTGGAGGTTAAAAAATAAGTTTTAAGGAAAAACTAACAATTTTGGCACACACATATACAAGTACATACAGCATTAATATGTGCATTACCCAAGCTTAGCAAGAATTACTGCAGTTATTTTCAGCTGAGACTCATGAGGTGAATTCCCACTGGCTTTGATAGGAGGAATGCTACAAAATCAGAAGGTAACCATCTTGATATAGAAGTTATTTCACCTAGTCAGAAATCAAACACCACAGACAAGCCTTAGAATTTATACTACACTGAACTTAGAGGTTCCTTGTCTTTCAATAGTTTTCATGTTGAGTAGAACAGAATCAAGCACAGTTCCTAGATACATTTAGTTTTGTATAAATCCAAACTATCAGAAGTCATTGCAGAAAATGTTTGACCCCTATCCTGTTTCAGCTGGGATAGAGTTAATAAACCGAATTTAACTTGAACAAACAGAAAAGCTTCTCACATTATCCTATACCTATTGCAAAGTTCATTCTTCTGTCTAAAGCAGTTTCTTTCAGACTTGTTCTTTTAGGTGTTCTGAAAAGGAACTTCTGAACTTAAACAAAAATATCTAACTTCCAGTCACAAAAAAACCCAAGAATTAAGAAACCTGTCAGCACAATCTGTATTCCATAATCTTATATATATATAACAGCAAGTTAATTTATAAGATAGATCCTGCCTGTGTGTGCAGTAAAAAGTAAGTTCTTTGTTATCGTTTTTAACAAATGAAACAACATTAAAACAATTTATACAGATTAGAAGCATTCAGCGATACAAGGGACACATCAGATGTGGCTGAGTTTATAAAATACTTCAACTTCATCCTTTTATTTCTTAAATAATTGAAATATATTCTACAGGTAAGCAATACCCCTTTGGAAAATAAGAAGGCATTCTTTCACATGGCTATTTTCCTAATAGCACTAAATGGCCATTAATTATTAGCTTTAACGGTCTGGTCTCTTTCATAATTTTTGCTATCAAAAATACATAGGATGGCATTGCATAGAATATATAGAAAGCGGAATGCATACAGAAAAACCCAAAGTCTAATGTAACACTTTCAGTAAACTGTTGGAATTTTAAAACTCCTCCCTTCAGTATTAACACATTGACTATTTTTATTTTGTGCAAAATTAGCCCTAAAAGCATGGCTACAAGGTTCACCAATCCACCCCCCCAAATCACTTAATTTGTTCAGAACAGCAAACTAGACACTACAATACATAATTAGCTATGTAATCTACTGTGACTAAACTAGCATTAATTCTAGTCCATTCAAATGTGGATTATCTGAAAAATCCTTTCTGTAGTACGTTATAGATAAAATAACACTGATATAGTAGCTTATCAAAGTTTTAACTGCTTTGTTATTCAGTGAAACTAGGAAAGCATTCAAATTATTCATGTCACCATTACTTGAACATATTTTTGCCAAGTAGTTTTAAAATTGAACGTAATTACTTCAGGCCCCTTGGATATAAGCATTTCTGTTTACCTAGACACACAGTAATAGGTTTCTGAGGATTTACTGAAAGTTTCTATTTTTTATGGCATAGTATTACCATCACAGATTATCCTATACCAAAATGTCTGTGTGATGGCAAAGAAATACAACCTACACACAGTGGGGTGGTAGGGAGAGAGGCACACCTTCAAGTTTTATTCAAGAAACTCTCTCATTTTGTAACATTTGATCAACTGTCATTCACTGTGAAATTTCTAAGAGAAGTAAGACACCAAGGTATACCAATAAAAATAGACCATGTGAGAACAAGTACCAATAAAAAAGTTGGTAACAGTTCATTATTCTTCTCCTTCACCAGTTTAACCACGAAAATCCAGAATGCTGTCTCTCAGTTACAATTGTCAAAGAGTTCTACAAAAGCATCATCAAAACTAAACTGTCGTTACTGAGTACCATGAATTATAAATTCCACAAAGGTACTTCTCTCCTAGCACATTTCATTTCCTCCACATTCCTGTCCCTGGTAGTCCCTTTGTGTTTCAAGAGTTACTTGTTACTTGCTGTGAGCAGAGAAGGAAATAATAATCTAGGCATCACTCTCCTTGTTAATGTTCTCTTGTGCTCTTCAGATTGCAGTCACTCTTTTCTCATGGCCATTCCATGTTAAGTTTTCAATTGCCCAAAATGTCATCATCGTGACAAAAAAATTCAACCTATTGAGGTGGTACCAATGCCAAATGATCTTTGTGACTGCTCTTTTGTAGCACAGTAACAATGACAGCCAAGGAAAGAATGAAATTTGATACTGCATTTGCAGACAAATGCTGCTTTGGAGGCAAGAACCTTAAGTCTTTTTTTTTGTGTGCAAGGGTGACACGGAATATAAATTCAGACCAAAACCCTGCTGTGACATTTCAAGGCATAACAACCCCTTTGTAAAAGTTTCAGGTTGTCTTGAAAGGAGGCATTTCTTGTTCCTCTTCAAAATGTGTTACATAATCTCACTTCAAATAATTAGAAATCTTTAATTTTAAAATATACTCAGTGCAAAATCTTGTAAAAATAATACCAATACTTTATTCCCTGAGAAACACCCTAATAACCCCATAACTACAACTGACAGCGACAAAAATATTAATAATTCACGTAAAGATTAGAACACCTGAATAAAAGAGGGCTTCGCCTATTAGTTAGCCATCTTGTCATTTTTAAGTAAAAGAAATGAGTGTAACACTCTTACCATCATTTTTTCAAACAATGCTATGATTTCTCTTTCCGACAGGGGTTTTGGAGCAAAATCCTCTGGATCCATAGATGTGGATGACCAATCTGTAGAATGTGACTGTTTCATATGAGGCAGAGGAGGTCTTTCCTTTTTAGTTCTTGGAATTCTTATACTGGCAAATCTATCCAACTGAAAATATAAAAGGTGTAACATATCACATACCATTCCATTTTATGTAACCCCGATTAAGATAGGTGCTCTTGGAAGCTAAACATCCTTGTTTTTTTGTGGTAGCTTGCCTGTTACTTAACTGTCTTATTTTAAAGGGTTTCCTAAAGATACATATAACAGTCAGTGGCCTTAGCAGTTAACAGACCAGAATCCCATTACATTATAGAGAAATCATGCAGAACATAACAATTTTACAGAAAGTTTGGAGGAACAGATATCTACAAAACCAATTTATAAAGGATTCTTTCCAACCATTGCATGGGGAATATAAAAAAGCAAGCTTATTTACCAAAAACACAGTTTTTAAGTTGTTTTTGTTACTCTGAAACAGCTGTACTCCCGACATGGCAACAGTGTACATAGATATGCAAAGAAACTACTTTTTATTAAAAAACAAGTTAGCATAACTAAGACACTCTTCTATTTATTCTTTATTTGCATCCTGTTATACAAAATTTAATGCCTTTCTTTGTTCCAATTATTTAGAAATTCATTTAGGAGAAGCATAAAAAGCATCAACTCCTTCATTAATGTTAAATAGGGTACACTTATGATTTCATGAATAATCTTTATGACTAATCATCAGCACAATTCAATCACTCTGGTTTTACCCTTTCAAGGGCCAAAACAAACTTCTTCGGAAAAGTGGTTTGGGTTGCAGGGTTTTTAACTGGTTAGACATTTATCAACTTTTCCATAATGACTTAGAAAGTGAAAATTTAAACATTTTCAATGCTAGAGCTTGTGTGTTTTTATGTAATATGTAATGAGATGCACTAAATCTCAATCATCTTTGTAGCAGCCTTTTTAACAGATGTGAACACCAGTAATACATTTGTCAACACAGAAGAAAGTTAGAGTAACATTTGATGTATAAGATTTTGAACAAGATTTCAACCATATCAGTAGACTTATATATTGAAATGCTATGCAAAAATATTCTGAGGCTTCAAGATATCTTTAAGATAAGTATCTTGAGTTATCATTTAACAAGTACATCAAAGTTACCAAACTAAATGGCAAGTAAAATTATTATAGCATCTGTGGAATTAAGATCAGAAAGAGCAAATAAAATTAGTAGCAAAAACTGGGTACAAGTGTTACACTCTAGTCAGAGCAAGAATTGACTATCAGACATCCGTGAAGAGAGGCATAGAAGAAAAGCAAAAAGACTTTAATTTTCCCCGTTCAAAATTGAAAGGAACAGTTTTTGGAATATAGAAATAGATTGTAAGCCACTTACATACAGATGGTTGTAGAACATGCAAAAGCAGAAAATTAAGATAGCATAAACATAAAAGATCTCAGCACGGATGATGGGGCCTTTCAGTGTCACATCAAACCAGTATGCAATGAGGAAAGCACACTCTACAGGAATAATTACATAGGCAAGACCCAGGAAGAAAGAGAATGCAACAAAAGCAAAAGGGAGGGAAGTGAAGTATAGTCATCAGTGGAAAAAAAAATCTTACATCTTGACTAGAAAGCAATTTCCCTTGCTGTCTTTAAAATCAGAAGTCTATGGTAAACATGAGGGCATGAAGCCAGAATGCAAACTGAAATGACTAGACTGGAATTGTAAAAAAAATCATATAAAGCAATGGCTTTCACAGAGCCCTGATGAAAGGCAGTCCACCTGCTCCAAGAATGAGTTAGCCAGTAGCTTTTCCATGCCCCTTAACATGTTCACTAGAAAGAGCACAGCCTTCGAAACCAATTATTATATTTGAAGATGGTTCATACACAGATATAAAGCAGGTGAAGAGGGAAGACACTTTGGCTGAAATAACACATTTCAACCCAAGGATCAGCCAACAGAGAACAAATTAAGTTTAAAAGAGCTGTGTCCTACATTCCTTTTGCAGTCTCTCCTGAAAAATCTCAGTCCCTTCCTTATAGTCTGTGCTACCCAAGGGTCTCCTCTTCCTTCTCCTGCTCCACAGAGCAGCAGCAACAGCAGTTCTGGCCAGGCAGAACCACCCTAGTCTCTGCCATGAAATAGCCCATGCAGTACCAAAGGTCCACTAAAACCAGACAGCACTAATTGAGGGATGAGAGCCTGTTCCTCCTTGAAAAGGGATATTTCACTTGTTCCCAATTTTAATGTTTTGGTTTTAAGCTTTCCTTGAATGTCAGACTGTATAGTAGATGGTTTGCATCACTGTGCGTTAGGCTATAACATTCATATTCCCCATATTCAACAAATGCTATGATGTTTGTCCTAGAGGAGGGAACCACAGTCTTGGAATATACTTGATCAGGCAGAACATGCAAGACAAATTGTTATAATAGGATTATAAGCACATTTAAACATGTGTAAAACTAATTATTTTGAATAATTTAAAACAATGTGGTCTAAGAGAAGGTTCCCATACATTAATAAAAGGAAATTCACAAGACTTGTACAGCAGTACAGTGTGGATATTCGACATACGCTTCCCTTTTGAATTATACATTGATAGTGCTTCAGAAAAGTTAATACCTCTCAATATTCCATACAGGCGAATAATTTCATGGTCCACAGAAAGCACTATAGAGAAAGAATAGAAATTTCATTGCTTGGGTGTAATGAAATCTACCACTGATGCTGCTGGGGATCCAAGTGCATAGAAGAGGAAACGGCAAAAAAAAGTTCAATAATCTTCCATGTTACACCAAAACATTTTAAATCAGGCTAACCAACGGGCTATAGCTAAGCTTAGCTTTGATCCGAAGTTCCAGCACAGTTTAAAGCAGGTTTGACCTTTTATCTTCTCTAGAGATGTCTACCTTTTTTTTTATTAATTTATTTTACCAATTAATACATATAGACTCATATAGGATTAGTGCTTTAGGACAATAAGAATAGGTGTATGTGCCAAAAGGAAGCAACCATCACACGATGAATGGCAAAGTTTTATTTCCTTCTTATTTCATATGCTCACTATTATTCCACTGAGAGCCTAAGAAATAAGAAAGTTATTTTATTCACACACCATGGCCCTGAAAAATCAGAAAACCCACAATACAAACTTTCTGGCTCATCACACTTTCTGGTCAGGTCCCTAGAAAGTACATCTATTTTTGCTCTCATTTTGATCTTAGTGAAGACTTCTTATACAATTCTCTGTAAGACAATAGCATCTATTGAACTTACACACTGGATAATGCAGGAATTAATGGATTAGTTACTGCTAGACTAAATGTTGGCTCTACAGCTTATCAAGACATCATCTCCTAACAGGGCTGCTATGCATGCAGTAACACTATCCTGCATCCCTCATCTCCCCCTTAACTAACACATAAAATCACCTATTGCTATATTAAGAAATTCCTCAAAAATAAAATCCAGCACATGCCTGAAAAAAAACACATTTATTATCACTGAAAGTGATGGCCTTTGCAGTGGCACTATGATGGCCCTCCTTCCTCACCCTCTCTGCTCTCTCCAGCCTCCTTGTCCTCCTTGACTCTCTTTGCTAAAGCTTTTTCACGAGAGTGACTTTTTTGTACAGGGGAACTGACACCAGCACATGATGTTTTTCTGCTTCAGTGGCAATGTTTGTCACCAGGGGTGAAGTAGCCACAATGTCTGTCATGGTGGTTGGAGTAGCTGCAGGGCCTGTTTCTCTATTATTGCCAGATCTTTTCCCCCATGAGGGTACTGAGCAGTGTTGAACATGGGCCTGGGCTAGGCCCCGACACACTGCAGTGATTTGGGTCCTCCCAGGGGTGGCAGGGTGACAGTACACTTTTTTCCAAATATTTCACAAGTTTTTCTGGATTACGCATTTGTTCAGGAGTGAAGCGCAGACACACTGGAGGTGCCCGCTGCCCTAGGTACTGGCCCATACTATCCCATATACCCCACCACTCCAAACAATACAGCTTTTGGGCAGATCTCTGGATGATGTAGTTAACTAACAGTCTGATCTTAAACAAGACCTGAACCATATGCAGCAACATGCTGGCTCCTAGGAAAAGGATCAGGTTAGTTTCAAGAGTATTCAAAGGATATTCAAAATCTTTAAAAATCTCAAATGCTACTGTGATCAGCCTGGAGAAGGCAGGCAGGCAGCAAGGAAGGAATCTCCCAGGTTGTCTTTCTGAGGACACAACTTCTGATACCTCATTATGAAGAGACAGCATTCCAGAATTGCTATTGTTTAACCTAAACTGTGTTACTAGAAGTCCTAAACAGTCTTCTTTCCCCTCAACTCCTATTCTCATGAAGAGACACACACACATATATATATATATATATATGGACCATTAAGACACTGATGGCAATCACTAAGCACAATCTATTAAGACAGTTCTGATATGAAATAAACAGGTACAAAGTATTTATTTCCTGACTGGAGACATAAAGCCAAGAGTATTTCTTATCACTTTTGCTCTTTCTTCAAGCGTCCTTTTCACTGTAATAGGTATGTATATTGTAATGGGTAATAAATGCAACAACATATACTTTGCTAATCAAATTAAAACTTGTGAGAGTTTTCTTGTTAAGGTTTTCGTAAATTGCTAAATGTTAAACCACAGTGTTACATATGTTGTGCTGGTTGTGAGTTTTGGACTGTATTGATAATGGGAGGATTCACTGTCTTCATCTTTGAAGCACCTAGCAGCTCTTAGCAACAGGACTGAGTTACAAAGTGAAACCAAAAGAGTACAACGCCGAACACAGAGGGAGAGAACAAAGTGAAACCAAAAGAGAACTGCTTCTAGCAGCGAGACAGAGCCCAGAGAGAGAACGGAATGGATTTTAATTGGAAGATTCGAATGAAAGCGGGAACGGGGTAGATTTTGGTTGGAGGACGGAGGATATAAAAGTAGACCGAAGGTCCCTTGCGTGTGTAGCGGGAGACTCCTCGGGTGCCCAGCGCGCTATTTTGCTCATTTTCCTTTAATTTTATTTTAATAAAGTTTAATATTCCAAATTTTCAAGATTATGGTCTTTTGCCTATAACATATATGATTTGTGCCAGTAGGGAAACAAATGGTTTTATTGCACCCCCATAAAGAACTAAAACAAACTGTCCTAAGGCCATCAGTTTCCCTGGACTTTTATCACAGAATACCTGAATTATGACAGGGATGCTGTCAAGTCACTAAATCCTATGATTACTCCTAAAATTCCTGTCACCCATTATCAAGGAATACATGAATTGTAGTAATTAGCCAGTTGCAAAAATAACTAACACAATGACCTAGCTGTAGACATATAAGGAAAAGTATGTGAAATGCATATGTATATGATGTAATGAATATGTATGAAGTGGCAGGATAAAAGCCAGGCACACGCTGTACCTGACACACGAGTCAGTGGAGCAAAGATTCCCTCCTCGTGTCCGGCCTCATTATTGCTTTTACCATGTAAATAAACTTTTATACTCAAAATTTATTTGAGTTGAGACTCTGTTTCTCACATCACTCTGCCTTACAGATATGTAGGACAAAAAGTACTGCCATCTTCAACTTTTAGGTTCACATTCTTGACTGCCTGCTATTTATATACTCAGTAAACACAATTTCACATCTGAAAAATCTGCTCAAGTACTACAGAATAGCTCAATCTCTCCGACATTTAGTCACAAAAGCCAACAGCTCAGCCATGGAAGTCTGCTGTAACACCCTGATGCTGACAAACGATAAAGACTTAGCAGAACATTAACACAGAAAGAAAGGAGAATGCAAAGTGGAACAAATCCTGTCTTCATTTGAAATAATTATTATTCTTAGTGGATGAGGAACAGAGAGGAGAAATTGGGTTGCAACAATTTATTTCAGTATTTTTGGAACTTAAAGCAAGCCGCTCTTTTCCCTTACCAGCAGAAATACTTCATAGAAGATCAAAGAAGTTACTTCCAATGACTGAGTCAAAGACCTTTTAACATTTTTTTCCTCCTTGAAACTCCAGAAGATTAAGAAAGCATAGCCTTCCTCTGACAGTCAAATTGCCTACAAGATTAACTTCTTACTATGTGAGAAATTCCACTGGTAGCAGTAGAGCTTTCAGGAAGAGCAAGACTTGCATAAACCAAGGTACACAGAAGAATCGCTTTGATTAATGGCTTCTTATTCCTGACATGCTCTGTCTCACAGAGATGATTTTACCATTCTAAAATTTAGAAAGTTTAGGCCTGTGCACAGTCACATCTTAAATTTGTGTACACAATATTTCACTCTGAATCTTGCTTCGCTATATACTGAAAAGTATAGAGCCTTTCACCTCTTAACAGTAGTTGCTATAATTTTATGCTATAAGGAATTTTATTATGCTTTTCATTTTTGTCTACATAACCTTTAATAAAATTCTATGAATATGCAGGTTTTCTTAACCTTTATGAGCCCTAGAAAACATCTGGAGCTGCTCTCTCTGCCAATCCTGAGGCAGGCATACCAGCCAACCTCACCTCAGTCAGCAGAACATCCCCTACCCTCTCCCCAAGAGGTAGGAGGGGACATAAGAAGCAGGAGAATGGAGGTAGGTCCCTGCTCCAGGTGGCAGGTCAATCTCCTCCCAGCCTACCAGGGAAGCTGCCCAAATACACCTGTTGTTCATGAACAGGGAAGGACGGGTGGCTGATACAATGCATGGTGGCCATTTTGAGCACAATGACCACAGGTTCCCAGTACTGGGTGAAATCAGGACAGGCGCCAACAGAATGCCAGCTTGAATTTCTGGCAGGCAGACTTTAGCCTGTTTAAGACATGGACTGACAGAGTCCCTTGGGAGTCAGTCCTGAAGGATAAAAGAGTCCAGGAGGGCTTTTTTAAGAAGGAGATTTTAAAGATACTTGGCAGGCTCATGTGCTGTAAGACAAGCCGCCAGATAAAAAGAACAGCCTGGGTAAACAGAGAATTTAGGCTGAAACTTAGGGAAAAAAATCAACAAAAAACAAAAGAAAGAAGTGTGTCACCTCTGGAAGGAGAAGCAGGTAATTCAGTGGGACTACAAGGATGTTGTGAGGTTATGTAAGGAGAAAATTAGGAAGGTCAGCCAAAGTGGAACTGTGGTTTAAGACAACAAAAGAAGTTTCTATGAATACATCGTCTGCAAAAGAAGAGAGCCTCCATCCTTAGCTGGATGCAGAGAGTAGCACAGTGTCAGGGGATGACCAAAAGGCTGATGCACTTAATGCATTCTTTACCTCAGTCTTTAATATCAAAACCAGTTGTGCTCAGGATACCCAGGTCCCAGAGCTGGAAGTTAGTGATGAGGAGCCAAGTGAAGCTCCCATAATCCAGGAGGAAAAGGCTAGTGATCTGCTATGCAAATTAGACACCCACAAGTCTATGGGCCTGGATAGGATGCACCCAAGAATAATGATGGAGCTGGCAAAGGAGCTCACGTTGTGCTCAGGATACCCAGGTCAGCAGTCCTGGCTATCCGAGCAGTCCCAGTTGCCTGAAAATTAGCAAAGATAAGGCTCATCTACTAGAAGGGTCAGAAGAACAATCCAGGGAACCACAGGCCTGTCAGACTGACCTAAGTACTGGGGAAGGTCACGGAACAGAACATCCTGAGGGCCATCACACAGCACAAACAGGACAGCCAGGGGACCAGCCCAGCCAGAATGGGTTTGGCAAAGGCAGGTCCTGCTAGACCAACTTGATCTCCTTCTATGACAACGTCACCCACTTGGTGGATGAGGCCAACGCTGTGGATATTACCTCCTGTTATAGCTTCAGAACCTGTCATGGAACTTTCTCCCTCTCCCAACACAGAGCTTGGGAGCTAATGCCCAACAGCACCACCCCCTCTCCCACTACTAGGTAACAAAACGGGTGGCCATTGCTTGGCATTCCAGCTTGATTGCCGGGGAAGGTGAGGGGAGAGAGGTTTCTTCCTGGTGCTGGACTCACTTTGTTTCTTCGGCTGCTGTGAGCAGAAGCATCTTGAAGGGAGCTCCTTTGGTTTGACTCCCCTTCCGCCCCTCCAAGCCCTAACTCTGGGTGCCCTGTCCTTCAGAGAGAGAGAGAGTCATCACTACCTTGGATTTGCTACAGCCTTCCTGAGGGGGCCTACATCACTGGCAGAGGTGCTTCCCTCTCTGTCCCCAGCCCAATGCTTTTTTTCTGAACAAAGGATGAGGAGAGGGTCTACACTGCCCCATAGCAAAGGTTCCACCCCATCCCTTTGCAGCAGCCAGCCGCAGGTCAGTCTACCACATAGCTACCAGCGCCTTCCCCTGCCTTTGATCTTCGCTTTAGCTGTGACACCCGGGGCTGCAGCCAGCTGAGGCACGACACCTTCACCAGCTGCCCCTAAATATAATTGCACCCAAAGGGAGCAGAGACTTCATTTGTTTTAAGGTTTTGATTAGGGTGGTGTTGTTTGTTTGGTTCTGGGTTTTTGGAGATATGTATAGTAGTTAAGAACTTATCCTTTTCCATACATTTTCCTAATTAAAGTTTGTTTTAAATGTGAAGGGGTGTGGTGGTTTTTGGGAAGGAGGCCCCTTTTTTCTAGTTGGAATAGACACCTTAAGTTTTCCTCTAAACCAAGACACCTCCCCCTAAACTTCGGTAAAGCATTTCACACCATCTCCCACAGCATTCTCCTGGAGATACTGGCTGCTCATGGCTGAGGAAGGCACATTCTTTACTGGGGGAAAAACTGGATGGCAGAGTCCAGAGAGTGGTAATGAATGGCGCTACATCAAGTTGGTGGTCAACAAGTGGTGTTCACCAAGGCTCAGCATTGCGGCCAGTCCTGTTTAACATCTTCATTGGTGATATGGATGAGTGGATTGAGTGCCCCATCAGTCAGCCTGCAGACGACACACCAAGCTGGACCCACGGGCTTAGAACAAGAGCATGTCATTCAACAAGGCCAAATGCCGGGTCCTACACTTTGGCCACAACAACCCCATGCAGCCCTACATGCTGGGGGCAGAGTGCCTAGAAAGCTGCCCAGTGGAAAAGGACTTGGGGTTGCTGGTCAACAGCCAGCTGAACGTGAGCCAGCAGTGTGCCCAGGTAGCCAAGAAGGCCAATGGCATCCTGGCCTGTATCAGAAATAGTGTGGCCAGCAGGACCAGGGCACTGATCACCCTCTTGTACTGATCATCCCCTTGTACTCAGCACTGGTGAGGCTACACCCTGAGTTCTGTGTTCAGTTCTGGGCCCCACACGGCAAGAAAGACGTTGAGGTGCTGGAGTCTGTACAGAGAAGGGCAGCAAATGTGGTGAAGGGTGTAGAAAACATGTCCTATGAGAAGCAGCTGAGGTAGCTGGGTTTATCCTGGAGAAGTCTTAGGAGGAACCTCATTGCTCTCTACAACTACCTGAAAGGAATCTCTAGTGAGGAAGGAGATGGCCTCTTCAGTCACGTCTCCAGTAAAAGGAAATGAAATAGCCTTAAGTTGCACCAGGGAAGGTACAGATTAGGTATTATAAAAAAAAAAAAATCACTGGTCAGGCATTAGAATAAGTTGCCTAGGGCAGTGCAGGAGTAACCATCTTTGGAAATGTTCAAGGGGCATGTGGATGTGGTACTTGAGGATATGGTTTAGGGGTGATTATGGTGGGGCTATGTTGGACTATTTGGTCTTGAAGGTCTCTTCCAACATTGACTATCCTCTGATTCTTGCAACGTGGTGCACTTGAGATGGGAAGCCAGCTAACTTCCACAGTGAACTTGAAAGTAAATAGTGTCTCATGTACCTAATTGACACTCCTCTGTGGAGTAAAAATACGATTTCCATACTTGTAGTTTGTAAACAAGCTAAAAGAAACAAGTGTTGATTATGCAAAAAGCAAGGTAATGAGGACTTTTCATTAAAAGCAGACAATTCATCAACATCTCACAAACAATACAATACAATTCAAACATTGAAAAGCAGTCTCCATTTAGATTCTCAACATGTTGCTAACTTATCTGAATTTAAAAACAAAAAAAAGTTTCTGGTCACCATTATACAACACTGTATTTCTAAGAAACAGGTTGGTAATAATAACATATATTTTATAAAGCATAATGCAGCAAAGAGCAAGTTAATACGCAAATAACTGCACATGAAAAGAAAGGAAATATATTATTTCATTGAAAACTACACATTCAAGTAATATTAAACTTTCAATTTCTTAATCTTCTCTTACTACAAATTTCAACCTTGCCACAAAAGGAATTTGAAGAAAATACATTTGCCAGTTTTCATTCTTGCTATGAAATATAAAAACTGCTCTGCTCTAAGCCATATCTAAGCTGCCTAACACTACAATATAGCACAAGAGATATGTAATATTATTAGCTGTTTCGCAGAATCAGACATAGAAAGGCTAAAGCAACAGAAAAATGAGATAGAGGGATAAAAAGTGTTCATTGGAAAGCATACCCTCTTTTCAAGATGATGTTGCAAATCTCAAATGTTGTGGTGCTGTAATTTTTTTAACTGTTAGCCTTTTACTAAATAGCTGTCATTTCCCTTTTTAAAAATAAATATACATATGAACAATTTAGTACTACTCTGAAGGTGATGTTTCTTTAGCCTGTGAAGGGGCCTTTGGTAGGCTCTGAGAAATTTAAGGAGTTGGGGAGAAGATTGTTTGCTATAGAGCTATCAGAGTCTTTGTCCTTATTCCACAAACCCACAATAAACCTGCTAGCATTTTGGGGCTACCATTACAAGTTGGCTAAGTCCAATAAGCTACATAAAGGACAAGTGAGTCTCCTTAACAGGGGGAAAAAAAAAAAGGGAAAAAAAAAGGAAGAGAGAAGAGAAGAGAAGAGAAGAGAAGAGAAGAGAAGAGAAGAGAAGAGAAGAGAAGAGAAGAGAAGAGAAGAGAAGAGAAGAGAAGAGAAGAGAAGAGAAGAGAAGAGAAGAGAAGAGAAGAGAAGAGAAGAGAAGAGAAGAGAAGAGAAGAGAAGAGAAGAGAAGAGAAGAGAAGAGGAAAGAAGAGGAAAGAAGAGAAAAGGAAAGGAAAGAAGAGAAAAGGAAAGAAGAGAAAAGGAAAGAAGAGAAAAGGAAAGAAAAAAAAAAAAGAAAAAAAACTTTTTCAAAACCAAACAGCAAGATCTTGTGCATCCAGACTTACTACTGTGAATCCCGACTTACTACCCTTTACACAACACTACCAAAATTTAATTTCTGGTTACCAAAAAATACTTTTGCTTTGAGAGGACTGGGAATATTTCCTTACCTCTACAGGATAAACACAAGTTTATAGAATCAAAGTATAGCACTAAAGTCATAACAGCTGAGTTTTAGGCGATGACAGAATGTTATTTCCTATGTAAATTCGAGGACGTTGTAAAATCCTGTATTTTAATATACCTACCATGGCTTGAACAAGCATTGAGTTTCATGAGCAACTATTACTTTGTTAAACACGTTATTTTAAGCTAGCATGCAGCCTAACTTCAATATTAAACATGCAATCACAGGTATCTTAACTATAGTGCATGCAAACTGGCACGATTACCTGTGTCAAGCTCATTTAGTCATGATTAGAGCACACTTCAAAGTCATCCATACATTTCTGCTACTCGCACTGAGTATGTTACAGATAATTACCAGTTTAGTGAGACTTTGCCAATTAACTAAATTAACTTCAAAATTATGATAGTTTCTTGTATCAGTAAGGATTGCTATTGCATTAGCAGTAAGGTTATTTGCTTAGCATAGGCAAAACAAAACTTAAGTTGTCTTACCACATCATCTGTCAGTGTCTTGATATTTAAGTGCTGTAAATCAAACAGGAAACCAGTCACACCAAAATTGTGCGGTTAAAAAAAAAAAAAAAACCACAAAACACCAGAACAACAACACGAAAATAAATCTCAGCTATACTCAATTATAGTTACCTTTATTCAAAATTAGATGCAAGTTAAACAGTGTTGAATCCTGACACTTGAAATAAAGTTATATTTTCTCGGCAAGTTGTACCTTGTTGGTTTACAGAGCACAGCAAGTTATACAGGGAAGAGTATGGTTTCAAAAAAATCTTCAATCTGATCCTCAGACAAAATAATACCAGAAGAATATAAATCGAGCACAGGTTGAAACAAGTTGCATTTTATTATATTTTATAGCTAAATATACTAGAACAGATGATCTGCTCATAATCCAGCTGCTAGACTTGTCTTCTCAGAATGGCTGTGCAGACACCAACAACAAATCAGTCCAGAGATTTTAAACTCAACAGAAGAACATGGATCTCCTCAAAAGTTCAAAACTATCTGTCAAACTGCAACACTCAAACAACTAACACTATTGAATACCCTCAAGCAATGCCTCTGTGGCAAACAGAGCATGAAGTTACAAGCAAAACCTGACATAAGCATTTAGTAATAGTAACATTCAAAAATCTATAGATCACCCAAAATAGCAGGTCCTAAACCAACATTTGCTCTCCACTGCACATTTGCAAACACAGCAAGTGTCAGTATGTACAGCTCTCACACAAAACCAAAGAGCAACAGAGAACGCCGGCAACTGAAGAGTCAGTGTTGCAGGGATCCCATGTATAGTTTTTCTGAAGAAGGTGAGAACAGGCTTGGCAGGAAGAACGTGAAGTAACGTACTTCGTGAGATAGACTCTTACCCTTTTCTTAGACCTGTCATGGGTTTATCTGGTTAGGGTTTTTTTTTTATATAAGAGGAAGATTGGCTTCTGTTAGAAGCCTCTGGAAGTTTCCCTCCATCCTATAGAGCAGGGCCAATGAGGGCCAGCTCCGAGGAAAACTTCCTGCTTTTGAACCATTAAGTTACGCCCCTGCGTGAAAACATATTTAAGAAGTTGTGGCGCAGTTAGACTTGGGCAGCCATGGGTTAACAACATCACAACGCAGACATCAAGGTCAGTGCAGGAGGAGAAGAGGAGAAGGAGGGGGAGGGACCCCACGGATCAGGGATTAAAACTATTTTTCCCTGAATACGTTGGTGATGACCATGGTGATTACGAGTTGTCCGCTCGAACCCCATGGGATCCACTGGGGTGCAAAGACCCCCCTGTCGGAGCAGGGGGAGGCATGAAAGAGGCTGTTACCTCGTGGGAGGCCCCCAGAGTGGATCAGAATCTTGCAGAGATTTGCAGCTGAGACCCACAGAGGGAGAGGACCCACGCTCAGCAAGAGGAGCCCCCAAGGTGGAGCAGAGGCCCTGCAGAGATCTGCAGCCGAGACCCACGGAGGGAGAGGACCCACGCTGAGCAGGAGACCCCCCAAGCTGGAGCAGAGTCTCGCAGAGATTTGCAGCCGAGACCCACGGAGGGAGAGGACCCACGCTGAGCAGGAGACCCCCCAAGGTGGAGCAGAGCCTTGCAGAGATTTGCAGCTGAGACCCATGAAGGGAGAATCCCATACTAAGTAGGTACAGGCAGTTTTTCATGAGAGACTGCACCCCATGGAATGACCCACGAGAGAGCAGAGGATCTCTCTTGTGGGGGGGACCCTACGGAGCGCAAGGGAAGGACTCAAAGTTGTAATTCCCCTGTGACCGTGGTGATGACTGTGGTGAAGCGAACTGTCCCCTTTGCAGCCCACAGGAAAACCCCCTGAGACAGAACTGTTGATTGAGTTTTGGACTTAGATCTGCGAATGGCTGACCCAGCAACAACTAACTGTAAACCTTCCATTCCCTGTCCCCCGCACCATCAGGGAAAGGAGGGGGCATGGACAGATCGAGGAGTGGTGGTGGGAAAGTGTTTCTAACCTGTTTTTATTTCTTAGTTTTAGTTTTTTAGTTTGTTAGCAATAAATTTAAGCATTATTCTAAGTTCTGTTTTGCCCGCGGTATTAATCAAAGCTCCTCTTCTGGTTGTTATCTCTAGCCATAAATTCCTAGCTGGTTTTCTTTTCTTCCCTCTGAAAGGTGAAAGGGGGTGGGGGGAGGCCTTGAAGGAGTTTTGCTGGACATCAAGCATTTATCTAGGGCCAAACCACGACAAGACTCCTCTCACTGCCTAGTGTACAAAGCTTGGCAACGGCTATGGCAACTGTCAATGGCTATATCCAAATTAATCAGGTTTGGAAACACTGTCTTCACCAAGTCAACAATACCCAGCTATTGCTCTCTACAACTACCTGACAGGTTACAGCAAGGTAGGGGTCAGTCTCTTCTCCCAGATAACAAGCAATAGGACAAGAGGAATGGACTCAAGTTGCACCTTGAGGGGAGGTTTAGCTTGGATAGCAGGAAAAATTTGTTCACTGAAAGGGTAGTCAGACACTGGAACACACTGCCCAGGGAAGTGGTTGAATCACCATTGCTGAAAGTGTTCAAAAGGCATGCGGAGATGTGGCACTTGGGCATAAGGTTTAGCAGTGAACATGGTGGTAAGTTAACAATAATGATCTCAGAGGTCACTTCCAACCTTAACAATTCTGTGATTTTATGATCATCACTTCTGACAACATCTCTGGCTCATCCCTCAGAACTGAAGAACAATTTGTGTTAAGTCAAATATTATCACACGATAGCTCTACTATGCATATTATTAAGAAACTGAGGAAGAAGCATCTGATGAATGGTTATGAAGCTAAAAATAAAAAGCAAGTGAGGTGCAAGGAAACATAGTATGCAGTAACACACCAAGTTTTACTATAAAAATAAATTAAAAAATTGGAAGTGGGTGAGTAGTGACTATTCCATTCCATGTTCAAATAGGTGGATTTCTAATAAATTAAAACACCAATAAAGAGAAAATATTGCAATCCAATCAAGAGACTGAAAATCTGTATCCCAGTCTTCCCACTGGTGTTCTCCTGCTGCAGGGGTAGATCAGACTTTTGGCCCACACACTGCCATGGAGCTGGGTTTTATTATTTGTTTTTCCCATTTTGCTAAATAGCTACAAAGACAGTATGAGTGTTAATTTGTGTATTTGCAAAAGCTCACAACTTGGCAGTTAGCAAGTTTTGGTATAATACCTCTAGCCTTAAGTGAATGAAGCTGCAAGAGAAAACACTAACATATGGCCTTACACTGCAACTAGGTAGTGAAGAACATAAAAATGCATTTTTTTTTTCATAGAGAGCACTTAAATCACTAAGCTTTAAGCAATGCATAGATACCATTGTGAAGCTCCTCTAACATAGCAGGAGACCACGTAATCTGTTTAGAATGAAAACCACCTGCATTCTGTGCTTTGAGGCAGAATTTCAAGATTCACGTCAAACTCGTATATTCCAGTAAAAAGATGGAGGAAGCAACAACATCATGTTCATTGCCACTTAAGAACTTGGATGTTTTGCAACTGGTCTGTAGAAGACACCATCACCATCCATGTAACCAGGCAATTTTGGACTCAGGTTTTGTTCTCTGAAAAAGGCAGAAGTTAGTGGGCTAGTTCAAGCCAGTGTTTTACTTTCCATTTATGTTGTGAAATTCAGCAATGAAATTTACTGTGGTAAAGGGTGAAAAATTTCTCACTGTGTATATCAAAACACCTCACTGACCCAGGTCATCTGACTAATTAGTGAAAGAGGACTATGACACAACCAGTTAAGGACACCATAATTGTATAACAAACTCAACATACAGGTATGAGTCTCCTCTATAAGTCTTCATCCTACTGGATAAATACAGTACAGGAGTGTAAAAATAGCAGCATTTCTTTCAGATGATGTTCTGGAATCTGGCTCAAAAGTGCTAAAAGCAGCACTGAATATCAACCCTGGTGACACTGTATTTGGACATTCTTTACAGAGGAGAAGAAATTCTATGCAAACAACCTAATGTTCAGATCTTTTAGCACTCCAATATTAAAAGGTTGAATGACTTACTGCAAGACATCTCTAAAGACTTATATGGTGAATTTTACGTTACAATATTTCTCAGTCACAGGAGCTGGTTAAAAGATAAGAACTGGGGTTATCTTCTTCATCTCTCCCTTAACAAGTCCTTCTTGTCTGACAAGGTTGTACAAAGCTAAATCAGTTACCAGCTTCACTGGTCCTCTGTAGCATTCAAGGATATAGGGGATACAGAGAACTGGAATATAATGTGCAGTCTTCACCCAAAAAAAAAAAAAAAGCTTGCCACACTGGATCTTTTAATGGCATTACATTTAGAGGCATGCTGTGACTCAGGAACAGGACGGTATTTTCATTCTTGCCAGAACAAGCACATTGCTAATAAGGGGAAAAATAACTAGACCAGGAATCCAGTAAAGACCAGGTAGAAGCTGGAGTGCTCTACTACCACAGGAACATATTTCTGTTTTCAGACCTGAATACAGCCGTTCATAGAAGATGTTGTCATGGGTTTATCTGGTTAGGGTTTTTTTTTATATAAGAGGAAGATTGGCTTCTGTTAGAAGCCTCTGGAAGTTTCCCTCCATCCTATAGAGCAGGGCCAATGAGGGCCAGCTCCGAGGAAAACTTCCTGCTTTTGAACCATTAAGTTA